>OX402529.1:17331455-17690734 GCA_948098885.1 Drepanosiphum platanoidis
TCCGTTCCACGAACTGTGCATATTTTTCGTTTCAATTATTTTAACTTTGAACCGCCTATGGAAATGCTCTCAAAATATAACAACAAAAAAAACCATACTTTAGCGATAAAAAAAAACTTGCCTCGTATTAATTTAGTAATGATAATAATTAATAATATGCAAAGGTTTAAATTTCCGAGAACTTAATACATACCTACACGTCGAACTATTGTTAGGTGCTTATTAGATATTAAACACTGGATTTAGCATTATTTCATGTCAAAACCGAAGAAAATAAAATATTAATTTCTCTCTTTCCCTCGGGAACACTTATGTTAACCCTATTATTATTATTATTATTATTATTATTCGGGTTGAATAATTTTTGTGCGCAAGACATTGTGCATTACATTGCACGCCGGTCATTTAGTTAAAAGGTTCGTTGGTCTCTCTCACTTGCACACACATAATTGCACGTGAAATCGTCAAAAACGCCGAGAAATCCCCTTCTGAACAGTGCTTTCTTGGCACCGAGAAAATACAAACGTTTGAATCCAGTCGGCACGTTCGCGTAGCACGACACAAAGGTCCGCGTATCACATGACGTTATAATAATACCGTTTGCAGTGTACCGAGTCGTACTCTTTTCAAACAGAGTACGAGACCGACGATTTCGATTGAAAACAAAGAGCGTTATTGACGTCGAATAGGTGACGATTATTCGATTTCGGTGGGATTTCAATTGATTAATGATTATTTTATCTCGTATATTATTTACACTCGGTACCGGGCAAAATATAAATCGTTAAATGTGAACTATATCTGTACGGCGCGGCGGCGCGATATAAAAACTAGGTTCACCTATATATATATATATAGTATGGAGGGACGGAGGGCGGTTAGACAACCCAGTCCTAAATAAATAACAAGCGCAGGGTTGAATTAAACCAAGCACAACGATTTTTAATTAGTCCTTAATATGCGTTATTTACAACTGCAAAAATATTCTGTCTCACGTTTCTTTTACAGAAAAAAAAACAAAAAAAAAAAAAAACAATAAACAAATAAACAAATACTAATAATAATAAAACAAAACCGCCAAAGTATACGTAGTATTTAATTATTACGTTAGAATGTAAAAATTAGTCAAATTTTTTAATTAAATAATCATAAATAATTAAACATTCGCTGCTGTAGGTTCTACAGAATGTTTTATAAATTCAGGCGCGTTTAATTGTATTCTTGTTTTTCGTGAGTCGAGTTGTTTAATGTTAATAATTTCTTCCAAAACGAGTGGAACTCATTACAGAATGCAAATGATAAATTTACTGTGAATACATTTTTATACGCGTAGAAAAATATGTAAAACAAATTGTAAACATCTAAAGCGAAAAGTATTTTCGTGACTGACGGAAATACACTATGAAACAAAATCAATTTCCCGATGTCTTTTTAAATAAGAACTTTAGCCGCTACAGCGTTCATTCCATATTGTGTAGACGTACTTGTATTTAATGTGTACATAATATCTATAACGACACATGTAAAGAGGACAGAATTTTTTTAGGGAGGACATATGCTGAATAATTTAGGTAAGGTGCCTATTATCGAGATGGATATTAATCGATTAATTAATTAATAATATTATTAATAAAGGCGTATTCTAATATCAGTATTATTAGGTATTTAGACGACGATATCTTTATTATTTATTATATCTTTAAGTCACAACTTCGCGACTTCATTAATATAACACTCGAGGAATCATAATGACGCGGACAAATGCCATTTAGGTAATAAAGTGCAACGCTAAACAGAGAATTGTCAGCAAATGGTAATAATTTATAAAGCAATAATGAATTGCTAACTATACATTTTGATGCGCGAAGGTACAACTGTAAGTACTTTAATAACTAACACGTACGCCATACCTAATGACATTAATAATTAAAAATACATTTTCATACAACATTATTGTTATATGCTCTTGAATAAGCATCTTAATTGATAACTGTTCATTTATAATATAGTACTACTATAGTATAATTGTATTTGTAAATCGAACATTTATTAAATTATTCGTCAACATTCTGGAATATTAAAAATTTAATAAATTACATTGGTCGTATCGAAAAAAGTTTTGAAGAAGTAATAATTACACAGAATTTACAGAATAATAACAGATAGAATAGTTTATCCCAATAACTTTACATCACGATTCATTATCATCCGATTGTACTTTTGTTTTATACCTACTGATTTGGTACCTCCGGACCAGGATAAAATTAATAACAATTTCGTCCAACGAATGTTCGTATGGCGTCTACCAACCAATGTAAGCCCGACTAGGTTAGGTATTCGTGGGTAAATATTTTAAATAACTGTTATCCACCTCGTGTTGTGTAGTGTTTTTTTCAAAAAATCCCATCCGTTTTACTTCTGATATAATATACTAACTGTTCCGTAACGGAAGAGTAGATTATGTTACACATCAAACCGATAAAGTTCACCGATGTTTATATTTAGTTAGTCGAGATGTATTATATTTTATGCGTCTAGTTTTATATCCGGTGTACTAAACGTATAGTGAAATATTCCGGAAACCATAAAAATTCGCAACGGTATATAAATTTATAATAACAAAAGTCTGAAAGAATATCTGTATACGGCAAGTATAAAATATTTATACGGAAACGTTACTCGAAAAACATAAAACAATATCCTCGTTGAAAATTCGCGCTATAGTCTAAACATTTAAGATTATACAAAAATAATAATAGTAATAGTACGCGTAGGCTTAATAGGCGTGTATATATTATACACGTATCGGTCATATATAGAATAGATATTGCTCGAATCCTAGTTCCTGTTCGAATCCTGTTCGTAACAGTTTCGATAATTGATACGAAACGATAGCGCTACACGCGTTCGTTTATTCTAACAATAATATTATGCGCACAAACAGACTAACATGTCCACTCAACAAGTAGAAGTATAATAATTAATAGGTAAGCAACAAGCACTGTGTTTATTAGAAGTGATAATATTTTCGTGTTATAGACGCAGTGGCGTATTCGAAGGTAGAAGCAACAGAAATGTTACCCCCTCCGGCTAGACATCCTACATTGTTATTATATCATATTTATACGTTTCGTTATGAGTTTCCATACAATAAATTAAAAAATTTAACGATTTTTATTTCTTGTTTATTATCAAAAGTATTACCGTGGCACCGCCAAAATTATGTTAGCATAACGATTTTCGTTTTAAAGAAGATTTGATATATATATATGTTTTTCATTCGAATACATAATATGTAAAATTTCAATCGTGTACCTACACTTTTATGTTTCAATATATTTAAACGTGATTAAAAATGTTAAGATCGATAATTATTAACTAAACTATGAGTAATTAATCGTCATGTTAAATGTTTATTAAAATATGGATGTTGATGTCGATGAAGTTATTGTAATATCATACAATAAAACAATAAATTTTCTTTGGAATTCGTGATTATTTACTTTTTATTTAATATCAATAATTTATTATTAACTATTATAATATTAAAATAATTTATGCATAATAATTTATGTTAAATTTGTTTCTATTTAAATTGTAAAACGAGGTCTATCTACTTATAAATATTTATTTGTATTGAAAACTAAATAACTCAGGTATTTTGTACTTTTGTCCCCTCCTTTAAAATTGTATTCAAATTCAACTCTGTATAGCCAATAGACGTATTGATTTTTATTTTAAATTATTATATTTGTGAAGTCCTGACCTTTATAAAAATATATAAAGGTATATTATATAATATATATATATATAAACGTCAAAGGTACTTATTAAAATATATATATATTTTTAAATGACATTGGTATTGTTAAAATTGTCATCGTTTTAACTGTAACGTGAAATTTCCTCAGCCAACATATATAATATAAACCATTACAACGAACTGATATCACAACTGAACATGTTATAACCTATTCAGTTGACATATAATTTTTTAATAAAATACATTTTCCTGCTACAATTTTGACAGTGACATTTTGGGATACGTATATATAATTAGAGTGGAAAAGAAAACTTTCAAACTAAATTTAAAATAAAAATGCCTTTGTTAAACGGTTTATTTAAATTTTTTTTCTCTTTATATCCTATAATATATTTACACACTCAAACTCATCTCGTCATACCTGATAATGTTAGAGAGGTTTATTTTTGTATTAAAAACATAATGTATTAATATCCGTCCAGGAGCCATGACGGTTACCCACCCAAGTAAATACACACAATTTCGATTTCCATCCATTGTTGCGAACATATGAATTTTTCACACGTATTTTCGATTTACCACTTCGGCAAACAGTTTTATCGCGAAAAGTGAAATAATATATATATTTATGTGTGTGTGTGTATAAAAAACAACAACAACTTTTCGTTTTCAAACGTAACAAATTGATACACGTCGCACGTCGACGACGACGACGAGCGACGTCGCAACTAATAAATAGTTAATACGCGAACTCGTATTATGGGTAATATAATCTACTTACGTTTTAACAATATTGAGTGTATCGTCGCGTGTACTGTATAATATAGTCGAATGTTTCTATTCTCCTACGGGATATTTACCAAACAGTTTATAACGTCGTCCGACCGCGCGGCTGCAAACATACCGATACGATACCTAACCTATCCCCATATATGAATAGATATTATGATTATATTATATTATATATTATATATTTATATTATATAAATATTGTATCATAGTCGATTATGTGTACCTACAGCGCTACGACGACGTGGTAACAACGTTTCCATATCGGTTAAATGACGGCGCGGGGGGATGGGGGAGGAGGTGCCTCGAAGTATATACAGGGAAATCATCAATAATTTACGGTCCGACCGACTGAATATCTCCCTGGACGGTTCCTTTGTAAATAAGTCAATATTATTATTGATTGCCCCAGAGTCCTGGAAAATATTCTTTCCCCCTCTCTCTCCTCTCCTCCTCCTCTTCCTCTTTTCCCTAGCTGCGTCTTTTCGTCCGGCGAAACCCATTTTATCTACACAGATGTACCCCCGCGTTCCTCCGCGTCACCGCCGCCGGAGTCGTTTTACCTGAAGTGTAATTATAAATTTTAATAAATATATATTATACTTTATGGAGGCAGGCACGACGGTGCTCATTACGCACACAATCAATAGGTTCGGTATATAAATATATATATACACACTATACATATATAGACGCGACGCAGCAGCTGCGCCTACGTAAAGAGGGTTATAGCCGGTTAGCCGAGTTGAACGTTTGAATTTTTTCGCATCAATGTTTCTAAAGTGAAATTTATTGTTCATTGCCAGCAGTAGATACCTTTATATGTATGTATTGTATATATATATATAATATTTATATGTTCGCTCCAGTTAATAATTCTAATATAGTGTTATAAAACACCGATGAAATATGGTTTCGTCGGAATAACACAAACTTTGCGTCCGTATATGATTATGCGTACATACAAATGCATATTATTTCATATATACTTTGTATACGCCTATATATCACATTTATTAGGTTTTCGTCAAACCGTGCGGATAATATCGCGTTCGAAACTTTGCGGTCGCTTTCTAAAAATTACGTTTAAGCGTGTAAATAAATTTTAACACATTTACGATCACACCGCGTTACTATTAGGTAGGCACACTACACGCGTTGTATAGCTGTGTGTTGATATTTTAACGGCCGTAGCGATATTTTACAACAGACGCGAAAGCAATATAATAGCCCGAAAATTATATACCGGTATTATTGCTATAATTTACACGTATACGCGTGCCAGATGATAAGTTATATTATACTATATGTACCTATTGCGTTATGTGTAATAGGAGACCAAACGCAGATAATAATGTAAAATTTGTTTCGATCATGAACGCTGTCTAATGACTAATTTTAGTCAATTAAAATTGACTGAATTCCAATTTCGATTGTTCGAATGTGTGTGCCGCATGCCGTTCGGTAGGCAGTTAAAATGATTACCGTGTATTGCCGATGAAAACATCAGTACAAATATAAACCTTTATGTACCGTGTTTGTAGGTTATTTGATTAACGAGTCGACGAAAAAAAAAACTAATAAAAAGTACCAAACGATTATTTTTAAATTGAAAAAATAGATTTAACGTCGTTTTTGTACGTCGCGCTCTATTGTGCATACGTGGTACGCTATTGGTAATGGGTAAATGTGAAATTTCATTTTTTTTTTTTTTCAACACACTCGTTGGACTTTTTTTTATTTTCAGCTACCTGAAAAAAACAAAATACCACGGTGACGGACACTTTGGTGCTAAAAGTAATTACTAATTATTTCTATACATTATTACCGTCGTGGTCAATCGAGTATGTCATAGAAAAACATTGACAAACATTGGTTTCATCATTTAGGATTGTTCAAATAGAGAAGGGGGAAAAAACAGGTGTTAAAAACTTAATGAAATATTTAATCAAGCCTAGGTATTTACAACTGAATTTAGTTTCATTTGGGTAGTATTCAAATTATATATTTCGTTTCCTCGCGGTTCCGAGGGAATTTACTGGTATCTACGTAAAGTAAAATGAGCTATATCCAACGTGATATTTATGAATAAATTAATTTAGAAAGGAGCGGAGTGAATTTCGTTCTATTTACATAATTTACCAATTAAAGGAATACAGTGCCTGAAAATCGCATTATTAATTCCTTGTTCATACAATCATAAACATTCGACGAATTATTCATACAAGTGTTTACAAAACTTTCATCTTTTTTTTATTTTTTTTATCAACAACTGTATACATTTGATTGGTAACCAACATGATCAAACAGAATTCAACATCGCGGCTAAATATCTCATTTGCATCGAATTATAAAGAAATTCGCTGAAAAGTTCATTGAAAAGTCAATTTTACGAAATGAAAAATAAACACCAAGGACTATCAAATGAAAAAAAAAAAAATTACGACCAATAATAAATACGAAAGTAATATATACGACACGGTGACATTTATTGAACTTTTATCACATATTATTAAATTTAAAATGGAAAAGTATTGATCAAATTATTTCCACAAATTAATCTACTTCTCGTGTATCGAAAAATAAAGATCTGATACATTTTACGAGTCGAATCACTAAATTTCTCAAGAACGAAATAATTACGTTTTAATTATGAAAATCGTTTTCAATCAAATATTCCTGATACAAATCATTAACGTACGATCAAATAATATTGTACGAATATAGTTTCAAATAAGCAGAAAAAAGTATTGAAAATGATAAAAATACATAAAAATAAATAATAAAATGTTATGTTTGTTACCATAAAATATAAATATCGGTATATTAATTACTAAAACCAGTCAATCGTATACGTCTTGATGGTATTTGTGGTGGCTTTGTAATTAATTTCGATAATTGTAAGATTACGATAGTTAGAAAAAACCGAAATATTAATTAAACGTTAAAAACATAGAATTGGCTATTATATTGTTATTGGTTTATATTGTACTAGCTGACCCGGCAAACGTTGTTTTGCCATATATTTCTAGTGAATTTTGTAGTATAAAAAATAACTAACTTATTGTAAGTATGTGGGGACCGGCGTCTATGATTGAAAGAGGAATGGAGCGCGCACGCACGCAATTTCGGTAAAAAGTTATGTATTAATATGATATTGCAAAATCAATACCTTTTGGTAAAGATCGTCGGGATTTTCGATGACATAATAATCTATTTATATAAAATGCAAATTACCACACACTCACTAACAATTTTACCCCTTCTAACCCCCTTAGGGTTAATTTTCTAAATTTTTTCTTCCGTAAGATCTTTCTTCTGACAATAACAAACACAACAAAAAATAATTAGCTAAATCGGTCCAGCTGTTCACGCGTGATGAGGATACCCGGTAAATAGGGATTCATTTTTATATAATATTATTTTTACAGATTTCAACCCTTTAAAAGCAAAATTTTGAAAATCGGGTGACGTGGTGAAACTTGGGAAGGTATTTGGAACAACTATGTGAAAAAAAAATTGAAAAAAGTTAAATAGCGTTGTCACAAAATGGAAACATAAAAAAGGCCTGTTCTTTTATACACGAGTATATAAAGGATTCAAATAGTTTTCACTACAGTTTAAAAATTATTCGAAATAAATTTTTTCTAATAAAATGCTTGTGGCATATTTTTTTTCTCTTTTCATGTGGGTATAGAAGAGTATAATATGTGGGTATATATCGAAGAGGTGCGATTAAAAAGTATTAAACACGTTTAAGTTTTACCAAAAATGTATTTACGATCGCCTAAACTTAATATGCGAAAGGTAAACGAGTTCCGAGCCCTTGTTACGAAAATTGTAATTTAAATTCTAAATTATCTTTAAAATACATTTAAACAAATATGGTTTATCTTTATTGTAGATTTTCGTTCTACAAAAACGTACCTACTAGTTTTTTTAATATGTTACGATTATTATTTTCTTTCAAACGTTTTGAATAGTGAAACACGGTGATAGAGCTTCCGTTATGAGACGACCGGATTGGAAAATAATTCCCGAAATAACATATACCCAGATGCTTATACGAGAAACCGAAATATTCGATTTATTACATTCTTATGTACAACTAGCCGACCTGTCACAGCTTCGCCCGTGATTGGTTCACGGCATGATGATGAATTGGCCACTTACCCAAAATTTAACTCTATTAGCATGCCCAATAAACCTTCATAAGAATAATCAAAAAGTAGGTAAAAAAACTAAGCACAAATTATGCTCGCAATAATAACTCTATCCCGCCGTGCCGCACAATATAGGTACAATTGTTTTTAATTTTTTATGAACTTTTATGAACTTTTTTACTGACAAAAGTGGTACTATAACCTTCAGCAGAGTGTCGGGTTTCAGCCAAAAAAAATTTCAGCCAAATCGGTCCAGTAGTTTTCTCGGTTAGCGCGGTCGAAGAAAAACCCTTACAATTTTATATATAGTATAGATATTGATACCTATAGCGTTTTATTTCCAAACCAATCCGATTTTAAACGTAAGCCTGATTATTTCCGTGCGATTCGACTGTGTATAATCTAAGAAAATAACGACGATTAGTATTCTATCGACTGAATCGACGCGAGATCGGCGAACGAACGAATCAGACGAGTTTCCGGCGGATTTTTCGAATTTACCGATGATAACCAATATCCACCGACACGGCACGAGCCGAACCGCAATGCGCCGTACTATATTTTCGTCTTGCGTTTAATTCTTCGCGTTTTATGTTTGCGACGATCGTTTTAAAACTTTTGCTCGTGGTCTCGGATTAACCTTAGCCCTAATCACGGGCCCCCGGACGGCAGCATATTATTGGGAAACACTTAGCTGAAAATCCCAGAGACGGTTTTCGGAGATTTTCTTTTCGAGCCGAGAGATTGGAGCACGTTAATCCCGGAACAAACGAATGGAAAACGCCCGGCAGAAGGGATTTTAAAAATAACGGGAACAAAACACACCATAGTGTAGACATTTGTTACGTTAATAAGATTCTTATTGATTTTTTTTTTTCCCAACCTAAAGTCACCGCTATTGGTGAACCAGAGCGCTGTGAAACGTTCGGGCAGCACTAGGGAAAGGGCACCGTTCTAAACGTCAAATTTGTTTTCCGACAAACACACGCGTTTTAAATCATTAGTGATCAATAATATACGGTAGTTTTAGTTTTAGCATAAATACAGGCGTATACCTCCTCCTAGTCGTCGCTCGCACCGTTTCGCTCACTCTTCGATAATTCAACGCGTTTATCATTATCATCATCGTCATCGTCTATAGGGCGTGCAACGGTACACGTCATATTACATTACGCGTTAATTAAACGTATATTATAATGCACTCGTACGACAGCACCACTCGTCGTCGTATAACGTATACTTTGTTGTTGAAAAACCTTATCTCCGATTTAATAACATTATTCGTCGACGTTTTAAACATTTCGAACGTTTATTGTTCTGGGTGACTGTTGGGTTTGAAAATTAATTATTATTAAATATTCAACAGCGTCCCTAGCATTTTCAGAACATATGCACAGGAGCAGCAGATGGTGCATTTGCTGCACCTGAACTCCACCCAAGGGCTAGATTGTTATGGGAGAGACCGCAATACGAATTCGCTTCTCGGCGACCGACTATTTTTTGTTACCTGAAATTTATTCATGACGCTATAATTATTAAATAATACGCGTATTAACATAAGTGAAAAGAGCGGGTTTGCCCTCTCTCTCTCTCTCTCTCTCTCTCTCTCTCTCTCTCTCCGTATAGTAATTGGTCTGGCCGACGACGTTTATAATATTTATTTCTATGTGGTGTACCTCTATACCTCTATATTCTGGTATATCTGTTGACTTTCTATCAATATGATATTTGTATGTATACGCATACACGTTTTAAATTTAAGTTTATAACAACTTACAGCTTCCAAAGTACCTTAACAATAAATAATGTATACGAGTTCTCGGTATAGATCTGTACAATAAAAATTCCAGTCACCTCTTACACGCTCAAAGTTTAATATAGTAGACAAGTTTTCTTTCTTGAAAAATAAATGACGGCCATTTTTAAACAATGTTTATTGAATAATATTTGTATTCATATATTATGCCCGTACACCGAGTCTAATGCAACGCAGTATGAAAACTTAATTAAAATACTTTTTTTTTCCAATAAATACTAATTAATAAATACTTGGCGTAATCAATTAGATAGATACTGAACTCGCCGGTTTCAAACGAGTACCTAAAACACTTGAGTTTTATTTTATTTTATTCGCAATAAAACTTTTGTTATAAATTTTACACAAAGTTATTTTTACAATAAATCTATATATGTATATATTTATATACATGGGCTTTTATCGGTTTTCCTTTTTAAATACTTGAGTATTTCAAAAATGTACTATCTGTGAAGGTAAAATTTTCAATTCAAAGAAAAGACTATGTGAAACTTTTAGAACATCTCACTAAAAATAATGTTTGCAAACAAAATAACATATTGTAGCATTTGTAACACAATAAAAGCAATAGATTTTTCGCATAACTCAGAATTTCGAGATGCTAAAATTCCCAAAAATATTTATTAAAACAGCAGATAACAACCCTTGTCGTGCACATTAACAACAAGCGTGTGCTAATACATCAATTCGTAACTCAGCGCACACAAATAAAAATGGAAATTACATTATATTTGTATAAGTTTTTTTTTTGGAAAAATATTAATTTGACTACCTACTTTATGATTATTTTTTTTTTTAAATGTTTAAAAAAATATCGCGTAATCAAAAGTTTAATGGGATGAATCATTTTTGAGTTATTGCCAAAATACATGCTCGAATTTCCAGGAATATATTTATTTTTTTTTTTTATAGTTTATCAATTATAGTTTTAACGTACTTTTGTAATATATGAAAAACCATAAAACATCTCCTTTTTTTTTATCACTCGGCAAATATTCTGTACGAAATTCGTTTAATTTTTACACGTAGATTTTATGTTTAATGACTAACATTTTAATTAGATTTGTCACGGAATATATCCAGAACGTTTTTATTTTTTTATTCGTCTATTCACGAGTGAATAATTATTAAAATTGAAGTAAATCATTGCTAAAAAAAACTGAATTTTATCTATACGACATGTGAGCACTGGCGAAAACACGCTCAAATATTTCGAAACTAAAATTGAATTATCCAAATAATACATACATTTTGTAAATTAATTATTTCGGAGAGATTTGAATCGGAATAGATACAGGTGACGGGTGATTGATACTGGCGTATTGATCTTTTAAATGTGTAACTAATGTATCATTTCTATCGAAAAAATCGATCGATTCTGAGTGGAAAATAACGGGTGGATTAGACTCTAATATTCCTATTGTATTCTTCTATTATTCTGTTCTTATTATAAGTGTTATTTTTTTTTTTTTAGAATAACAGTAAAACAACTTAGATTATTCAATCGAAATTTATTGAAATAACCGATTTTGTCAACATTTAAAGATTTAATTTTTAAAAGATTTAATTTCCCAACGCTTATGCAATTTTTCGCGACTATTTAATAAATTTGTTTTTATTCACTACAAACATCGACGTAATGTATTACATTTTCAAACCTTATTATATATTAATGTTAAAATTTTTATAAACCTTCAATTCGCAAGTTTATAGATTTTCATGATTTTTTCAATATCTATCAAACATTTGAACTTCAAACGTTTATAAAAAAAATTCCATAATATCAATCTCAATGTTTTTTTTTCCTTTTGTTAAAAAGTGTAGTATATGAGGAATTTCGTATTACATTTTCGAGGTATCCGGCTCATTGAACAATACTTAATCGAAATTTTACAACAAAAAAAAATAATAATAAAAAGACACAAAAATTTCAAATGTCATTATAGACAACACCAAAAATGTCGAATTCTTTTGAAAATAATACTATTCCTTGTAAATGGTAGTATTAGAGGAGTATTAGGTAACAATATTCATTTCGTCTAAAAACGTGTTTACATTACCGAAACGAAGTTTTAAATGAAATATGACACACGATACTTTAAAGCCAAACAGTTTGAAATAGTAAAATATTTAAAAGCGATTTTAATTTGTCTAAACAATAAGCCGATGAGAAATGTTTACGAAAGAGTGTGAACAAAAAAACGAATTCAATCGCATTTATTACGCCTTGACAATTTGTTTGAGTAGGTATATACGAATATATATGATGGTATATCGTATGTTCACAATATTTAATACATTTATAAAACTATAGTAGATGAGTACGTCTAAATATGATTACATAAATGTATAAAAAATATGTAACGTCTCGTGTACGTAAATAATTGTGTGTTTGAATTATTTCGCGAACCCATTTCGTCGTAACTCCGACTACTTTGATTAACTTGACTAAATTAATTGCGTCAACTTCTAGCTTTTTTCCATTATAAACATAAACAAATACAACTCTTGATCGTTGGAATTGAATGAAACGAACGACTCTGTCGACGGAACTTTGCATGAAAACTCGAAGCAATGGTTTTTATTGACAAAGACTTTTGAACAAAACATTACACTAAGATAAATCGTCGAACAGCACGAATGATGTGTATATCGATTTTAGTGTGAAAAAAAACGATCCTAGTGAAATTTAAAAAATTCGAACAATACACACGGCAGAAACGAAATCTGTTCATTTGCATTCCACTTTAATCGACAAGTTACATTATATTATTATCTATCGCGAAACGGTAGATTCTCGCTGAAACGGAGTAATATCCGTACAATTTGTCGTGTCTCGTAAAAATAACAACACGGCACTGTGCAGTGTACACCGTACCTGTTTATGGTTATTTCACCTACGTTTATAGGCAGCTGTAATCGTTGTTTTTATCGCAGATTTTATTTTCTCAAAGTGTATTAAAGCGCATTGTTATACATTCGGCGTGAAGTGAAATAGATAAAAATATATAGTCGGTAATCCTAGGCTATAAAAAAAGGTTTTAAAACCGAGCGTTTCAAAACTCACTTTGGAAATAAATTATTTTAACAAATTATGGAACACGATTAATTATTATATAGGAAAAGTTACACCATAGATGACATCGCGCGCAGTCCATATAATTAATAATGGCGGTACAAAGTTTTGGTTTTTTTTCCCCAACGATGTATAACAGTAATTTATTTACATAAAGTTACAATCATTCATCTGTTGTATTTAATTTAAAAGTATTACAACGGGATTGTTGCGAATTGTAATACAATTGTGAAATTGCAAAACAACTTTTATTAATACTATTGAATTTTGTTCGCAAACGAAAACTATAATTTCGGACAACGGATTATTGTGCAACTCATTTTCAATGTATCAAAATCCAATTTCGAACCAGCGATTCACAAACTACAAAACAATTCGAATTTCAAACGCTGGTGTGTATGCAACGTTATGGATAAATTAAGGAAGCCAATCTTTTTAATTTTCTCGTTCCCCTTTCTAATAACATTAAAACTGCCTGCGAACCGCTTGATAAAATTGGATTGTGTTACAACAAACTTTACGCAAAAAGAGTTGCATATTAATCCCACGGTTGGAAATGAGGGACGAGGTCCCCATTCAAAAAACAAAAGTCGATATTTTTATTAAAAGAGAAAGAGAAGAATATACAATTTTAAATTATGCGTTTTAATAAAATAATTGCGTTGCGTTTTCTCTAATTTAAGTAGAATTATTCAATAGTACATTGAATCGAACCGTTTAACATTGTTGTTTTATAACTTTAACAACTTTTTACGAATAAACGTTAGGTCATACTCAATACATAATTGTACATCGAGTTTAAAAAACACAACGAATAAGTCTTAGCTATCCATCGACCATCGGTATTGTTTCAAAAACCTTTTTAAACGCGAGAAAAAAAGGCAATCTTATCATAATACTCTATGTTTATTTTAAAGGTTTGGTAAATGTATTATTATATATTATAGTACAGGACAAACGCGCATAAAATTTTATCATATTAATACCATCGACGATGTAATTATTTAATATGTTTTGTCAAAATCATTGAGTAAGACATATCGACGTATTAATAAAATTATAGATGAATTATACTTTTAAATAAATATATTATATAAAACACGATATATTTTATTTATAATATGAAAGTGATATTACTCGGAAAAATTTCGGTGTACCCTTGCACTTTTAAAATACTGATGGACCTGTGCCCAACAGTCGTTACAAGCCTGGTAAATGTGATGCACATTTTGTTTTTTTTTTCTCACTATACGCAATTCGACTATAAAAATTCGTCGGTAATAATGAAGGAGAGAGGGGTACTTTTTTGACGGTCGAAGAGCCGTGCCAATAAGCGAACAGTTTCCTAACTCTGTGCGGCAGAAAGAAAATTTTATTAGGTCAGTTTTGTTTTTACGAAATACGAAAATGAAATTTAAAAAAAAATATCTATACAAACTATTCTCGTTGATTCTTGGGAATGGGCCACGAAACATTGAAAAGTGTGTATTTCACAAGAAAACGCCGTAAGGAATTTCTAACCTTTGGGCATTGGGACACTATAGCTTTGACATCCATCCAACAGTTTTATATTTAAAAACATATGACAATTTTTCAGACTAAATGTTCAAAAAGCAATAAATTAACTTTGAGAACCGCGCGGCGAAGCGTGCGTACGTAAACATCTATAATATATTATTATAATACATCGTACGTCCAACACCGTAGCAATCGATCACCGAGAACGCGGACAGTCCGCAGCACTGTGTGGCGCGAGGCGGTCGGAAAACGTAACAATATAAATTGCAATTAATAGAATGTGCCGTTAGTTTTATAAGTATGTCGAAACGCACTTTGAAGTAACGTTATGTAATACGATAGCGAAAAGTGATTGGAAAAAAAAACAAAAACAAAAGGACAACACAATACGCTTTTTGAAAGATATTCGTTTCCACGCCGTTCGCGCGATTTGATATTATTATAATCGAGGCATTTTTCGACAATGGGTAACGACTAGTGTAGAGAAGATCTAAGGATACATACATATTATAAAATATCGAGTTGAAATTATTCATATTTTTTCGTTCGCGCGTAAAATACTCATTTTCATTTCTACAGCCCATAATAGCATGGGTCACGACTTTAGAAAAAAAAAAACGTTCCAGCTCTTAACATAATACGTCATGTTAGAGCGCTAGTTTGAATCTGTCTTAGCCGACGTATATAACTATACGTACTGTTTTTGTCTGCATAACATTATAATTTTGTTTTCGTGGTACGGCCGAATAGTAACATATGTTTAGAATTCTCAACGAAGACATCGAAGTGAAATTTATTTGTGAAGATATACCGACACTGCTTGGCAACAGTTTTTCACCTTTAATACTCATCGCCCGAGTTATTATCATAATAGTAAACTAATTATTTTTGACGTACATTCAAACCAATACCAAAAAATGCTATTTATTTTTTTTTTTTGGTTGTTGTTTCGGGCAAACGATTTTATGTCGTCGCAATTCGTTTTAAATAAATACATATTATATTATAATGTTAATTTTTTACTCATTCGTGTAGCGGTGATCAAACTGTTTTGCCATGAAAAATCTCTGGAAGGTTATTCCTGCGATTTGTGGCGATTTCGCGCACTCGTAGATTAGTGCATTCACTCCAGAGACCCCTCGATGGGTATTTTAAATGTTTAGACAACGCGCGGTACGGTCGAAAGGATAACTGCAGCAATCCGTTCTACAAGTATTATACCTGCCTACGTCGTTCGTACACCACTGCGCAGAATAACCGTCTAGGAACAAAGTCACGAGCTACGATCCACCTTCATAATGCGTCGAATTGTAAACGGAATACGAATATCGGAATAATGTGTTTGCAACGTGAACTATAAGTATCTAATCGGTGCGTTTTTAATACACACGCGTGTTGTCGAACGTAAACCAATACTTTACAATAACGTGCCGCTAAAATGTCATTACAAAGGCGTTTATTAATAGGAAACTTTATGAAACACATATAAGATTGATATTTAATGTGTTAAGTTTGGAGCAGTCGAAATACAAATGTAATTATTAAACGACGTGTTAATAACAATAGAAAAGTTTCGTCGCTAAATTAAAAGTGCTCGCTGCCCGTGCGTTGTCGGCGAAATAATTTAATGAAATATTCAGCGTTTGCACAAAGCTTTGTGAGAACAATTTACGAAATGGAATATATACATGTACGCGTACGGTTTAATATCGCTTTTGAATATAAACATAACGCGCGTATACGATTGAATTAAAATTTAACACACCTACACGCATCAGCTGACCTACAAGACGTCGCAGGATGTAACACGTGTGTTATACGTATAATATGCTGTGCGATTTTGAACAACGGTCTCTCTCTCTCTCTTTCTTTCTTTATCTCGTTCTCCTTGCCTTTTATATTTTTTATCGTTTCTTGCGGTATTACGCGAAGGTATCACACTCTCAATATGTCGTCGCCAAGTATTTAGTATTCTACACATATTCATGAAAATAGTTGCCTTTTTTTCGGGGTTGGGGGAGGGTATGCCGAAGGAATAATATAACAACGTATTATTAGTACGCCGTCGTCGTGTATATATTACGCGATGCGATTCGGATACGTTTGCGCGAATGTAAATGCGGACGGTATAAATGTACTTTCGCTGCGCGGCGGCGGGGCGAAAATGTCTCGAAAACGTCGGGAGACGATTTTTAAAACGTATAAATTGAATAAGCACATGGTCGTCGTTACGTTTTCTTTTCGACGGACACGCGTCGCGCGACCGTGCGCAGTAGGGTTCGTGCGCGATATCAAACGGCAAAAGTTCTCGTTGTTCCTTCCCATAGCGTTACGGGTACCGGTGCGACGACGGCACTGAATTGGTTTAACTATTCGTAAGTAGGTTCAAGTAGGGAACAAAAAATAATCTAAAAAGTAAATGTACGGCGTTCATTTATCTAAGTTTCTCGTGTTCGCACAAAGTGAATATAAATGTGTTTTTAAATTCGTTTTGACGTTTTACAAATTGTTCGTAAAAGTTCATTGCTGTTTGAATATAATAGTAATAAAATTATAAATGGACACACGATGTAGAGGAAATCGTTTTGTTCTTTCTTAAACGTCAGAACGTTGGCTGTAAAGCAAACAACAAGTACTGTCGATTGATGATACGATTATATTAATCGAAGATCAGACCCTGACAACAGCGATTCGACTTAAATGAAGATATTTAAATTAGATACAAATTTATATCATTCGAGAGTTCCCACGCGTTTTCAAATCGTAATGCTCGTCGGCGGCGTAGAATGAAAATAAGAAATATAACTTTACCGACTTGAATGCAAAATGAACTTCTCACAACGAAAAAAGATAAATTATTACGTCTTTTCTGCACAGTATAAAATTCAAAAACAATTTTATTGTACCAGCTACGAAATGATAACATTATAAACTAAAAATATGTCGTATTTATCATTTGAGACATATTACATTTTCGGAGACACACCAATTTCAACCGCGTGCAAGCGATAGTCGAAGATATTATTATTATTTGACAGTTAAACTATACGTTCAAGAACAAAGACTTGAATTTCAGAATAATCTATTGTAGGTAAAATATATAATCAATCATCTACTTTTAAATTCATTAGCAATATCAGGCCACTTTGCCAATAACAAAATGGGCCACTGCTTTGAAAAAAAAAAATTCCGACTTTTAGCGCTTAGCAATAATGTAATCAAATTCCAGCTCTTCCCAGATTTAAACTGTGAACGTCTTTTTACTAAATTAAAGTATATTAAAAAAATACCCCGATTACGATCTTCTCTTGGAATAGAACATTTAAAGGCATTTTTACTTGAAATAGTAAATCATTTTACTACCAGAAAAAAAGATTATTTTAGATGAAATAGAATTTGAGTGCAATAAAATTTGCACTATGAAATATTATTCACAATTGTAAGTTTGTATCTATAAATAAAAATTTATTTTTCACGCGTTTTCTTTTCTATTATTTTAATGTTTTTTGATAAAAATTCAATTAAAAAAAATAGTTAAATTTATTGACTTCATAATACTATTTATATTATTTATATGTATATAAACATTATAAACTTCATTTTAGTATAATCAATTAATATTGATTGGTACTTAGAAAAACAGTGTCGTGAACTGTGCGGTATTAGGGTCACTTATCTATTTAGTAACTGAGTTTACTTCAGTCCTCCACTATTCATTAGTGAATGAAATTACTTTCATTTTTTCAAACTCAGCTCTAAATTCTGAATTAAGAATTATTTAACTCGTACAGAAATATATCTACTACTTGTATGTTGTATATATTATACATAAATACCGAATGTTATAACAAATATTTTGTCGTACTTGTAAAAAACATACATTACAATAAACACGAAAACTAATCATTTAATCATTCGTGCATATTATATGTTTTTAATATCTTGTGGGAGGAGAATAACCTTCTCCATCTGCGAGTATCGAATAAAACTTAACAATCTGCAGGTAAAACGCCTATTAATCGTCAACGATAATGATAACTGTGGTAAAATACATTCAAAACAATTAGCAGTTGTAAATAATTTGACCTTCTTTTGATTAAATTTATTCTTATACTTGAAATCGTACCGACAAAAAAAGAAACCATCTATACACTCATATTGACTGAGCATAATATACAAAACAAACGAGTTTAGATATGATAAGTTTCTAAAACAATAATATATTATAACATTAAAAACGTGATTTATACTATAAAATATAAAATACATTGAAAAAGAATGAAATTACATTTTAGAAAAAAAACAAAAACAAACAACTGATCATTTCGTGACTACCAATAATGTTTGAAAATAAAATCGTATAATCTATTGATAGTTTTAACTCGTCCACTGACATATACTAGTAATAAAAAATGCATAAACATTATAGGTATTATGTATATATATATAATATATTGTACACACACTGTACGTTCTATACTTCTATAGTGCCTCGAATCAGATAGAGTGTACTCCCACAAAGATAAAGACAGGCATTGTCGATTAAATGTATTAATATTAAACTCGCATTGTTAAAAATCGCTCTATTGTTCTATCTATACTCGATTGTGATTAATTATTAATTGATAATAATAAACTGCGGTACGATATTTTACTTTGGGAAATTCGTACCCGTTGTTTAAATATTTATATTATTTTCAGTTGTTTAAGTTGTTTCAGCGTTGTAGTTAAAATTTTAGTTAAGTGCTCGAAAATTACGATAACGTTTTAAAAACTTGTTTAAACAATTAATTTTTCTTTCCTCGTTCTAACCGTCACGAATGTTTCGGCCGATTTTAACGTTACAATATTTTTACGTGTACACGAAACTACTTTAATACTGCACACAAATTATCCGATAAGTATTTCACTATATATATAGTATACCAAACTATAGCATTACCAAACTTTGAATAATTTATTTTTCTTGGAACTAGTTTTTTTTCTCTGTTGTTATTACGTAGTAATTTAAAGCCGATACGTCGTATAGTTTATAAAATGCGGTGCATTAATTATGTATGTGATATACTGATTCATGCGACGAGCGCACAAAAAAATCAACCGCAATTATTGACATCGATAGCGACAATAGGAAAGTCATACGAAAATGTCTGTGCTCTATGGTCAGCTCGGGTGTTCGTTAACCTATATAAAATAAAAACAAAATGGTTGCACCGGCCCCCGATCGCTTATCACTGTCATTGATTTTATAATAAAATGTTATATAAAATCAATAACGCTATTAATACACACACACACACACCACACACCTACCCACTGGCATATGGTATCGTTTTCGACATTTTTTTGTTTCTGCCCGTATAACACATCGTGTACTCGTATGCATAATAAACGTTAGGCACCTAAAAACATAGTATTTTTAAGTACCTACACCATTATTTCCGGTGAATTAAATATAATGTCGTACAGGTAATTGTCATAATTTCTCGTGTAATAATTATTGTTGAATACATTTATATTTCTCGAGAGTTTTATTTGTAACTAAACGGTTGAAATATACCCTAAATCGTCGTTGTTTTAACGCGCCAAACCTTTGGGGTTTTCGAATTTAGAAACAAAATCCAATTCAAAGATCGAAACCGAACGAAAAAACACTCACGTGCTCGATTTTATCTACTATTTTGTTAATCTAGATTGAGTACCCACTGGCTACTATGTTGAATTTTCTTACCTACACGTACCACACAATTATTATCAAGTAAAATCAAACAAATACATTAAACATTTTAATAAAAATTCCAAGTAAAAAACGAGAGGATAAAGTAAGTACCTTTACCTCTCTGAGTATACTCGTATTACAATAATTATACGATGATTTTTTTAAGCAGAGTTTTTTTTTTTACATAGGTAACTCGCGGATAGAGATAAAATCTGTGTAATATGTGATTTGCAAAAATGTTGCGAGCATGAAAATGTATCTTTCATTTTATTATTTCCCCTCCAATAGGTAGCTTATAAAAAAGTCAATTTAATACGCCGGAATAATATTGTATGTTTGTATTTCGAACGTGCTTACGACGCGACGTATACGTATTATATACAGCCTACGCGCCTAATTATTCAAAGACAAAAACCGGGTATTACATTCACAGGGTTTTGATTTTAAAATGTTTTACAAAAGTCGGAAACGCCTTCAATTAAAAATATGAATGATTCCTCGGCATACGTATTGCACGTACCCTACGTGTACTCGGAAAATTTTGCACTGCGGTGAATACAAAATAAAATCTTGTAAAATAATAAATAAAATGTAATACGTTTACGTTAATTAGTAATTAAATTTACCTACGCGTCTGATATCATAATATTTATGTTAATTTATAGTTCCATAATCAACGGTTATTTTTAAAATTCATTTATTTTTTTTTTTGTTTTCGCTAATAACAAAGGAATCAAATACGTCCATGGTCGATTTTTTTTTTTCCTTAAAAGTAGTTTGTGGCTCATGGATTTTGCTCGTAATAAATTATCTTATTTCATAATATTGTGTTTAAAACGGTTCAATTAATTTTCGCTTTAACGAGATATTTTCAAGTATAATATAATATTATTATGTCAGGTACTAGAACGTGGCTCGAAGTAAAATAATATATTAGCGAGTAATAACTTAATAAACTCGTTAAAAATAATCACGAGTTATAGTTTTACGCGTTATGTCATTATTGTGCGGAACCGTATTCACACAAAAACGATTCGATCGCGGAACAAAGAACTCGCAAAAGAATAATATTATCGTGCAAAATAGCCATTCGAATCGAGTACGTCGATAGACACGTCATCGGCGGTATGCCCTTTTATTATGGTAACCTATAATAAAATTATTTATGTTTCGGTAGATGTAAGATAGTTTAGCACTTACATTTTTTTCACGAAATTTATTTGATTACAATGAAAATGCGATTCGCGAACTAATATAACTATATTAATTGTATTTCTCGTCGGTTGAGCGGTCTTAAACTTTTTATCTATTGGTTTAATAATGCTAACCGCGAGCGTCAATGAAACGTCCATGAACGTTTAAATAAATCGTCGTCCTAATTAAAATGTTTCACTGCCGCCGGCGGTGAGCATAAAAACCTCTGATAATAGTTGTTAAATATTAACTTTGAGTCACGGAAAAAATCATAAAAACGACATTTTACGAGAAAGGCGAGCGTAGGAAACAACGGTAAAGAAAAGAAATAACGACAAAAATTTGAATGTTATTGAAACTAGATTAATATGAAGATAATAAAACCATTACACCAAGGCTGGGCGTAAACGAGTTGACAAGTTAAAATGTTCAATTACTCGATGAGCTGTTTTTTTTTTTTTACAACAAGTAACTTTTAACTTGACAATTTTTTTCGATAATAAGCAATTACAAATCAATTAATTTATCTTATTGCCACGTTCGGTTAATTTTTTATCCTTATACGAAACGCGTATTACTAGACCACTACTAATTTAAACACACAATTAATATTTATTGAAAATATTTGCAGCATTCCACGTCGGAGTAAGTTGTTGGTAAAATAAGTGATTAATTAAAAATACAATGAAATAATAATATAATCAATTTAATTAAATCGTAGATTAAATTAGTAAGTAAAGTGAGTTTCTTAAAACCATATGATAATATAACTATATCTATAATTAAGTTAGAAAAAAAAAATTAACTGATTTTTAATCATATAGGATTGAAGGACCTATATTATAGGAAACATCATAATGTATATAATTGTTTATATAGCTATGTTTTTAACCAAATTAAGTCGCTTTTTTTTATTAATAATTTATTTGTTACTAAAGTTTGGAAAAAAAGAAAAATTCCAACAATTAACTTTCAACTTGACTTAAATATTAATACATATTATAAAGATAATTTAACGAGTTAAAAAAATAAGGCGGCCTTTTGTGTTATACTATCACGTCCGTGTTTTTAGTTTAAGTCTTCCATTATAATATGTTAGATGGCCTTATATACACGAGACTCGATCGCACGCACTGTCATTCACCTCGATCGCCGTTTTACGTAGACACACAAAATATCTAACTCGTACAACGTTTCTCGATCTCGTTTTGATACAAAAGTGGATTTGTAAGTTATAGCGGTCGGTATAGTTTATTTACTATATATAACTCTACGTGGTTTTGCCCTTCGTGTGAACACCGTCTGCGGCAGCCGCGACGCAATGATTAAAGCGTTCTATACTTTACACGACATTATCTTCTTTAAACTGCAATTCCTAATGACCGGTCGTTGTATTGTCTCGGCGATGATTGTTTTCCCCCAATTTCGAATTCCATTAAGTCGACGTTATTTTTACAGCAGTGACTATTCGTATTGTATCAATAGGACACCTACTTTTTTTTCTGTAACGTTATCGGATTTTTATACCCGAATAAACCCTTCTTCGAGAAATCCGATATTTTTTTACATCAGAAATACTTTTCTCGCGGTCAAATTCCCACCACGATTTAATCTTCAAACTATCTTACGACTTCGACAACTCATTTATATCTTTTTTTTCTTCTCACAGATTGAAACTTAACAGTGAGCAGAGTTCACATATTTGTTTTTACTATACGCTTACTAAAAGTTGGTTATTTCATAATTCCGTATTATAGGTACCTATTGTTCAATTAGCAAGTATATCGGTTTTCGCATTTTGTTTTTAATTAATCCGATGAATTTTTATATTCTTTACTACTATTATAATATTTCATCGAGTAATAAAAAACTTAATTTGCCGATGAAAAACAAACTTCCAACATTGTACCTATGTTGTATACATTATTTATAAGTAAACCTTTTTATTATTTTTTATCAGACATAAATTAATATTGATAAAACGCGTGTGGATAACATGTACAATGTACATTGTACACACATGCGCTTGTCGAAGTGCGATACATAAATAATGATTTACACCATGCACGGCACATTACTTAATAGCGGTATAGAATATCGCGATGTGTGCATGTCCGTTTTATAGCGGGGGTTTATGAAAATAAAAAGAAGCACATTTAAATATAACAACAAAGTTTATTATTAATGAAGTAATTAATTATTTTCGTATGGCCTTATAATGTTATTTTAAGCCACCTACGCCGATACGCGTATAGGAACTGGTAGACGCGGCGTTAGAATTGTTTTTAGCTTTTTGCCAATTAATTTGTACTCGAGTTTTGTACATTTGAAATTCGTACTGACAATAACATTTTTAATGCTTAATTAAAAACGTAATCGTTTAATTAATGCAACGGAAAAAAACATATTTATTAATATATATACCTACAAATAGTCGAGTTACAACGTAGGTATAATTGTAATTATTTATTATATTATAAGTGGGCTTGCTCGAAAACGTAATGAGCATTACGATTTAATAAATAAGCGTTGATGGTAAAATCAACAAATCTCTCTAAAATAATCTATTAAATCATAAATATCATGCCATGAAAATATGAAAAAAAAACCGTCGTTGTTTACGTTCACGCGTAATTTTTACTAAACCTAAGTGGTTTCGTAAATCGAAAACACGAATTTAACGGAATATAATTATAAAAAATGATTATTTAAATTACGTTCGCATTAATGCCAAAAATTAACGACAGCGGTTAAATAACTAGTTTACAAAATGAGCACTGATACACGATTATGTAATTTCAGCTAGACGAGCTGAGTATTTACAATATCATTAATTCGCCGTATTGCAGTGAATACTGGAAGTATGGGCTTACCGCCTATAACCAATTTACACTGGATGAGGAGGGAGGGGGAAAGAGCATCTGCTCCTCTAGAGAAAATGTAAGTCGACACCCTTTTGATAAAATTTTTTAAAGAACAAATAATTAGTGAAACCGCAAAGACGAAAAGAGAATAATTTGTATCTTTTTCTTTTAGAATGATTCAATTTTATTCGAAAAAATACAATGTTATAACCTAGGGCGCGGATTTTAAAACATTAAAAAAAAATGACTTAATCTCAAAAAATAATAGTATACGAGTACTCTAAAAAACAAAACAAAAATTAAAAAAAAAATCTAAAATAAAATTTTAATTTTTTTAAATTCTATGATTTATGAAACGGATTGTGTGCTTGAAAAGCGTTGGCTTTGAAAAATAAATTTAATTTGCATTAAAAATCCATCACTTATAGTTATAATTTATGTGTCTAAGAAATTAATGAGGTACACAAACAAATTTAGTACATGCATGTTCCATACAAATTATTTTGTAAAAATAAAAATGATTATTCGACCAACAATTTAATCATATCAGAATATCATAACATACTATATTTAATGGCGATTCTCTAGCAGTGTTTTTTGGGTGTGATGATTTATTTCAGTAAAAATTACACGTCAAAAGAAAGGAAGTTTAAAAAAAGTATTTTTGATATGAATAACGTCAGTTCCCAGCAACATTAGGCTGGAATAGTTGCGCAATTTTATCATATAAAACGACGAAAAATTATAAAGTTAACCTGCTTTGAAATATCATATTATCTTATCATAATCTAACACTGGACTTTCAACATCGAAACAGCGTTTGCCGACTATGAGTCCATTTTAACGTATTTAACTTTCTTCAAATGAACGAAATCGATCGATTGAGTATCAGAAAAAAAAACTACTGCGCACACATGCAATGGCGAACGAAATACAATAATATTTCCGGACAATGATGCCCGACGACGAATCGAACAAGACTGAAACGATAAACATTAACTAGAGGAAGCCAACTATTCTCGTCCGAATCGATTTCATCTCCTCGCCCGCGCAGATAACATTGTATTGCCGGGTAGTAACAGATGGCGCGACAACAACTACCGGATTCTTTTTGTTTGTTTTCGTAAACTTTAAACCCAACTGCGTCTACTTCATCGCGCGTTTATTATTTCCCAAATTTCTCATCTCTTTATTCAGTGATTAATAGTCGAATTTAAAAAAACAAAAACAAAATACTTATTGGTAAAAAATTATTCAACAATTTGGGCTATTGATGAACTAAGAAGAATACTTTATTGAACATTATTTACTCTAAAAATCCAATTGAGACACCGTCCACCTGGCCTCGTCCCTAAGCCACCTTACCTAAGCCACATTTTGTTTTAAATTGACGGGATATATATTAAATTGTTTATACCCTATGAAACATACACATATGTCCACCACGAAAACAAGAGTCCGGGTTACGCCCATGACAGGACGCCCGCAGTTCTTTATAAATTATAATAATATGCTTACTTATACAGTTTAACCGGTGTTAAAATTAAATATCGATTATTCACATGCAACCACAAAAACCGTAAAATCGAAAATAAAAATAAAAGACATTATATTAAAATTTAAATTGAAAAAGAGCATTCATTCATATAGAGACTTTTGATACTCTATAGTCGAATATTATAATGATAAATAAATTTCGCGATTAAATGTACGATACGATAATAATTATAATATATAGTCGTATACAAAATAATTTTTTTTCGTCAAATATTTAATGATCAATCATTATTTTTTTTAATTAAATCAGAGTTCCATGTCTACAATTTTTTTTTTTTAACAAATAATATTAACATGTTATTTTATATTTATTAGTTTACTTTATTGCTATAAACCTACAAGTAAATATATATAAAACTACTTGCTAACTTAAAACAAATACCTATGCGCTGATGTTTAAGTTAGGTATTTATTCAAAACTTGGGTTCTTTTTTAAATTGTTACGCATATATAATTAAACATTTCAATATGTAAACGAATAGTAAAATTAAATAAATAAATAAAAAGTCTTAATAAAAATAAAACAATTTGTTGTGTACAATAACGTTAGAATATTTTGTTCATAAAACCAATTTATATTTTCCTAATTGTATACATTGTTTCAGAAACTGACGACACTTATTAATTATATTATTATTACGTTTCTCGTGATACAATAATTTTATTTGTTATTTAGCAAATTATTTTCTAGTGATTTTAAATCAGTACAATTTCAACGGTAGGTGTACCTATTATAAATATACCTTCTCGTGTTTATAATATACTAATATATAAAAGAAATATATTATATATAGTCTTCTGAGATAAATAGTTAAATAACTCTAGATTTATATCAAAACAAATAATGGTAATAAAAATATTTATTTATTTTTTATACTAAACGTTGTATAAATGTATTTAGTCGAAATTAACAAGAAAAATCTTATAATTCTACGTAAAATAAACATACGTATATATAACGTATGACAACAATAATTATACACGGCCAGTCTATTTAAAGTAACTATCTAATTTGTAACGCGTAAAATATAACAGCGTTCGCGGTTTTAAAGATGTCTACAAACGTTCTGATATTATCATTTATCACCGAATGAGAAAGACAAGACAGAATAATATGATATACACACTCGATGTGATGTACCCGAATACATTATAATACATAAGGTATCTATTATAGTCACGACATTGTATAATATATTTTGACAAATGCACATTGCACGTGTATGATGACGTTTAACAATTGACGCGTACCTATTATTTTGCTTCGGTGTAGATTAGTGCAATATTATTATTATTAATGTTATTGTATATCGAGCGACTTTTACCCCCCCGCATCAAAAGTCACCGTCTATTTAATTTGGCGCGAAATTTCAAATGACATCACGTCCAACACGAGCTGCATATAATATATTCGGCCAGAATAATTGTACGTATAGATATATATTTTAAGAGAACAACATGCCAAATATCATATAAGCGTGACGTAAAATTTTTTAAATATAATATATATATATATATGTGTGTTTTTTTAACGTTCCTATATAAACGTCAGCATTGCAAGGGAACGAGACGTTTTAAGATATTTTCGTAAGCCGACTCCTCCCCTCTTTAATGAAAAATCCTAGTCACGCTTTGGACGAACTTCAACGTTTATTTTTTTTTCCATCGGACCGAAAAAAGAAAAAGAGGGAAAAACAAAATTTCTCGAATTGTAGGCGGATTACATTAGCCCTTTTTGACAATAATTGATAATTTACATTCTCCCTTGCGGCCGATTTATTCCGAACCGTAGAAAAACTGCGCGCAGTTCAACGAGATACATTATTCGAGTACATAATCTATGTGCGTGCGTGCGTGGGTGTGTATAGATACTGTGGCAGTGTATTTTTACGTTTTTCATTTCGTTTTCCGGCCACGTCAATGTATCATAATATCGGGCCAGCTTTTGAAAAAAACAGAGATTTTTATTTTTTTTTAAACACGCGTTTAGCCGTTCGGCCTAGACTCGGGTGAACACAACATAAATACACTGCGGTTATTTTCCTTTACGATAAAAAAAAACCCAAAACAAACCTAACGATTGTTCGAATAAAAAAGTATTAAATAAAAAATCACGCGTGATTCGGTACACCAATTATTTGAATATTTGACTGTTATTTTAACAGCGTTAATAATCCTATAATGTATGATGTCACATGTACATTATACACGCAGCGACCGGTTTATGTATCAGCATAGACCCATTTATATTTTTGGAGACGAACAAAAACATAATTTCAATTCTTTTATATATTTTTTTTTTAATTCTTTAAATATATTTATTAAAACCACTGTCATTTAGTTTAATTTATATTTGTTTGATGTACAGAGACTGTCAGAATACGACTTCTAAAAACATTAGTAATATTTCTTATTGACCAATTTATTTTCTATATTATATTTACAATAACGTAAAATCTGTTGGGATTTACGCACCTGCGTTAAGTGAACTGCACTGTTCAAATATGGTGAGTGATATGGGAATATCGACCAATGACGTTTGAAAGCTGCAAAAAGGATCAACTCGCCAGAACATATATATATATATACATATATGTATTATATACAAGTATATATGCATACACGTGCGGCGGGTGGTGATTTAAGGTATCTACAGAATATACCTACGCGAATATATAAAATGAACTATAATCGAGGGGCGAATGTAAAACGAAATGGATAGTGAGAATATAAAGAAAGAAAATATTATATATAAAGATATGGGGAATAATATCATTGCATGCAAAGTATCGAATAACGCGCAGCGTTCAATTTTGTAATATATTCTCGGCCTCGGAAAAATGTTTGACGGGAATTTTTATTTTTTTATATCTCGTTCGTTGTAAATAAAGCCCGTCACGACGGCGCGGGTTATTAAGAGCTAACCGAATTTTTCTTTCGAGTTACTAACTCGGTGCTCGACCACGACCGAAATTGAAAACACGATTCGTTTTCGTACAGAATCATACCCGCCTAATCATTGCGTATTAATGCACGTGTTGTGCATTCGCCATTTTCAAACAATACCTAATGATAATAATTATCATATATTTGAAAGTACTAACGATGTACATACTGATCTACGAGAATTTTCAACCACAAAATGTTATAAAATATAATATCATCCATCAATCGGCTACATTATTCGATATTTTATTTATATTATGATTGCTAGACGAACAGAGATTACCGTCGCGTTGTCGTGTTCGCGATGGCAGACAAAGGCGTGTTATAACCTAACCGTTCACGAATCGTTAGTACCAATTTCAAAAACAAGTTGTGGACGAAGAAAAAAAATAACTTCGTAATAATGTATAGGTTACGAGTCACGACAATTAGTAAGACGCCGGACCATACCTGGTATTAAGAATCGAGAAGCGTATAATTTCAATGTTTATATCAGGCTTGTGTCTCGAGGGATATCGTAAACTATCATTAATGATTTAGTAAACATTTTTGCTCGTTTCAATACGTTAAAACTTAAAACTGAAATGGCAGAATTTCGATCGAATGGTGTTATAGTTATCTGGCTGTTATTCTTAAAATAAATCACTAATAATAATCAATAGGAACGGAGAAAGAGAAATACAGGAATAGAAGCTGATCCACTCGTCCAGTTTCATTTAGAATAGGTTTTTCGAATACGTTGGTTTAAAATTTAAATGGCCAATATTCACCAGTATCAGTCCGCCCGTCATCTGTGTCTCATTGTCTTGTATCTTACTCTTTTTTTCTATTTTTAATTTATTTTTACTTATAAATTCACGTGTAATTGAATTGATAAAGTATCGTTTGAATAGTCAAGAGAGTGCAAGATGAACGACATATTATAGTCTCCTATCCCCTCATTAATATCGTGCTTTATTTTAAAATTCAATTTTGCAAAAAAACTGTGACAAAATAATCTAGTTAAATGTATTGGGCCGCGTACAAAGATTGAAAACCGTCGATCAATAAACGACTGTGTTTTGATGTAAGATAATCCGTTATAAATGTAACGCTCGATCACGTTCATACCAACTGCACACTTTTAAAACGGATGCCTCGTTTTTTTACAGTATTTTTCGACAGTCGATGTTTTGTTAGGAAGGTAGTTAATAATATAAGGTAGTTAATACCTAAAAATACACAGTAGTACAGTACAGAGTATGTATAAATATTAAATACGTATACTCAGAATTGTAAAAAGAAAAAGTAGAGAGACGCGTTTACTTAAAATAAAAAGCGTAGTCAGCATTTATTTACCCTCTATAAAAATGTGGGAAAACGTCCTCACCCCTAAATAACTCTAAACCAATAATATTATATCGATTATCTTTCAAAATGTAATTATTATATTTTAACACTAATTAATTTGAAATATTTGGTATGCACTTGGACTTTGTATTGAAAAAAGACGAAGAAACATCATGACATTATTAATTTATCGATTATATACGTATCTACATAAGAGAAATTCATCAGTACGTCCGAAAAACATAAATATAGCGTTAAATTTGCTATGAAAACAAATATTAACTGCATTGAACGCGTATTTGTTTTTTAAGCTTTAAAATAATAAAAGCATAAATTGAAAACGACGTGCGTTCTTATGCGTTCCACTTGTAAAAATTAGTAAAGGTACGCTACATTTTCGAAGAAATAGTCTAAGTACCCACGGGTCCCTCCACGTCCCCTACCTCGAGTCGAGCACTGCGTGTACTTATAAATTATTCTATTTATATTTATTTTAATAAATCAACACCCGGAGTTAGTATAACATGTGCCTTCGAGCAGAGGTGTTTTTGACATTTTCATTTAAAGCGAATCCATATTGATGAAAACGAAATGGAATACCTTGAAACTTTGCCTAGAATAAAATGAGAAAAAAACACATTCTTGCCGAATCTCGACGTAATATGCGACTGTTGTTGAATTGAATTCTCGTTTTCGTTTCCATGCACTCGTGAAATTAAAAATACTTTTGTCGTACCTACACAATGTCACGATAGCTGTATATAACACCGTACGTACAAAATGTACGTTTCTCGTAATCGTTATATAATTTATTAAAAATACTATACATTCAAATTTTCTACTAGCTAACAGAACATTTTATCCATTCTGCGAATCCGTAATTCTAGTTTGATGTCGACTTCCTGATCGATTTGTTTTATATTTTATGTTCGATTAAATCGTTCGATGAGTATTATCGTTAATTATAAATAGTATAGACTATAGATAGCTACTATTTATATTAGCAATAGTATTATTAATGTTTTGATAAAACCTGTTTTCAGTTTATCGCCCACAGAAAGTGTATATCGACAACGAGATCAATTATAAAAACTTTTTTTTACAAATAATTTTTTTAAGGTGACTCGAGTCGACATTTTTAAGATTCCAAACCCGATAGTAAATTTCAGCTCCTTACCAACTCGACGGATTCTATTCATTCGTATGATAATAATCCGATTAATATATTGTCGGTGCCAAAATGTTTTGAAAATTATTTTATTTAAAATGGCATTTTCGATAACTTTTTTCAATAGAAACCTCCTGTTCAACACCTGAACACATTTCGAACGAATAGCTGATAACCGTTGTATTATTTAGTGACATATTTTTTTATTAAACGCTTTACCTAATTTTCAACACTTTTATCAACAAAATAAGTCCATCAGAAATGGTTTTAAACGATGTTCATGATTTTCCCGGCAAACTACACGGTAATCGAAAAATAACAACTCAAAAGTCCAATTTCCGACTTGATGAATAGTTTTATTATGCAAAAAATGTTTACAGAAGGGAAATTTCATTGTAAAACTGACATATTTCTCATTTCACTCTGATCCTCACCCCCCCCCCCCCCACCCAAGAAAAAAAAACAATAATAACGATCGTTGCGCATAGTTTTAAATTTCAACACAACATTGTATAGTCGTTGGAATTATTGTGCGCCGTTTCATTGAAAATTATATTTTATATTTTTACTTAACAGGCCGAAACAAAAAACATTTTTTACGTTAACCTCTACAATATTGAACACAACAAATAATAATAATAAATAAAAACATGAAACACAATACACACCTACCGGCTACCACACGTCTACATAATGGACAATATATGAACCCTTAGTAAGATAATAAAGTGGGTAGCGTTGTCGTCTCTGATATAATATAGGAGTACTTTTTTCTTTTCTTTTTTTTAACTGCGTTATTATTATCAGTTTGCCGGTGTAAAAAGACGAGGTAGGTATAGGTACCTCTAATGCACTTAAACGACAAACCGTTGTTTCTTTCAAAATGGATTTATACTGGAGTAATGTGCTTACACTAGTCACACTACTGCAGTATATACAAACACAATGCAACCGTTTTTACAACTACTATAACACGCTCACGAGTAAAATATGTTATATGTATAGGTACTTATAAATGTAGTATAATAATTGATGATTTTGTAAAGAAAAAAAAATACGAATATAATGAACTGTTAATATATTTTCAAAACGTTTCATATTATAATGAATAGACATGGATTTTTTACGAAGTGAATATTATTGTTCGAGAAACGAGATACCTATACGTATATACAATATACATATAAGTATAATATGTAATACGTCTTAGTACATTACAAGAATTACGAACTTTAAAACAGTCACGATTATTTTAAGAGGATGTCACACATGTATTCCTTATACACATTACCATATAGTTTAAATACATTTAACGTGACAACATTTATCGAAAACTAAAAAAACATTTGTTCTGAGATTCCTTTGAAAATGTCAAGAATTTGTTAGAGCTAAAAATACGCATTAGCATTGAACTTATTTAAAATCGATTATAACTTTATTGTAAATATGAATATTACAACACATCAAAACTACTTTCGTTTTCTAACAACTTTCAATTTCATCAAAATGCAACAAAAAACTATTCAATGAATACTTAGAATATTGAAAAGGAAAAAGAAACTACCAATTCAAATGAATTGTGTTCTATAGAACACTTATAAGAAAAAAATGTCAAACCCTTTCAGTGAAAATAATTTTACTATAGCAATAAAAAATAATCATCGCCATGTATGTGTGCGTGTGTGTATGTAGTAGGAGAAGTTTTAAGCGTTTCACATGTTTCATTTTGAAATAAAACTGAATTTTGTCGTAACCTATAACCTAAGATAGTATATATTTTTTCAACTTAGGTACTACATCATATAAAACTCGGACGTCGAACAATTAATATTTTAAGTCGCGGTATTGCTATAATAAAAACGAAAAAATGAAAAAAAAACTGGTTACCACAAGGTTCGTATAATAAAAAAAAAAAAAACTCAAATCGTTTTATTTCGTATCAAGTAATTATAATATTATTATTACGTCTGTACAATGCACATTTCAAGGGACATAAAAACCGACGGGCGTCGAGGGAGCTGAGTAATATCTTTCAACATTTTAAATTACTTTTACTTTTCAAAACGAAACTGTACGCAAAGTATCGGCATTGTGACGACATGGTTTTAAAAATAGTTGAGGCTACAAGTTCAACGCGGAATATTTAAAAATCTACCCGGTTTCAATACCTTACGTACAACACCTACCGTCATCAATTAGTAATTTTGGCAGAATTGCAAAATTGTGATTATTCACGGTCTTAGTGAATTTTGAAGGTATTTCAAAAGGTTTATTGTCGTGGAATTCAAAGATTAAACGTTATGCTACAAAATTGTGCAATTGAATTAACACTGGCAAATGTTTGGCCCTTGAAACTAAGCCAAGCATAAAAAATTATTATCTCTATACATTATAGTAGTTATCCCCAGAATTATAAGCGTACGATATATAGAACGTGAATATACGGTAAGTGTATAGTGAAACGTCGATAAAAGGTCTTAAGTTTGAATGCATAATTTAGTGTTGTTGATGTAGTTATTAAAAATTATCGCGGTACGAACCGAAAGAAGAAAAGTCAAACGGAGAAAACCAACAAATATTTCTTCTCGAGGCAGACCAATTACAATTATAAGTAATAATATTGTGTGACTATAGTAAAACGCTATAATTATTACTAAGGATAATAATTGATCTCTATAGTGCGTATTTCGGGATATATGCATTAAGTCTTAGTAAAATAAAACAACGGAGCAAGATTTGTATAATATATCAATACGCGATCGTACTGTACTGTATATCGTATAACAATGTACTATGTTACCAAGTTTTTATAAGTAAATACATAGCCGAAATATTTTGATTTATACAATTATTAAAATAAAAGAGATACCCGGTTGCACTTTTAAAATGTTTTTGAATAAAATGTCATGGTAGTTGAAACACGTATTTAATTCGAATAGATGGTACATTTCATAAGGATAACAATAAAAATGATTACGTATAGTAAGCGCAACTTTCAATTATATTTTGAGCCAGTTAAGTTCTTTAGTCTTATTTGATATGAAATAAATCATAATGTTATTATTATAACTATGAGTCGATGATATTGCCGTGGTCGATATAGTAATAAAAATAAAAGTCGCCGGGACGCGGATAATTGTACCGAATATAAATCATTTGTCGTTTAAGTCCAACCTATATTTGTTTGTATACGTTTTAAAGCTATAATAAATCATAAACGTATTCGAAAAACGATTCTGAGCGAAGGTCGGTGCAGTTATATATACAGAACGTTTCATATATTTTAATACCTACTGCAGAATGTCTTGAGATTAAAAAGAAGAAGAAAATAATCGTCAATATTCGTGAAAATAATCGACTTACCTATCTTGAACATTAAACCCTAATTAAGAAAAATATTAAAGACTGAACTAAATTTCACCACTAGATAAAGTACTTAAGAAATAATCAAGCTAGCTTATAATTTTAAAACCCTAATTTATTCGTTTTATTAAAATAAATATGAACGGCATATTCACATGATTTTAATTTGTCAATTTTACTGTACAAGCATTTCATTTTTTGCTTCGCCCATCGTTTACAAGTCTAACCAACCGCTGTATCTAATCTGACACGAAACGCATCATAAATAGTGTAATGAATTTGTTTAAAAATTTAATGTCAGTTATTAAAATGCTCGAAAACAATACTTCAAAGTTTAAGCGATGTTTCAATGTAGTTTGGGGAACGCGATTAGTTTGATACAAATTCAGAAAAATATGTATTATAGTTACTATTTAACCGCATTGTGTAAATTACATCAAATTCATCTCTCGGCGTGATTACATTTTAGTGCTTTTATCTATTTGTTTAATTCGTATTAGTAGTCTATTATAATATAGTCGTTCGAATCTAATACCAATAAAAAAAAACCTAATAAAACTCAATACAACACGATTTTTATAGACACGCCGTTTTATTGCATATTTTATTTTATTTTTGTTATTGTACTTTCGTCTAGTTAAAGCTTCAAAATTAAATTAAATTTTACTACTTACATTTAGTAAAAGCTTTAAGATAATGTACCAAATGAGTAGTATGAGTATTATAAAGTTATATATATATATATATTAGGTACTTCATATAAGAAACAAAAAAACATTAATTTTTCAATGAACTAACTCAAAATTAAGTACTTATTACTAAGAATGTTCTGAAATTTAGGTAGGTATGGAAACATTGAAAAAAGTATAGTTAAACGCAATTTTCGGAACACTTAAAACATAGTCACGAACACCTATAAATAATAATAATAATTAAAAAATAAAATTGTTATTTCGAAGCATGGCACTACCATAAAACTACTTAGAATTTATAATCACTAACCAAACGGTAGCTATTTCATTGAAATCGACCACTATAGGCATACACAGATACGTACCTTTAAAATGGTCGTTATGTTTACTGTTACGTTTCATAATATGTACTTAAAAGGTATTTGTGTAAAGAGGTGTAAACGAGGTTTTGATTTTTTCCTCACCACGAAAGAATACTATTTTCAATTGTCATTTTTATGTTCCACGCGTTGCACAATAATTAATATTTACGACAAAGAGAACAAAAGTATACCTACTCGAAAGACAATTGATGTGAGCTATGATTATGCAAGTGTGTGTCTATTTACATGCAAACATGGCTGAAAAATAAATTAGCCCTCCCCCCTCCCGTAATAAAACTAGACGAAATCTCCGCCTGAGTCCCCGTAACTGCAGGAGAAAAGTAAGATGATGCAATTCAAATATCGTGCGTCTAAAACGGCAATTTCGGTTGTTATTTCGAATGCGTTTAAAACAATTCAACCAAATATTCGCGAGAAACTGACGGTTAAAATTGATTCACTCAGAATGGCTTAATATATTGTATTGAACGTCGTGTCCCACACGAACCTCGTCGCGTGAACTCGTTACAACAAAAGTGATAGAATGCGCGTTGCTTTTTTCTTTCTCTCTCTTAATTTTTCATTTTATTCGACGATGAAAACAAAAAATAAAAATCATTATATACCCAGTGGCGCAACTACTGGAGGGGTTGGGAGTGTCAAACACTGGGGCCCCCAATATTTACTGGCTTTAAGGGGCCCCGGTCCAATTAACAATAACATATTGCAGATGTCCATACAAAAAATACATGTATAAATACTAATGTTTTTGTTATTTATTTATTTAATAAAAATATATCATGAAATAGATCATAAAGTTTGTCATAAATTAAAATAAACAAACTATTATCTCATAATAAAACAAAATTATCAAAGAATATGGTGTAATGAAAATAACATATGGGTATAAAATACATGGAATACCTATGAACCATAAATAAACTATAGAACTATATAACTATAAATATAACCAAAATATTAATAATATGCTTTTAAAACCCATTTGTATGCAATAACAAATTTTGGAATACAGAAATATGCAGTACATGTTAAAAAATGACAAAATATGCAAAATTAAACTTAGTATTTAGGATCTATTTATTATAACTCAAACTTGAAGCTTATCTAAACTCTTAGACTCTCTAGACTGTTTAAAAAAAAAACATGCAAAAGCATAAAAATCAGGGACTAGTCCTTTATTTTTATTTTATTATTGTTTAAATATATTTAACAGTTTGTATTAAAATAATTTAATATATTTAATAATATTTTGTTATTATTTATATTATTAACCATTAAATATTAATATAATTACTTTGTTTATTTATTTTATATTTTTTATCTGAGATTCAATTTGATAATTTATTGGATATACATGATTCTACTTTAGGTAAATTAATTAAAATAAATTACATTTTTCTATGTTATTGATGTATACTAATTTAGTAAAATATATATTAAATAAAACTGACTAATATATACACAATTAATAATGTAAAATAAATACATAATAAAACAATTATTTTTGTATTCAAAACTATGTATAACAAACCAAAACTTCAATATTACAGGCCAATTTTTTATTTTATTACCTATATGTTTTTCATACATTGTTGATTTTGAATACACAAAATTGTTTTTAATTAATTTAAATACTTAATATATTAAATTATAATATTTTTTATTCATTTATTCATTTATGAGTTTCTATTTACCTATGACAATTGTTTTGTTTTTATTTTAACTATACAAAATAATACTAATTTATGGTAGATAATATGTTTATATTACCTACACTTGCTGTCAATTTTTACTAAAGTGCAATGCGCAAGTCTGGATAAAATAAATATAGGCTGGGTTAGATAATATTATTAATAAACATTGACTGTAAAAAGTATAATGTAATTAGTAATTACTAATTATAAATTTATCTTTAGTTACATTGAATAGTAAATGAATAGGTATCTATTTTAAAATATAAGTACCAATTATATTGGTAATTAATTATTTTTTACTTCATATTATTAGGTTTTAATATGCATAATAATTATCCAACAGACAGAATACATTTCGAAGGAAATATTAAGAGCAATCTATATTTATTAAAAGATGTATTTTATCATATGGACACCTTATAGACCAGATGTTATTGTTTTTAACTATTGTATAATAGTATATGTATATTATTGTAAAAAAACATAAATTATAGGGCCCTCTCTTCAAAACGACACTAGGGCCCAGTTTAGCCTAGTCGAGCTACTGGACGAACAGAGTAAATTCAGCGCGGGCGATAGGAAACGATCGGATAAATAAACATATGACTTGCGCGACGCGCGTAATGGATTTTATCCGTTCTCGTTATTAATATTACTCGGCGCCGAAATGAAACTCATTTCCGAAAATCGTATTGACGACAACGCGCAATTTATCAGTTCCAACGCGCGTTGTATAACAGCGGTTTAATAATAATATATAATATTATAATAATAATAAGTTTTGCATAACGCGTCGGTGGGTCGTACTTATTTATTACATCGATATAAAATTACAATATGTTATCACTAACCTCGGGCCGTCGTTGACACCATTGACGACCGTTTTCATTCGGCGGGTCCGAAACATTTCTCCGCGTATTTCGTCGTGCTGGTACTTTCGAATAAAAACACCACAACGCGGGCAAACACGCGGAAACGATTATTTCACTACTCGCGCGAACCACGATATTACTATGACACGTTTGTTTTTGGCGGACGGTAAAATTCACAAACCGTTTTGGCGAACGGCGGAGGCGCAGCACCGCGACCGCGACCGAGACGAAAAATACGTTAAACACCGAATATGCCGACGGTACGGTACGGTAGTAAATTAAGCGACAAATAATTTGGTTCCACCCACGCGACCGCCGTGAGACGTGCGATTATTCGTCGATAATTACTACTTACCATCGACGCGAAACAAAATTTTGAAACCGAGAAACGAGATTATGGCGGTCGGCATAAAAATCTCGAAACACGGACCCGTTCGGTGAAGCCCACCATACACACGCGAACCGACGAAGACTGAAAAGACAACGGAAAGGAAATCCCCGCGTCGTCCGTTAAAACGGTTGAAACGAACAAGCCAATGAGAATAATTCAGGAATCATGGAGAGTAATTGTTTTCGTAACGGCTTTTTCTTAACCGAGAATCGTTACCGCGGTATCCGGAGGTCCGTCCGCTGCGCGCGACCCGTCACAGCGGCCACGCGGCCACGCTAATATAGACCTAGCGACGCATTCTTCACTCACTCGACCGAGTGGCCGTCGAATTCACTAATACTATACTCGCTACTCGGCGCTCGGGCTCGCCCGGCGGATTAGTAGGCACTTTTTTAACGAACACTATGGTATAAAAGTATATGTATATTATTGTAAAAAACATCAATTTTAGGGCTCTCCCTTCAAAACGACGCTAGGGCCCAATTTGGCCCAGTCGCGCCACTGGACGAACAGCGTAAATTTTTACTAGTGTGAACCAATATACGTATAACATGTAGTTCCATCCGCCGCGGATGTTATATTTAAGCTGTGCCAAATCCGCATTACCAACACCATAACGAACGACTTTGCGATTCAGCGCACGTGATAGGAGACGATCGGATAAATAAACATATGACTATAAGAGTGTAAGTACCTAATATCATTGATTATAAATACTATTTATAATCAATATTCAATGCTAATATAGACGACTTGGCGACGAACGCGACGCGCGTAATGGATTTTATCCGTTATCGTTAAAAATATTACTCAAAACCGAAATGAAACTCATTTCCGAAAATCGTATTGATGACAACGCGCAATTTATCAGTTCCAACGCGCGTTTTATAACAGCGGTTTAATAATAATAAGTTTTGCATAACGCGTCGGTGGGTCGTACTTATTTATTACATCGATATAATATTATAATACATTATGACTAACCTCGGGCCGTCGTCGAATCCATTGACGACCGTTTTCATTCGGCAGCTCCGAAACATTCCCCAACGTATTTCGTGCTGATACACTCGAATAAAAACACCACGACGCGGGCAAACACACACGGAACGATTATTCACTACTCGCGCGAACCACGATATTACCATAATTCGTTTATTTTTGGCGGACGATAAAGTTCACGAGCCGCTTTGGCGAACGGCGGCGGCGCACCGCGAACGCGACCGAGACGAAAAATATGCCAAACACCGAATATCGATAGTACAAACGGCGGCGATCGCACCGACCACGGCGAATACGACGACGTCAAAAAACGCACACTCGAAGCCATTACCGGCATGGATAAGACGTCGTCCGAGCCTCGACGGACACGTTGAAACTCCGAAGGCGACGGCCATTACACTCGCGTAATGGATCGCGCACCGGACGCGACGGCGGCGATACGATAGGAAAAATACGGTGAACAACGAATGTCGATGGTACGGTAGTATTTTAGCGACGAAATAATTTGGTTGCGCCCACGCGACCGCCGTGAGACGTGCGATTATTCGTCGATAAATACTATTACCATCGCCGCGAAAGGAATTGTAGAAACCGTGAAACGAGACTATGGCGGTCGGCATAAAAATCTCGAAACACGGACCCGTTCGGAAAAGCCCACCATATAAACGCGAACCGACGAAGACTGAAGCAACGGCGGAAGGGTAATCCCAGCGTCCCCCGAAACGGTTAAAAAAACGAACGGCCAATGAGAATTATTCACGAATCATGGAAAGTGATTTTTTTCGTAACGGTTTTTTGTTTACCGAAAAGCGTTACCGCGGTATCCGGAGTTTCGTCCGCGGCGCGCGACCGCGTCGTCGTCGTCGTCCCGTCACGGCGGCCACGCGGCCACACGGCCACGCTAATATAGACCTGGCGTCGCATTCCTCATTCGCTCTACCGAGTGGCCGTCGAATTCACTACTACTATACTCGCAATTTATCAGTTACAACGCGCATTGTTAACGGGGGTTTAATAATAATATTATATAATAATAATAAGTTTTGCATAACGCATCGGTGAGACGTACTTATTTGTTACATCGATATAATATTATAATATATTATCTATCACTAACCTCGGGCCGTCGTCGACTCCATTGACGACCGTTTTCATTCGGCGGCTCCGAAACATTTCACAACGTATTTCGTGCTGCAGGTACACTCGAATAAAAACACCACGACGCGGGCAAAAACACGACGGAACGATTATTCACTACTCGCGCGAACCACGATATTACTATAATTCGTTTGTTTTTAACGGACGGTAAAATTCACAAGCCGTTTTGGCGAACAGCCGCGGCGGCGGCGGCGGCGGCACGGCACCGCGACCGAGACGGAAAATATTCTAAACACCGAATATCGATAGTACAAACGGCGGCGATCGCACCGACCACGGCGAATACGATACGAAACTACGACGTCAAAAAACGCACACTCGTAGCCTTTACCGGCTTGGATTAGACGTCGTCGTCCGAGCCTCGACGGAATCGTTGAAACTCCGAAGGCGACGGCCATTACACTCGCGTAATGGATCGCGCACCGGACGCGACGGCGGCGATACGATAGGAAAAATACGGTGAACAACGAATGTCGATGGTACGGTAGTATTTTAGCGACGAAATAATTTGGTTGCGCCCACGCGACCGCCGTGAGACGTGCGATTATTCGTCGATAATTACTATTACCATCGCCGCGAAAGGAATTGTAGAAACCGTGAAACGAGACTATGGCGGTCGGCATAAAAATCTCGAAACACGGACCCGTTCGGAGAAGCCCACCACATAAACGCGAACCGACGAAGACTGAAGCAACGGCGGAAGGGTAATCCCAACGGTTAAAAAAACGAACAGCCAATGACGATTCACGAATCATGGTAAGTGATTTATTTTTTAACGGCCATTTTACGAAAATCTGTTGCGACCGCGGTATGTAGTACCGTTTATGTACCAAAGTTCTGTCCGCGGCGCAGTGACGGTCAATGACCTCGTCGTCATTACGTCACTGCGGCCACGCGACCACGCGGCCACACGGCGACAACGGCGGAACGTTCACACTGCAACGCGTGCCGCGCGTTGCGTTTTATTATATTATTATAATACTCGCGCCTCCGAGTATACGCGCGTATTAAAATTTAAAAAATAAAATAAAACCGTTACTATTTTTTCGTCTACGATGTATACGTTACACACAGATAATACAATATGGTATATATCATGATACTAATGTTTCAATAATGGCTAAAAAAAATTGTAATAGCCCGCAGTGCTGTGATTTCGCAGCTAAACTTCAAAGCCAACATTTGACTTTATAAAACGCGTTTAGTTTCTTATGCTTCGTTTACACGTGACGAGCGCTCGGCCGAACACTATATAGACGGCGTGGGCGTCCACGCGCATTCTATTCACTCGCTCGCTCGTTTTACTCGTCCGATTACCGGGTTCCTCCTTGAGTTTACACAGGACAGTGCTCGGCCGATTACCCGTCACGCGTAAACGTACCTTTATAATATTATATTGTGTGTGAATAGCGATTGCCGAATACTTATTATGAGCACGACTCAAAAAAATAATGTTAATGAATGAACACTATTGTATAATAGTATATGTATATTATTGTAAAAAACATCAATGATAGGGCCCTTCCTTCAAAACGACACTAGGGCCCAATTTAGCCTAGTCGCGCCACTGTATAAACGAACTCTATATTCAATCCGTACACGCGATAACGTGGAATACTTCTTTTCATTAACCCCCCTCATCCACCCTAACATCGAACAAATCCTACGCTCGTCGGGCCCGCCGCGTGGAGCGATTCCAAAACGCTCTGCGCGATGCCTCCGAGTATATACGCATAACTATTGCCGTAATATTATGACGTTGGTCCGGATAGTTTACACCGCCTTAATACTATAGGAGGTACCTCCTATCTATTAGTTCGCGACGAGAATAATTTTCAAGTACGAACGACAGTCGACACACAAAACGTAATCGCCCGTTAGACTTGGATGAAGAAAAAAAAATAAATTTTTTTTTTAAATACGACACGCGCGTTTATACAATGTTATTTTATTTTCGTATACGAGACACGGCACGCGTGGTTAAACCACACCGCGTAAAATATACAGTCAAAGGCTGCGTGTCTAAGGTATATATATACATAAGTACCTGTACCTTAGATTACCGCACGACGCAGCGGCGCGTACTATACATGCATATACGTATTTTACATACGCAATACGCCCCGACACGTATATTCGGTAGGTAACCTGCCTATTGCAACGACTCTTGAATAATTAAACAAATTTCATCGGTTTATTTTTTTCTGTTCGCCTCCTTTTAAACGGTGATAATATTAATATCGTTACGGCAAGTATATAACAAATTGTGACCCTGAAAGCGTATCCGTCCGACCGCGGCGTTATTATATTACTATAGGTAGGCGCAGAGTTTTACTTATATTACAATATTACACACTACGCGCATATCGGAGGCGTAAATTGGGGAAGGGGCACGAGAGAGGGTGAACTCTATGAAAATCTAACGGGGCAGTGCACGGTTGTTTTCTTTCTTTTTTTTTCCTGTAAATAAATAGAAACTAACATTTACCATCGGAAATATGAAGACGCGATTATTTTTATTTTGTTGGACGTTTAGAGTAATTTGAAACAAAAAAATGACTTTGTAGTTATAACTATTATAACTAATGAATCAAAACAATTATAAATATACAAAAAAAAATAATTCGATTTCGATGTTTCGTTAATTTCTTCTGTTTGTTTAATTGAACTTTGTACTCAACTCCTAATTATTATTGTCTAACCACGCTGCAATAGAAACTGAATTAATTTTGTACGAACTTTTAACACCGATTACATAATCACAAATTTTTGTAAATTTAACTCCTAAGGGGGTTAAAAGGTGTAATAGGGGTAAGGTAAGGGCTAGGTAAGGCTATATGCAATATATTTATATTATATAATTAACATTATCCGACTTTGTGGGATTTTCATTCAATGGCAAAGTATAATGACGGCCCGCACGATACGGGAGATGTGCACGATAATCAGATGTATATAGGTACTCACGGGACGTCCGCCATCTTTTCGTTCTCGGGGCGATGATTTCACGTTTGATCTACGCCGCTGTTTTCGAACACTTCACTCGCGTACGATTTTATTTCCGACCGCGGCGACAATTATTGATCGAGAGAAACACTTTTGCGCGCCGACGATCGTTGAAACGATTAACTAACGACGAAAAATTCGCGGAAAACACAGCACCATTAGGCGACGACGACGACGACGGCGAGAGACTAACTAAACGGCGAGAGACTAACTAAACGGCGAGAGACTAACTAAACGGCCTACGGTCGCCAAAGAAAAATAATCGTAGCCATTGACCGTGGTTCCAGCCGGTAATGTCTGTCCGGTACCCGGGTAACGTACCGGGTTTCGTCGAGTACCAGCCCGAGTATACCGAGGTAAGTGTGCACCAAGTTCGTAAACGCGGTCTAGAACGCTTTTCGTTTGTATAAATATTTTTTTTTCCACGACATATTATTATTTCAGACGCCGAGAACAAAGAAATTGCATCGCCATGACCGAAATGACGGCGAGTGTCGTGCGTTTTATACGAATGGCCTTTATACCCGCATAACGTAATATAGAAATAATGTGTTTTGGTGAATTTCTTAGTATGACGTGTTAGAGCAAGATAAAATATTACTTATAACGTGTCAACTTAATAATAATTATTATGGTTTTACCGCAATCGATCGGTTTCGCACGAATACTGGGAACACGAAACATTGGAATCGTTCCGAATGCCTTCCTGGATCGCCAAAAGGTCAGAATTTTTTATTTTTATCCATTTATTTTTGACAATAGTTATTTATTTTTTTTAAATTGGGCCTTTTTTTTGGTTTTATAAAGTGAGTATTTAACTATTAACATAATATGAAAATCACTCTGAATGCTTTTCTGGATCACTTTTTTCTTCTAGTATACGAATGATAATTATTTGAGTATTTAACCTCGAACCTGGGGCGAAGTCCGGGTGACGCCCGCTAGTTAATAAATATTAACACAAATAAAGTCAAATACATATAGTTAAAAATCGTAATATTATTCATAAAATACACGTTTTCAATTGTTTTACTGTACACCTATAATTGCCTTCAAAATAAAATGAAAATATCTGAATTCATAAAACAATTATTTTATTTTTGATAATAATTTACCAAAAAGGTGAACGTATTGTTATTTATTTCACAGATTAATATACCATTTAAAATTCAAATTATAAAAATAATAATAAACCCATAGAATGTATTTTTAGTCCAACGTTAAAACTGTTAAAAACATTTAAAATTAATTACAAGTTCAAGTGAAAATTCAAGTACCTATAAATAATATGTACATTTTTATTTTAAATTCTGAGTGAAATGAGGAAGTTATTGGTTTGACCATGATATGTGTTCGTGTTTTATTTTCTGTCTATGGACTTTTCAACCAGAAGACTTGGTCCAATGTTCAAGTCTGATTCCTAGAAACTAATTTTATCCAGCTTATGCATTAAAGATTTTTTTTATCTCCAAAAATGTATTAATAATTAAGAAAAAATAAGGTAAAAATTAAAACAAAAAAACTGCAAAATTCATGGCTTTTAGACAAAATAGATAAGGTTTTTAATATTATTTATTGTTTTTATTATTAAAAGAAATCACTAGTAAATAATTATCCATGGGAATAGAGGAATAGAAGCTAATTCACCAGTCCTTTTTCATTTAGAATCGTTTTTTTCAAGAGCAATAGTACATTGGTTTCAAATTTAAAAGACCAATACATCAGTAGTTATCATCTATCGTCCTATCATCTATCGTCCCCTGTATCTCATCCGGGTCTTGTATCTCACTCTTTTTATTTTTTGAAATTGTAATCATTCGGATTCCATGAGACCTATTTAATATAATATAATGTAAACATTAATGAAGAATTCTTCTTGTTTTCAAATTTCACAGATTTATTTTCTTTCGTATAAAATATACTTCAGACAAACTTTAACCATAGTTTATTATATTATATAACTGGCAACCATGTATCGAAAACAAGTTTACAGTAGCAATGGATATATGGTTGTATAAAACAACTTTTGAAAGTCAAAAGCTTTCGGAGATGTAAAAGACAGTAATAAAAAAGGGCCCCAAAGAGACATTCCTAGACAATGCTGTTATCTCAACAGCTTGAACATGTGTTTGAAAAACGTCAGTGAAGTTCCAAAAGTCACAACTAGAGAAAAAGTTTGTCAGTTTATTATTGTCCCAATATCTCTTTTATTTTTTTTTTTAAACTGCATGTGCGTGTAACGAGTACAACATTACATTTTGTAGACAAAAATGACGATGAACAACACGTTTAATTTTTTATTTACTTTTATTAAATAATTTAGCCAAATCAATAAAGAGGTAATTTTGAAAATCAAAGGATTAATATACTTCGGAAAATAAATAATAAAAATAATATTTATTATTGCAAAAACTTTAATAGCTCAAAAAACATTAGAAACAATTTGATAGTATTAAAGCAATTATAATAAAAACAATAAAATAGTACAATGAACCACAATATTGACAGATATAATATTATTTTATGATAATATTACTGGAATACCTTTATTTTCTGAAATGCCATCATCAAAGTAATATTCACATCTCCCGAACAGCTTCAATCCCCAATAATCGGAAAATATTTTCATACACCTGTATTGATGTTTTGACCAAATATAATCGAGCATACATCAATGGTAATAAATTTGGAATTGGATCCTAAGAATAAATTATTATATTATTCAATTTTCAATGTAAAATAAAATATTTAATTTTAAATTATATTAAATTTAGTATATATAAATAAATATTTAAAAAGTGTTTTTTAAATAATGTTTTAGTTATAGAAACATTAGGTATGAAAATTCAATTCTAACAATTCACTTACTTATACTATTTAGTTTGATTAAATTATTAATCATACAGAAAATTTAAGAATTCACTTACATTTAACTTTTAAAAATATAACATAAATGTTTCAAAATCATTAACTGTATTATCAACTTTTAATAATTATAATTTATAACAAATTGTAAGGCACAAACAAATGCTATTTTACTATAAAAGAAAAATTTGATCAATTATGTAGCAATTTAAAACATATTGAAACATATAAAAATTTAGTTTATTTTATTTTTAAATAAAAATTTTCAAAGAAATCAAAACAAAATTAATAATATTTATTATTAAGTACTCGTAGGTAATATAATTTCTAATTCACAAAAGATATGTCATTAGACTTACTTAAATTAATCAAATTCATTGGTTTGTCCTTTCTATTAAAAATTAATTTTCTAATTGTAAAACCTAAAGTAAAGTACTGGTTTCCTTTATAGTTCTTTCTCACTCATAATTTTACCATTCGATAAAGATTAATTTCTTATCCTTAGTTTTGGAAACTTAACCTTTCTAGACAAAAGATCTATGAAGTGTAATCTTGAAATACATCCTGCTCTCGCTTTAATCATAACCATCTTTCAATACACTTTTTCTATATATCCCTCAATTTTTCTGCCCTATATAGCTAGACTAACCTTATATAATAATGGTAGATGTATCATGTGACCTTAACCACATCATTTTTTTACAGATTATTTCTTCTGTTGTAGGCCATATCTCAAGTTACAGACAATTTATCAGTAAGGCAAAGAGTAAATAGGTTGAGTAATCGAATAAAAACTTTTCATCTATTTTCACTAGATAATTCAATTTCACAAACATAAATACAAGATAATACTAGTTAACAGTTACAAAATGGTTGAAAAAAAAAACTAAATCCAATTAATTATTACAACATAATGATACTCATGCTCTGACAACTTCAAACCAATTCAATAATAGTTTATTTGAGTCCTTCTTTATCAAGTTCACCGAGAGAATCCCATTATAGTCTATGTCCAAAAACATATGACCTAAATTTTATATTTTTAAATAATTATTTTATTTTCATACACAGGCCCTTGTGCTCCCGTGGTTTTTATTATGTGTTAAATATTAATTTATATGCCTATTTGAACTCTTTCAGCACCCGCTTGCCATCTTGCCATCTGGCATCCAATTTAATTATTTATTATTAAAAAAAAAACTATTAAGAAATGAATGATAAGTTTTCATTACTAAGTTAATATCATTAAAAATGGGTTCATAATTTCATCTTTAGACTTTGCTAACACAATATGTGCAAACATATATTTTAAGTTAACTGTGAACTGTGAAATAGGTAAAATATTATAATATAGTTTTTGTTACGTCACAGAAAATAATAAATGTTAAATACTAAAATCTGATATTATTTAACATTTACTACTTACTGATAAAATATGATGTCTATGATAAAATAAGCTAACAGCAGATGACATTTCCATCAAAAACTTGCACAACTTATGTACATCCACACTGGCCAATAATAAATGTTTAGTAGATTCTTGAATGACAGATGGAAATACTGATAAGTGGTTAAAAATCAAAAGCCATTCTTCCTAAATTACACATACAGTTATTTGTTGCATCATAGATTAAGTAATTTTTGTATAGTATAAACTGCTTATAACAACTTTAAAGATTATTGCACAATTCTTCTTAATATATTATAATGATAATATAATTTCAAACAAATCTTAGATTGTACTTCAATAATAGATAAATATTAAGTGGTTGAAAGTAATGAAATTTTATTTGAAAATTACAAATATATCTCTACTTGTTGTTTATATAATTATTTTCAAATATAATTATATATTTTCAAAGTGAAATAGCTTTTTAAAATCGTGGACCAATGAATCATTGTCTTTGTCACCAATAATACTCAAAGTATCATCAATTTCAAATTGTAATTCATAGGTTAATCATTATTTAAAATTTTATTCCATACAAATGAAAATAAAAATGAATATAGTGTTTTTACTAGGAATATTTATACTGTTCTTTATTTTATGTTCCAAATTTTTCACTATTCATATTATTATAAGCAGTTTTTATTGAAACCATAACTATCAAACGTACTTCACTAGTCATTAATCCAAAATTAATGTCATCTATTTCTGGTAACGATTTATGGTCATTTTCTAAAACACCTTTTTCATATGCTGCCCATATTTGACACAGTCTTGAATAGTTATACATTATGAAAATGCCTTCTGAAAATAAAAATTATTGTTTAAAACCTTTTAGAACTTAGGTAGGTACTTTTAAATATTTTTTTCAACCAACTATCTTTATTTGATGTATTACATTCCACATTGACAACTTTATTATGACGAACACTTAATAATTCATAGACAATTGATATATGGCATAGTTTTGATATGATCTCAATTGGATACTCATCAGACTCAATACGATTAGCAGACATTTTAGAAATGGCATCTTGTTTCTGTCTAAAAATGTAAATTAATAGAATATTAAAAATCAAATTATTCAATTAGGTAGATAATCTTTTTATTAACTGTTTGTACTCCTCAACTGTAAAGTTAGAAACTACAGAACCACATAATATGAGGTTAGTGGTTTTTGGATTATTTTTTTTTGACACTATAAGATTGATTCCATTACTTCCTATAGTGCAACCATTCATTTCTGCCAAACGTTCAACGGTATCCTTCAATAATGCAATACGCAAACTTGTAACTGAATCATTAAAATCATTGGCGTTCAATGTAATTACCTAAATAATTTAATAAAAAATATAGAAATATAACATTATTTTTAAGATGATAAAATCATATACATTACAGTGCCTTTGTGTTCATCATTAGTACCATATCTATGACCAAAAGACAATATCTCTCTAACAACTGTGCGTGTCCATAAATCTTTCTTCAACCATATTAAAATATAGTCAGAGACATACATGCAACGGTCTATGGCAGTCAAGTTTTCCAAAAGCTTTTCAAAAATGTTATGAATGTCCTAGAAAAAAAGAAAAATGTTTCAAAACAAGTCAAATCAATAAAAAAGAGGAATAAGGCCACTCACTTTAGCCACATAGAAGCGGATATGACCGTTGACATGTTGCTTGACAGTTGGCAATTTAATATCAATGTCCAACCCTGCATGAGTGGAGACAAATGATTGCAACGTTCTATTAAATTCGTTCCAAATATACATAGTCGAGATGATACTAGAATGATGCGACAGAAAACTGAAAGGTTAGTCGATTACTTCTCAAAAACGTTTTCACTAGGCTGACGGTGGAAGGACCTTCGGCAAAGTCAAGTTAAAAATTTTATTCGCGAGTGTTTTGAAGGAAAAATTCTACAGCTAGACGTACACGTAATAATATTTTATAATTTAAACATATTCATTAGAATTTGAATAGAAACGTGACACTGTACATCCACTATACGTATTTATCTTTTATTAATGAATTCCCTTATCAGTACGCAAACCGTTATGATGATAATAAAGTATCCATAAAGTTTTTATCAGGAAGTTGGATTTTCTTTAGGTTCCTGATTCTTATCAAGTACCTTGAATACTATAGCAGGTGTTATTATATTATATTAAAAACTATACTGCAAAATTAGAAATATGAAAAACTACTTGACATTTATCGTTTATTTTAATTATTTTAATTATAAATCATATAAAAAATTGGTCGATAAAAATATAAAAATTAACTACTATAGTCTATAATATAGCTGGTTAATGGTCAAAATTATCATTTGAAAATAGTAATAGTTGGACATAAAGTTCATAATATCATAATGTATACATTATACAATAATATATTAAATAACTTTAACATTTGGTCAAAAAAGTCAACAACTAATACAAACATCAATTTCAATAAATAATACAAATTACAATAAATGTTGGTTTGTAAATACAATAATCTATGACGTTTTAAAAATACCGGAGTTGTTGTCTCGTTCTTATGAATTTTTTAACACAAATTTAATAACTTCACATTCTTTACACACTTTTTTAGTTCACCTATTCCGAGTAGCGCTATTTTCGATTTATCTACCATTCTACCCCAGACCCCAGTATAATGCTTAATAATCTAACCTAACCTAACCTAACCTAACCTTAATTTTATAATAAACACCTCAGACATATTCAGTTATTGTAACTATTCAAATTTCATTTGAGAATATATCTTATCTATATTGTTTTACTGCCTAATTAAATGTTATGTTTCAATCAAACAATTATATTTGGTTATAATTATTATGACATTATTTCGAAATGAGAAATATGAGTTATAACTATTTTTTTTTTATATGTAAAATTCGAATTTTTTATTTGTGCCCCCCCCCCTCATTCCCCTCTATAATGCGTTTCTAAATACACCCCTGCGTCCGACTATTTTCTTACGAGTTTCGAGGCCTCGACCTTTATTTTGTCCAGCATTCAACATTGTCTATTTATAAAATATACTTTGCGGTCCAACTATATTATAGACTATAGAGATACATTATCTTTGCTCTTCACGGGTCCGACGAAAACGGACGGCGTTGATAACGTTTCCCCTCCGTCGTCGAAACAATACGATTTCATTAAAAATACAAAATGATAATTATTTCAAAACTGTTATCGGACCGACATGATGTTTGCCGTTCGTTTTATTTTTTAATTTTTCCCGTAATTTTACAATCCCGAAATGCCGGCGAAAATTGTTCGCGGTATAATGACGTTTTGAAACGTCTGTACGGCACGGACCGCGGTCCGGCGCGCGACCAACGCGTTCCACGTGGTTTATCACCGTGGCGCCGCGTATCAAAATTTCACGGCGGCGCTGATAACGCGGCGACAAGGATGTATTTATCGTCGAGCACGATAACGGGCTTATTACACGGGGACCCACGTCCTGCGTCCGATTAGCGGCTGCCGAACGGGTACACTCTTACGTCACTGTTTGACGGACGACGGTCGCAGTGTTCGTAAATATAGTTCGACTTCGACCGTGACCGAGCCCGCCGACGGCGATTAGCGAATCTGAGGAACGATACAGTCGCGGGCGAGACGAACAGGACTGCGGCGTCGGTTTGGGCGAGTGGAGCGAGCGAGAGAGAGAGAGAGTGAAAAGAGAAAGCGAGCGGATGATAAAAAAAACTTCCGTATCTCGCAGCAGCGGTTTTGCAATAGCCACGCGCTCGTCGTCCGTCCGTTTCGCGTCGACTCCATCATCGCCGGACGCGATGAGCCCGTAGAGAAGTCGTCGTCGTCGTCGTCGTCGCCGCCGCCGCCGCATTCTCCCGCGATCGATACGCGATCTACGCCGCTGGAGACGGGCCCCACCTCCGTGATTTCCAAGGTATCCGACGGTAATATTGTTATTACGGCAAATCGATAACCGTCGTTTGCCTTCTGCTCGTTTACGACATTACACATTGTGCCCGTCATATCCGCGTCCGGTACGCGACTGTCGCTTTTTTTTTCCTTTTTTTTTTTCTACGACAGCGACTGGACTGCGATCGGTCGCTATCACACGCCGCAACCACTAGTTACTATATACCACTTTTACTATATACTGATATATATTCACATACGTAGCCACTACGGCTGTTACTTTTTCCCACAACGTGTTACGCGCGTATTGGTGTTTCGTGCGCGTGTTTCACGTTATGATTGTGTAGATTTTTGTTTTTTTTTATGTGTAATTGATTTTTTAATTTTTTTTTTCTCTTTTCTTTCCCGCCCCGTCATGTTCCGCTTCGAAGATGCGTCGCAGGACCAAAACAACGTCGTCTGCGGCTTCCAGCCCCTCGGCCGACCGCTCACCGACAGACTCTAGATCCAAGTCGAGGCAGAAAAAAAACGACAAAGTAAGCCTCAATCGCCGCTGTTTAACCAAACCATGAAACGTGATAAGTTTTTTTTTTTCTTCAAACATCTATTGCATAGCAACAATAATTATCTTTTTATTACTTGATAAGTTACGTAACGTTTTATTCATGTTCTTAATTAAATGTTTACTTTTTCTATTGTTCATGTAACAATTAAATCGTAAATCTCAGTAACATGTGATAAAACAATATATCATTTTTTTCATCTCTGATACTGTAAAACTACCTATCTCGATTTTGCTTTTTTCATGTGCCCATAATATGTTCATCATTTTCAACAACCTAGTTAGTTATTCATTTTACCTTGAACGGTTATGACACAAATGGTATGTAATACAATTGTCACTGTTTTTCATTGTATTGTGTTATAACTTTATTATTTCCTATAAGTAATTGTGTTTATCCAATACTATTTGCAGTTTAGTCAACGTTATTAACTTATTTCATAATTTTCTTGATAAACAGTTGTTTCTTAAACATTATTATTTGTTAGTAAACTGTGTTTATATCCTAATTAATAATTATATCAGGTAATTAGCTACATAATTAAAACAATTTTAAACCAATTTCATTTTCTTTGTGATAATGTAATATCAATAATTATTTATTAATATTAAGATTCAAAATTGAAATAACTGTTTCTAGTTAGATTTATACTTTATTTTAATTTTAAATTTTCAAACATTTTAAAGAACTATATAATAATATTCAATTAAAGATAATAAAGACCCATTTTCAGTAGGAACAATTTGAATTGTTGTGGGCTATTGATATTACTCATTATATTTAAACACTAGTTTTCTGAAACATTTAAACTAAAACTTGTTTTCAATGTGTTTCATAGCTATAATCTCATTTATAACAATTTTCTAATTTTAATGTTTCATGTGTAGGTAGTGAAACGATTAACATAAATAAGTATTCAAATACGTTTTTAACTAGTATTTGAAATTTTTTTCTAGGTATTGCAAAACGGGCAAGCTAATTCTAAATCCAAACAATTAAAAAAGTCATCAACTATGGAGGCCCACTCCATTGTGATATGGAAACATCCCATATTAACTTTAGATTATTTCTGTAAAGAAGTAGTATGTTTATCCAAGACGTTTGTAAAAAAGTAAGTACAAAATACTTTATACATTTATAATTAAAGAATTTGTAATGATACCTTCCTAACAAAGCATTCATTAACGATTAAAACTCATTCCAAGATACCTATATAATTTTATAAATATTTTTTTTTCATTAAAATTTGCCGATTTTGGAATAAATATTTAAACACTAATATTTCACATGATCAGTTTGGTTTAAATAATCAAATGAACCTTATATGAATCTAAGATTTATTTGCACGGATAAGATGTAATTTATGTATTGATATTTAATAAGCACACCACTTAAGTTTCTAAATTTTAATGAATTAACAATTATTTTAATAATTAATTTTACTTTAATTTTAATATGTATGTCATTTCATAATTTGTATTAGATTAAATTTTAATATAATGTATATCATCTAAAATGTACAATTATTTATTTAAACTGATACATTTCTAGTGATATCAATGAAATTATTAAGTATGAATTGCAATGTTTTTTTTAATTTTATGAACGATCATTAACTTTTCTGCTTAGATATTTATGAAATGAATATAATTTTATACTCGTATACAGTATGACATATAACATCGTTATTAAAAATTCACAGCCAAGAGTGTACCACTAGTTTCTTAACTAAATATTTGTACTGCTTTTAAATGGATCTAATTGAATGCCCTTTGTTTTTATTATCCTTTAAATATTAATCAAACAATGTGATTAATTATAATTTTTGATGGTTCAGAAACGTTTTCTTTTGTTTTATTTTTAAGCCTCTGAAATCAACACTTTATTTTCAAATAGTAATAAATTCATTAAATATTTACCAGGAATTATAATAATAACTTGACTGACAGATTTTATTTATATTTTTCAGATTAATTTGTTATAAGTTTTATGTGCTTCTTGCACTTTTAGTTATTTCTGCTCCAATAGCTCTACTATACATTGAAGGTCCTCATTTACCAGTAAGTTTTTTTGTCTCAATTTAATTTAAACGACACCTATTGATTTCAACTTGAATGTTTCAGATATTAATATGGGCCAAATCAAAAATTACTTGGTGTCTGTACTGGTTAGGTCTTGGAGTTCTGTCATCAGTTGGTTTTGGTACCGGTCTTCATACATTCCTTCTTTATTTAGGTCCACATATTACCTCAGTCACTTTAGCCGCTTATGAATGTGGAGGACTTAATTTCCCAGAACCCCCATACCCAGAACAGTAAGTTGATTTTGTTATTTATTATTTAATATACTTAAATATTTTAAATAATGAATACATATTTTTATATTTTTAGAATTATTTGTCCCGATCAACTAGACACTGCTTGGACTGCTAGTTTATGGAACATCATGTTGAAAGTACGAGTTGAAGCCATGATGTGGGGAGCAGGCACTGCACTTGGCGAGTTGCCACCATATTTTATGGCTAGAGCCGCTAGACTTTCTGGGAGACCACCTGATGAAGATAAGGAAGATTTGATAGAATTCGAAGAGCTATTGAAAAAAGAACAACACCCTGAAACAATGGTAAAAATTCTATTTTCTTTTGATTTTTTGGGACTATAATATGACAATTTTATTTTTCAGACATTGGTCGACAAATTAAAATTGTTTGTTGAACAACTTGTAAAAAAAGTCGGTTTTTTCGGAATCTTAGCGTGTGCCTCGGTAAGTCTTTATTTTTCCTTATATAAATAATTATACTAAAGAATAAATATTTTAGATTCCTAATCCATTGTTTGATCTGGCTGGATTAACTTGTGGACACTTTTTAATACCATTCTGGACGTTTTTTGGAGCTACTCTTCTCGGTAAAGCTGCCATTAAAATGAGCATACAGGTGTTATTTGTTGTAGTAGCCTTCAACGAAACTCTGATTGCAAGCGTTCTTGATATTGTTGGCAAAATTCCAGGAGTTGGGAAAAAAATGCAAGCTCCTATTACATCATTTCTAGAAAACCAAAAACAAAGGTTACATCTTAAAAAGGACTCAAAGGTAAAATTACTTTAATAGTTTTTTTTTTTTTTAATATTTTTAACTTGAAATATTTTTATTTTTGTTTAGGGCTCAAATATTGTTATGAAATTGTTTGATTTGTTTGTCTTATCGATGGTACTCTATTTTATTGTCTCATTAATCAACTCCATGGCACAAAACTATTATAAACGAAATCATAAGACTTCAAAAAAACAATCCAGCGACTGACATACGGCTGTTAACCGTTTGAAAAAATCTTATCGTAAGTCCAAACGGCATTAAAAAAAATTATTATCAATTATTTGCCCTGTTATTTTATTACAAATTAAAACTATTATTTCTTGGTATACAATAAAAAGTTCTTTTGTTAAATATTTATTATTAACTAATAAATATTACAGGGTTTTGATTTATAATATTTATTATAAAAATTAATAAAGAATGATTATGTTTATAAATCAATGTTTATTATATTATTGTGCAAGCTCAATAAAATAATTGAAAATTGTATTTTATTGTAAAATATAACATTAAGATTTAATAATGTGTCTTGGATAATAGTTTTGAGCAGCTAAATTTTTTATTTGTATTTTTACTACATTTAAAATAATTGCGTACTGTGTGATATATTTTATGTATATTCTATCCAGCAAAGAAAATAATTGTATTATAAAAATACTTTTAAATGTGTAATTCACGAGTGTTACCAATATTTAATTTTAGGTATTATTTTAAACCTACTCTATGGGAAAGACTTAATTATACAAAAATTCAAACGTTATAATAACTCGTTGCATTTTTATTTTTATTATTATTATTATTATTATTATTTGTTATTTTGAGTTATATTATGTTTTTTTTCTGAATTAAATGTTTTGTAATTAAATATTATATATTTAGAGAAAACTTGTCCAATAATTGACTGGATGTCCGTATAAATGATCAGGGCGATTATCAAAAGACATTGTTTTTGAAGTACACGTCCCATAAAATTGCATTTTTAATTTAATGTGTTTTAATACATTTTCCCTTTTGACTGTGGCAAATTTGTATTGAAATTAACATCTGTTTTTGATAGTCGCCAAATAATAACGGACGCTTATGTAAATTTTTATTAAATATTTGTGATTTTAGTAGATACGATAATGTATTTAAAGTTACATTTAGAAAACATAGTGGTAGGAGACTGTTCCTCTTCTGAAAACTTGTTCATTCCTGTTTTTGAAAAAAAAAAACCATAATAATAATATTTAATTTGAATCATAACATTTTAACTTGATTATTATTATTGTGATTTTTTCTTTCTTTCTAAATCACTTTAGAATGACGAGTACTTATGAAATATTTGTATGCATGACGTACGTCTGTGCATTAGTACCATGCCAATTTAATAATAATTGACCCTTCTATTCTGTGTTTTAGAAATTTTTACGTAGTTAAGACTATTTTTGTTCTCATATAGTTATGTGTTTTTCTAATATTATGTACGATAATAATTAGTGTTCAATGAATATTACGGTCTGTTCAATTTCATAAGACTTGCAGTAACGACACTGTCTTAGCTAGCATCCCAGCTTTATATTTATACATACTGTTTTGTAGATTATTTTTTATTTATTATTTATTTAGCAATACTTGTTTATGTCAAATTGGTCGACAACCAAAGTTGTTTTTATTGACATACTCATATGTGTAGAAATGTACCGTAGACATTGTTTTGAATTGCTTTGGATGAGAAGTACTTTGACATGGTTTTTTTTTTTTTATATATATATATTAATTATTTATAGATTATAATACATATATTTATGTATAATATATTCACATGAAATATTTATGTTGGCATTGAAATGGAAACCAATAAAAAATTACACAATGTTATTATTATACCCTTCAGTTATCGTTGATTTAAAAACTATTACATAAAATATATTGAATGTGATCGAGCTCTTTTGGCATAAGGATGTTGCAGCGAGTGTCATTCACTAATTATTAGCGAAAAAGAAAGATAATGATATCTCTCAAACATAATATGGATGTTGTTTTGTGCATTTGGCGCACGTAGGCAATTATTAATTACTCCATAATTATAGAACTTCCTTGGCCTTTATTATGTAACATCATAATCGTGTTTAACTGTATTACTTTTTACTGTGCAGGTGCTGAGTAAAAATAGCCAATAACCGAATTAAAATTCAATCGGTGTTCACAGTACTGCAAGAAAAAAAAGTTTGAGAATTTTTTATCGACAGCTAACAACAGCGAACTTAAATGTCACGTATCTGAACTGCGACATTAAATTGGCTCTGGTCAATCATAATATTATTGATACTACGGTGATTTGTATTTAATTGATAATCAATCGCATCGTATAATGTAATATTGTATATTCAACGCGCAAACGATTTGAAAATTAAAACTTCTAAACGGCTATCTAATGATTTCATTCTAGTCCATTGTCGTTGTAACAAAAAACAGTGCTCTGTCAAAAATGTATGTCAACCTTGATCCCAAGTTTTCATCGTAAACTCGTTAGTTACATCTACACATTTTTATTTAAGCGAATAGTTAATATTATTTTACTCGTCATTATATATTATGAATTTACATTATTCATTGTCATTTAGATACTGGTCGACATAAAAATCAATTATCAGCGTTTTGTTGTTTTTTTTTCTATTCATTTTTAATGTATATTTTATATCATTTTTGTTGTGTATGTTGTACAGTGAAACATATAATATGTTAAAAGTTTACCAGCGCTCTTAATTGATGGGACACATATCAATTCCAAAGTAGAAGTATTACGTATAATTCTGACCAGCTGCAAGTATGCGAGTACGTGGAGAGGAACCCCTACACGCTCTTCTGTCATTGGCTGAGTGTGTATGTATATTTTATAATATCTTTTTAATTATTTTAAATTAAAAAATATCAATTGATAAAATAGATGTTACAGCACGTAGAATAGATAATTTTCTATCGGATCAAATTATAATCATGCTTGTCATTGTTTAATATGATTTAAGTTTTATTTTATAAAAATATTTTCTGTCTATTTACTTATATTATCTTTAAAACTAATGCCCGGTCAGATTCAGGTCATAGTTCAAATATAATACTAAAGTAGTTGATCTGTAGCCTCTAATAAAATTAAGTTTTTTTTTTTTCATACAATTATAATCGAAAGAGAAAATAATTGTTCACTTACACTGAAAAAACCTAATTAGGCACAAATTAAAATAAACAAGCATAGTGGATTCAATAAAATTTCTTGGATAAGTAATTTAATAATAATAGGAAAAGGAACCTTAATGTAATGTACTATAGTTAATACTATTAGTTCATCTTCAAAACCCACAATCCTCAGTTCCTTATATCATTGCTTGTAAATAGTAAACACAATTATATTGATGGCATTCGTGCTGAGATATAATGGAAAAAAAACAAAACAATTAGTTTCTGGAATGTTATTTTATTTCACAAAAATGTCATAATTAAATATTAAAACCTCAAAAACCAATTTTTTACAAAATAAATTACATATTTTATGAACAAAATAAGAAATATTGACAATTCATAATTTCATCATAAATATATATTTTCAAGTAGTTTCAACTACTTGATGTGTAACAGTATACAATTAACAGAACATATTATGCTGTATGATTAGATTCAAAAGATTAATAAGTGAAATCAAGAACTGATATTTTTCCTCGTGTATTTATGACTAATTATAGTATAGATGTACGATAAATGTCTTTTTCATTACTAGTTAATAAAATCAAACCGCTTAAATAGATGATTACAGTATTAGGTAATGATTTGAGCATTTTTACACGTTTTGAAATTAAAAATAAATAATTTAAAAATTTTGTTTCATTGTTTTAGTACAAATAATTAGTTTAATAATACTTTTGGGCGAAATGATACTGTTATCGAAATTATGAATGTTATTACTCTTATTGAAAAATAGATGATATTAACTTGTCCATTGATATTTACTCGATGAAATTAAATAAACGGATACCATAAAGAATCCTAGGTATGAAAATAGCTTTAAATAAAAAATATCACTCAAATATTGAAATGCATAACAACTTCTCTACAGTCACGAATCAGTGACTTAGTAACAACAATAACAAAGTCTACTATTCTCGGAAAGGTTTTTAAATATTGGTCATGAATCATATTAGTGTGTTTAGATGAACAACATATATTTTTGAAACACTAATCCTACCGTTTTACACATACCTAACTGAAGAAAGAATAATAAGGTTTTTTCCCATAAATATTAATGTCCGGCGTTGGCCCATAGTTTTCAAATGATCTTTAGACAAACTCTACTGTTTATCATCTTCTTCGTCGTTCTCGTTTTCGGCCTTGTTTTGTTGGAAAGACATTAGTAACGCTTCAATCTGAGAATATATGTCGTAGTTCTTGCGTTCCAAGTGGTCGAGCACCAGGTTCAGATTGTCGATTTCTTCGTGTAGCTTATACATAACTGAAACATCATAACAAGTGAATACAATAGTTATACACTACACAGTGTCGGCTCGACGCGTTGTAATGTAAACAAACGAGATTTCGACTAATCAGCCATTCGTTTAATACCTTGGTCGTTCTCTTCAGGCACTTCCCGAGAGGAATCCATCGACGGCTCGGTCGCCTCCTCAAAGGCTTCCATATCGGCCTCGTCTGCCATGACGGCTTTTCCGATGAGTGTCGGACGCGGACTTTCGGTCACTGACGGGACGCGTTGTGCAATAGCGTTTGGTTGAGAAGCTCAACAGTAACGTACCGGAGTTGGCTGTTCAGCACGCAAAAATTAACACCAAAATCAGAATGGGCTAAACAAAAAAAAAAATCGAACCTATTGCGTCTACGCCCACGGAGGAGCGTTATCAATAGTTTTACTTCATCGTCGTTGATAACAAGGCGTTGATAACCGTTAACAAATTGCATTTTAAATTCCAAATATTATTTTAGTTCGATTTGTCCTTGATCTTCGTGACTCTTAGAATGTAAATATTATCAAAGAACGAAAAAAAAGAAAATGAAAGGTAACGTTAATTATTTATTATTATAATATTATAATGTCGAACAACGTGTTAGTTGCGAACGGTTTCAATGAGAACATTGAGAACTGTGCTATATTTGTACCTACACGTATTATAAAAATAATACAAATTCTATGTAAATAATTTTAATATTTATGTTTGCTGTTTTACTCGCGTGGGTTATTTCTAAACTAATTTTTTATCTATAAAAAATGAATAACGCGTGATTCACACATATAATCTAATTATCATTTAATGAGTAATAGCATTGATTATAGAATCAAATATTCTATAATAAATGGTAATAGTGTACCTAATATCATGATTCATGACTGATCATTGAATTCAATTCTATCTTATTATAATACAAGTACCAGGTACTTAAAGTACCTATAACTACTCAATATGTACGTAGAAACGCGATAAAAAAAAATTGACATTCCTCTTGCATAGAATCATCCACCCACAATGCCAACTTGAAAAATGCAACATTATTATAATATAACTATTGAAACAATTATTGTTGCCGTAATTTGTTTCATAATTAATTTATTTTCGATGAGCTTTTAAGTTAAGAAATTCCCATAAGTATTTAAATATTAAAACATAAATCCGTTATTTTGACATGAAAAAAATTGACATACACACAGAATAATTATTAATCGACAATAAAAATAGTTATTTTTTACTCGCACAGTTAATACAAAATTACGAATTGCATAGGTCCATGCCGAGGGTAGGTGCTAATAGGTTGCACGTGTATAATCTACCTAAAAATAATTCGGAATGCATACCTACCGATTGTTTTACTGATAACAAGTAGTGTCGAATTCTATTAAGTGTACTAAATCATAATTTTTTACCAAGTAGGCCCGTCTCGTTTTCATCGAAAGTTGGTTAGTAAAATGGTAACTGTGACAAAAGTAATAATATTGATTCAATGAAATAGCTTTGGCAACCGATTGGTAATATTTTAAACTTTAAACATTTTGGACATTTATTTTTTTTCTTATATGATGTTAGAACGTGATAATTACGCGTTAATATTTCGCGAATCCAATTGCAAAAACCGCCGGATTCGCGTACGGCGTTTCATTTAAAATTCATGTTTTAATAAATATTAGTCACATTATTTTTCGACATGTAATATTTAAATATAGCAGGAAAAAATATAGGTAACAATCGTACGGTTCAAGGTTGTGTTAAGTGTTTTGGGTGCGCTGCAATAAAGCGCCTGCGTAAACTTCCATTCTCTTTGTAGTCATAATAATATTCTATCGGACGCCGCACAGGTTTTTCATTGTTCTCGGGCGAGACGTAAAAATGAATGTGTATCCAAAATATTATATTATGCGGCTTAGGACACTGATAAATACTAGAAATAGTATTCGTGTTTCGTTGTGATAAATACCATTTATAGAACATACTCGTATACTACAAATGATACACTCGCGGACACAAGACACCGCGGTAATAGATTATAATATAGTCTACCACGATAGACACATATGCGCGCGCGCACGTTGTATAGACGATTATTTAAATTCATGCGAAAAAAATAAATATCACAAGTGTAAAGGGAACGATTTGAAACAACGCTACGGGCAAGTATGGCGTTTGGTTATTATACGTTATTATAAATGCACACACGAGTATACGACCAATTGTGAAAATAATATCGGTGATGATGATTGTGATGGCCGATGACATCATACTCCACCTCCACAATTCGCATCACCTTCCAGTCCTTGTACTATTCATTGCCAAGGAAATTATTGCCATGACCATGTGAACATTGGAGTCATTGCCATCGACTTTATTCATCATCAAGTCGTTTTCGTTGTTTGTAAACTGGTTGATGGGAGGAGGGGTGTAAAAAAACCAATATGCAAAAATTCTTTCGATAAAAGATTTCTGTGATAATAACGTATATACATCATCGTCGTCGTCCATTGCCAACCATCCATCATCGGTATGCCTATTCGAATTTTATGACAATATTAATGTGCAATTATTTATCTTTGATCGATTAAAAACGTATAGACGAGTATGCGCGACCTACGTAGTTATACATATTACAATGTATATTGTTCATCGAACACGTTGTTTTTCATACGATACGAATATTTCACCATTTTAATTTAAATTCGGTAGAATTCGGTTAGGTCATCGTCGATGTTCAGATGAACAACAAAACTAGTCTTGCGATTTAGTCTGATTCAGAAAACGTCGATTACATTTTCGTTACAGTGTTGATATTTGAAATAAATCTACTTGTTAGTAATTAAATATTATTTTACTCTAATAGGCAATAAAAACAATTGTTTCCGCCTGTGTATATGATGTATATTTGCACATGAGTATTTGAATATTAATTTACATACCTATCTAATCTAACTAATAGTACTACTTTGTACGAGATGATTGAATATGAGAGATTTAAATTTAAAGAAAATTCTTAATCTATTACATTGCGTTTTGTAAGATTTTTTTCTAAAATTTCAATTGTTTCTTATCTCTTTGTTATTTTTTATTTAAAAATGTGTTTACTACAAAACATCAATATGGTACAGCCTTAAATTATCCACGTATCGTTGAATATATTATATTATACAGGACAATCCGAAACGGTTTGTCTGATTTCTGTTGGCTATTAATCTGGAATTCATAGTTTGGGGTAAACGAACTTTCAACCCATCTGAAAGAGTGCATTCTCGAGTTTTTATCTACTACTGCTGGTAGGTTGCGTTGATAATCGTCTGAGCCGAGTGGCAAGCTTCGATCAGTTATCGAATACAGACCGAAAAACACATATAATATATGAATTTACTTATACCTGACCTTCTCGAACGATTTTACTTTGATAGGATTGTCTAAAACGTCCAAATAGAATTGTATACAGATTCCGTGAATTACAAGACTTTCTATTTGATGTTATACATCACAAAGCTAATCAGCTCCAAATATAAATCTTGTTATGCTGTCATAGACGTCCTAAATAACTATAATCATACAACATGCAGATTTCAGTACTTAACCTAGTACTTGATATAGAATCTAACCGGTAGATTTTTGTGTTGATATACTTTCATTTTGTACTTGGAGTTAAGTCAAACTTTAATAATTTAAACACACGAAATGGTCTGCAATATAAATACTATTATTAATAAATTCGACTGGGGCGTGTACGAGTATACAAAAGAAAACAACGGGGTCACTGGGTCATATTCCATTTTTTTCGTATTATTGGGAATTCAATTATTTAAACGTGATCATTATAATTTTTACCGTCATTACAGTGTAGGTATTTGGGATTTATCGATTCCAACAAGCTTCCGGCTTAGAAAAAAGATAATACGTATATTGACTCCACCGACTACTGTTGCACACTTTCTGACAAATTATAGTTTTTATGTTTACAAATGTCATAAAAGTTTTAATTTATGTTAAATAATAATAAAAATATATTTAAAATGTTTCTGTACGTGGAATGATTGCGTTCACTTACATAGAACAGGTTCAAAATGTTATCAAAAGTAATTAATCTGAACAATCTTTTCAATTTTGATTTTATCATTCTTCTCCATCTCTGTTGTAAACTTGTAACACATGTGACAGTAGTTGACGTCGTTGATTGCTGGTAAAGTCGATACCAAATCGGTAGAATCAAACAATAATATTTTATGTTTAAAACAAATCTCTAAATCTAGGTCTCTAAATAATCTAGATTTAAATATTGGGGCGCTAATTTTAAATCAGACCCTCTAGGTCCTACCTCCTCGGTTGCGCTTATGTTTGCTTTATTTTGAAAAAAAAGTAAAGTATCCTTCGAGTTGTAATAATTGCTCAGCTACGCACTCAAATTTCAATTTTTCGGTTCCAATGACATTAAAACGCCTGTTCAAAATTCAATTTTTCAAAAGATATTTTATTCTTCCATTTAAACTATACATATATACAATCATTAAAAATATACATTCTTTGGATATCATATTATTTATTCAATCGGTTTAATTCTATGGCTCAAAAAAGTCAAAAGGAAAATTAATCAATATTCAATTTATATAACATTTTAGCGTTTAAAATCTACGTACTTCATTTACGTAAAATAACGCATAATATGTAAATTAAATTTAAACCGATGCGTGTAAACATGCTTTGTATGCTGTAATATTAAAATATTGAATAACATTTCATTATCGACGACTCTGCACGCGTCACGCGATTCGGATGCTATTAAATAAAAACGTGTTTTTTTTTTTAAATACTAGAACCTAATATGGTTCGATAATTCAAAAACTGTGTACCCACTCAAGTACGGCGATTAAAATCAACGAATTGAAATTATGTGTTTGAAAAGTAAGAATAACGGGAAACAAAGGACACATGTATGTAAAATGTTATAGCATTTTAAAGGGGTTTTATGCGCACCTAATTTATTTACGCGAAAAGTGTAACACAATTAAATTTCAAGCACACAAACACACTAAAAAGGATTTACCCACATTAATAACTATAGGCAACGTTGATATAGTAATGTATCTTCTTCTTTCTTATATATATAACTGTAACGTGCTTTATTTGAAATCCTCCCACAGCCCAAACTGCTGGACGGATCGGGTTGAAATTTGGCACGAAGATAGCTGTTATGACGCTGTTATCTTTTATAATATCTAAGGGCAGTGTTTTTCTTTAATTTTCCAGTGGAATTGCGCTTGAAACACGCTTCACCGGGAATAGTTTTAAAATATTTAATTAAAACTTTTTGGCCACACCAATAAGTGGAGAGACGTTCTCGCGCGTCGCTGAAAGAATGAATGCACCACACGGTAAGTTTTTCCGAAAGTTTTTTTACTATAATTAATATTTTCGATGTATAATGTATAATTAATTTAATGTGAAATGATGAATTTTTTTTTTCTAATCATAGAAAATTGAAAAATCACGTACTCCGCGCGGCTTTGTCGGAGCGTTTTTTGGGGCGCGAGAGCAACGCGGCCACGGTGCGATTGAAGACGCCGTAGCCGACGAGCTGTTCGACGCGACGCTTGCGTTTCAGGCGCCGCACTTGTCGCGCTCGACGCTCCGTCAGCGCGATCGCCGCGACCGTGCCCGCGATCGCGGCCACCAAGAGCGTCCAACGCACCGCGCTCGTCGCGGTCAACCACATCGAGCACGTTGTGGGCAACGGCAGCTCGCCGTTCACAGCCATCGAGCCGCCGGCGTCGAAGCGCACCGGCCAGTCGTCCGGGAACGCCTGGGCCGCGGACCGGAACAGCTGGAGCGCCGACTCGACCCGCCGCGGCTCCAACCGTCCGCCGTTCGACACCAGGTCGAACGCTTCGCGAGCGCTCACCGTCCCGTCGCCGGGACACGTGTCGGTGTCGCACGAACGTCACGAGCGAACGGTAGGCGATCAGCAACGTCGCGTCACAGTGACTGGGCGGCGGGCAACAACATCAGCGGCTCCCAGGTGATTGTGTCCGCGGGATTCTGGGACAACGCGACCGCGGCCAGCGTCGCGACCAACAGCCCGATCGCCGTCGTCAGCGTCGCGCCGCGTCCGCGTAAGTATCTGCCCGCGGCGTTATCGACCGGCGACTCGTCGTCCTCGTCGTCCTGATCCTCATGTTCCGACTCGCATTCGGAACCGTTTTCGGTATCCGAATCGCCGCTATCTACCTCCTCGTCCTCGTCGTCGTACGTTTCGCGCTCGACACTAAGTGTTCGCCGGCTCGGCGTTCTTTTCCGCCGAATTCATTTTCGCGTCTTTCTCCTTATTGTTCCCAATCGTTTTCCGGGTGAACGCGCGAAACTTCTCAACAATTTTTTACGACCACAGGTCCATCTCGATTTCCGTTTCATTTTTCGTGTCGTCTACGTCCAGATGGACGATCTCTTTCTCTTTCGATGCTGTCTCAATGCGAGCTCGAAACTCCGTCAATAACTGCTGTGTGTCGTCAGACACCTTCCACGATTTGCTATCCGCGCAATTCCGACGAATCGCCGCCACAATGTTCTTCACAGTCACGTATTCTTCCTGCATGTTAATAGTAGTCGCTTGAAATCACAAATCACTAATGACCGATTCGATGTTTATTGTCGATATCTATCCGTACGCGTTTTGTTTTTTTCTTTTTTTAGATCCCTGGCGATGTGCATATTTACGGCCAGGCTTTGGTTGTATCCGCTAGTTATGTATATATTGCATTTTTGGGTTGAAAATAATAGAAAAGTATAAGAGAATTAAATTTTAAGCACACAAAACACTAAAAATGATTTACCCACATTAATAATCATAGGTAACGCCGATGTAATAATGTATTATGTATATATTGAAGTTTTGTCTTTGAAACCGTAGAAATACACGTGTTTGAATGTTTCAATAAAACTCGGATGTCTCCAGTTGGAAGTGAGTGTCGATATATCAGACTAAATAGGTGTACAGAGCGTTCGATAAGTATATATGAATACTATTATTAATCATTCGTAGGAATACTTATAAGAGTTTGCTATCCGTTCTAGCAGAATACTCTGTATAGTACGAGTAACCTATATAAAATTGAATATATATGCAACATATAATATATTCTCGGTATTCAGTTTTTTTTTTTTATTATTCTCGCGGACGACGGGACGGGAGTTCAAAGAAATGCCATAAAAGATTAAAAAAATAAAAATAATTACGACAGTTGTAAACACTAAAACCGTCCAATTGAAATTATATGCGATCAGAGGAACCGCTATATTCTATACGACGTATGTTATGTCTAAACACGACTAAGAAGGACAGAACAACAGTCGGTCCAGTAGAGGTTAAACGATTTTGACATGGGGAGGGGCATTGTGTGAGGTTGAATATTTCACGTGCATTTTATTGATCATTAGGAAAAAGTAATAAAAAAAATTGACGGTTCGAAATATTATCCGAAAAAATTCACTTTGTATAATTTTGTAATTAAATTACTAAATCTATTAATTTTTTGCCTCTACATATTATAATGGGTTTTTAATTTATGTTTAGGCTTTTAGGGTACAAAAACACGATTTCCGGTGTAATTGTGAATATTGAAAAAACGTCATGGAGGATATATCCCCCTCGATGACCCGTTTGACTGCCACTGAGCCGGTCGCGACCCGGTCGAAGCGAGTTGATGATATAATATTGGTATGTATTATACGAATAATAATAATATACACGGCGAAAACAATTAAAAACCTACTTGCGTTAACACACATATTTCGTCGATCATTGTTTTATTTTTCATTTTTAACACACACTATAGTTTTACACAAAGAAATATGAACAATAAGTTTACGGTAAATATAATATATAATATCATCCGAGTCGCGTAGAGGTACTTGCACGAACATTGGTGCGCGTAAATCGCTGTTATATTATGTACATTTTTATATACACGCGTAAATATGTACAAATTGTCGACGAAAAGTTGTTTTTCGAAAATTCAAAATCGTCTGAAACGTTTTAATTTTTTGCCATTATACTCGGTTTACAATTGTCTATTTGTTCTTAAAAAATTAAAATTTACTTTGAAATTAAAATCCATTATTATGCTCTCGAGCAAAGTATAATCGTCTCGACGTACAATAAAATGAAAAAAAGATATAGTTGGTATACAAAACTGAAAACGCCATTATGACATACTATCGTATATTGTTTGGAATATTATGAATAACGTAGATTGTAAAATTAGTTCGACGACTCGCCTCAATTAAACGGCGTGTGTCTTGACACGGTGTAACGAAAACATGATTTCGATAAATAAAAAAATGCAATTTATACTTTCACATCACGATACAATTTTTATTTCGCTACATCGCTAACCAAACCAAAGCTTAAACGCGGTTTAAGCTCGTTTACTGTTTAGTTTGATAATTATACATATCTTGTGCGTGAAACCAATATTGTGTTAATAGTTATATAAATGTGTGTGAACAAAGTGATAGGTATATATTTTATTTAAAAAAACAACAATATTTGTGACTCAAACAGTAAACACAAACAGTAACTACTATAACTATATAACAACAGGTATTATCGTTTAAGTACATAATTGAAATAAAAACGATTATCTGTAATTACATAATAGTATTTTGCATTAAAAATGTTTACGACGATTACTCGTCCGCGTAGGTTTTGAAGTTAACGCGTACACTGTCAGAATAAATTATAAAATGTTATCATTTTTTTTTTTTTTTTGGGGGTGGGACTAATAGCTTTGTTAGTCTGTATGTTATTGTATACTTAATTGTAGATGCATAGATATAACTGTATGTAATCGTAGGTATTTGTATATACTCGTTATCACACACATGCATTTTATATAGTTGGATATTTATTATTGTGTAGTAGGCGTAACTTTATTTTCGTATTTGACTTTCACTTCGTCGATGGGTCAATGTACATCGTAACAGTTCATCGAGATAGATATAATATATAGGTATATATACATTTTTTATAGTTTTTTTTTTTAGGTTATTCGTTTTCCTCAGGCTATGGGAAACCATTTAGCCAATGTCACGTATTCAACGCAAAACGTCAACACAAGCGGTCTTTTCAAACATATTCGGGAGTCGAGTATGTACATATATATATTTATACATATTATTTTTGAATACAATAAATTATAATAAAATAAGACCATTGTAATTGCTGTAAACAGAAATTTCTGGCGCACTAGCGTGATAAAACGTAACATAAGTGCCTACATCGTATTATCCCTTTTTCCCATATGAAAAATGTATTTCCCAACAGAGAAACGGACTATCCTGTATAATATATTTTGCTCCATTACATAAATTGGTAATCACTGATTACTGATCAGCAAACCAACATCGGATAAACTTCAAGGATATCCATTAATATTTATTGTCCATCCCGTAACAACGTTATTACTGTATCTCATAAATATCCGCAAATTCATTAGAAATATAATACATTCCAACTGTATAATACTAGGCGTATCTAACCGCGTACGCACTTATACGAGGTTAAAAATCGTATTTGAAACTCGAAACAGACGACCGTGAGTGGCTGATCGGTAAAAGGAGAAAGAACACGGGCACGCTCTCCACGTGCACCGAAATGATCATCAGTTGTTTACAAACTAAAAAGTATTTCGACTATAAAGTCCTTATATAAGATGCGATAAAATAATTCGTAGCATGAAAACTATTATAATCCTTCAAGAATTATGACCTTAAAAAGAAGCTAAATAGAAAATAAAAACCGTCGTTTGTACACGCGATTACATCGCCCGTTTGTTGATCAATATTTTAGATCCATCTCTACTACACGCACCTATATAAACTTTTTTCGAATGGTCCGTCGATTTAGCGCAAAAGAAATCCGCGGCTCCTCTGCTCTGCCGTTTGAAATATTAACTTTCTCTCACGGGCACTGGCCATCGTCGTACGCATATTTTAATTTCGGAAACGAGTTTTGGAACAAAAATGAAAAGCGAGCGGGTTGATAACAACACACGGCTCTCTCAATAACGCCTGTGCGCGAACGGTTACAAAAATACCTAATAATTATCGTCACCGTTGCGTGACAATACGGCGTACAAACGACCAACAATAATAATAACAACAACAATAATAATAATAATAATAATGTGACTACATACACCATTTACCATACCGCAGCAGAATCGCGCGTGTACACAATATTATATTATGCGGTACCCACCTAAAACACGTATACGCACGTGCCGTATGAAAATATACTTTTTTTTGAGCAACAGCGCTGCACGTATTGACCAACCCGCGCGGTGGTCAGCGGCGTATACGACGGGGGCGCAGAGTAAACACGACGACCTTATGTAGTTCGATTAATAATTGTACGTTACGATACTATTTCGGCGTCGTCGTCGTTATGATCGTGCCCACGCACGACCGTCGTCGGCGACCGGTCCCCGCGCAGAAAAGATCGTCCGAAAATCCGAAGAAAAAAAAACCGACTAGCGCGAGGCGCGGGGGGAGATCGTACGAAATCGATATTTCTCCAGGTTTTTTTTTTTTTTTTCCAACGGAGAGGCGGAAAAGTCCGCAACGTTCGCCGTATAAAATCATATCGCGCGACGGCGAACACGTTATAATAAAAAAAAAGTAGAAAAATTTTTAGCGATTTCAATCGCGTTTACACCGGAACGAGCGTGCCCCGGACTCCGGTCGTCAGCCCGGCGTGACAATAACCGCATTCGTGTGTACCAACGATAATATCTGCCTACCCGGGCGATGATGATAATAATAATAATTATAATAATAATATGTAGTAACCCGGAGTGGCGAACGTTCGCCCGCGTCCTTGGCACGGTAAAAACGCCGATTGAAGTGTACTCGCGGTGGTGATAATAGTAATAATAATAACGATGACGACGGCCGGGCACATAGTGTATTATATGACATCATCGCACGCGCGCGCCAGTCAGTTTCAGACGTTTCTGTCCGTCACCGCTCGGACCCGCCGCCGCCGCCGCCGCCGCCGCCGCTCGCGGAATCGTTCGCGGTCTTCAGTACGCATCTGAACCGCGCGCCGAACGGTCCGGTCTCGAACGACGTCGATCGCAAGGGGATAGAGTTGTGCCGCGCGCGCGTGCCGTCGCCGTCCGTTCTCACTCACCGCTCTCTCCGTTTCCTACCGCGCCGTCCCGTTCAAGTCTCTATCCGTGTCTCTCGCGCGAAGACGACATGGCCGGTTACGTCACGTCGAAAGTAAGCGAAACAACGTGGTTCATACTGTGTGAACGACAATAATAATAATAATAATAATAATATTATCGTCGGTGTACCCGATATTATAGTAATCTCTGTTTACGGAAATCGATTTCAGTCGCGTATGCCTTTTTAGTACGAACCAACGATTTGTACGGGTCGAAAACAACACTTTCAACTCTGACGATTTCATACGCGAAAAAGAGATACGATCGTGTGGCGTTGTCTCGACGTCGTGCCTGGGAGTAGTTTTATCGTTTCGTAGTCATTGTTCGGAAATCAGTGATTTTGTAACTTTATTCCTTCGTGGATAAATATGTAATTGTATTTCATATCGATGTTAAATATAATAATATATCGGTCATACTCTTTTTTAGAAAAACGATCGCCCGAGAAAATAATTGTTACTTTTGACTGAAGGGAAATATTGCAATGTCGAAACTGTATTTACAAATTTTAATTTTCCAATAAAACTCAAATTAAAAACTACATATTTATATATTGGATAGCGAAGCAACCGTCAACTATTAGATCGACGAACTATCGACGACCTCAGATATACATTGTGACAATAATATTAATGAATAAAAATACGAACCTCAAAGTCTGCGGTTGACCGTTCACAGGCCACCGCCGATATATATCACGAAACTTGCGTGCATAATTCATCGAATTATGCATATTTTTTTAAATAAATGTGTATATTGCGTGTTCGGGTCAGACGCAAAATTTTTGTCGGCGCCGAGTAGGAGGTACCTGTTGAAGTATCTACGGCACTCTACACGTTTTCTCGTGCTTCCGATAAATTATTTATTCTTCCTTCTTGTTCGAAGCTTAACACTTTCTCGAATAATTATTGACGACAGCGCTACAAAAGAGTATAATATTTTCATTTTAATATAATAAATCGGAGTTAAATTGATTTTTCCCGCATCCGTCAAACGATTTTCAATTTCAAACATCGTACTCGTTTCAACTCATCTCTGTAATTATTTTGAAACATTCTGAACTTTAAATTGCTAAATAAATTCTAATTTCGAACCGAGTGTTTTCCAACGTCTTTATTTTGTATTTTATTGAGGGTATTGTATAACGGTCCGAAAACAGCACTTAAAATCATAATTTAATTTTAGGTATAGTTTTAACAATATTACATATTATATAGAGGTAGATAGCAATAATTACTCGGGTTCAAAGTCCTCACAAACATTTTTGACTTAAACATTTTTAAACGATTTGTTTATTTTTTTCGAATCATGAATTATTCTACGGCTGTAAATAGTATAAAGAATTTATATTATATCAGACACACAGAACATAATATTATGTAATAATAACGCATAATGAAAAAACATAATAATCAAAGTCCCTAAATCTCGAATCATTAAATAAAGAGACATATTATTTAAACATGAATATAATTAAGCGTTTCGACTTTCGATTATTATAACGCTATCTATTCATGCTTGCGATGTGTGTATAAATATTGAGTCACATCCATTATAATATCGTACTATTGTATTAATTACTCATCCACTTATGAAATTTAATTAATCAATTTGATAATTACTTCATCAATACCCTGCAGATAATCGTCACAGTTTAAATTTTATACGAATATTTCTGTATTTTTTTAGTTTAAAAAGGAATTGAATTTTTAATTATAAAAGCTTTTAAATGTGCGTTAAAAATAAATAGGTATTGGGTACCAAAGCGTCCTAAACTAGATTATAAAATATAGTGCATGTTGATTATTCTGTCGAAATAAATTCGCAATGACCTCCGAAACGTACGAGACATAACTATCACCAATTACTTTATCTACATTTGTTAAAACAATGAGAGTTTAAATTTTCGAAATCACGAATACAAAATAATCTAGATAGGTAATTTATTTCAATAAAAACTATGCATACATATTATATACTCCGAAACACCTTGGAAATATATCGATTGTTTTGAATTATACAGTAATATCTGTGACGTTATAATTAATTGATGAGTATACCAATGTGAATTTAAAAAAAAAGAGTGTTTTAATGTATTTTTTCTTTCGCGCCTAGCTTACAGTTCCTGTATTTCATAATTTTAGTAAACAAAATAAATTTGGAATATAATATAATATAAATAATAGTGGACGTTTTGAAAATTTGTTCAACAGTTATAACGTGCCGAAACATTGTGCAACGGTACATTTATTTTTTCAATTTATTATCAATAACCTACATATTGAACAGTTTTAAAGTTTAAAATAGTAAACAACCAATGATTGGTGATACGCATAGGTTTCGACTATGTTAATAATAAGATAGATTCGAATAGCGTATAGGATAAAAAAAAAATGTAAATAAAAACAGATGGTGTCGATCGACACTAGTGCTAATCCATAATTTATTCACACACACACACACACACATATATTATAGTATGTGTATAATATACAGAAAGAAAATCTAAACATAGTATGAATAATGAATAATGAATAATAATTTAATAATATTTTACTGATTACTCATTAGTGTATATAGTTACATAAATTCGGAAATAACTTTTTCCTTTGTAAATTGACGGTGACATACATAACATGTACCTCGGAGTCAATTATGTTTAATGCATTTTTATAAGTACTTGATGACGTTTTTAATTATCATAATTTATGTTGTAACTATTATTATTACTATTTGTATAGTGCACTCCGACTGTGTTTGCAACCCCGAATTTCGATTCAAAAGAAGACGCGACAGCACTGAAAAAAGCAATGAAAGGCTTCGGATGTGATCAGAAAATCATACTTGACATAATCGCTAATCGAGGTATTGTACAACGCATTGAAATCGCAGAGACTTTCAAGACGATGTACGGAAAGGTAAAACAATAATTATAATAATAATTTTTTTTTTTTTTTTACGATAAGAACAATAATAATAAAGACCAAAACGTTTTACGTATGCTCAAATGCGGAGTAGGAATACAGTGCTGCGATTTAAATATTTTGTTCTCATCGTGATGAAAATATTGTTTAGGATTTGAAAAAAGAATTGAAAAGCGAACTCAGTGGACACTTCGAGGACACCGTGTTGGCTCTGATGACGCCACTTCCGGACTTGTACGCAAAAGAGTTGCATGACGCTATTTCTGGGATTGGTACCCACGAAGAAGCACTCGTTGAGATATTGTGCACCTTGAGCAATTTCGGTGTACGGACAGTTGCTGATTGTTACGAAAAAAGTGAGTGGTTCTACTATAGTTAAATTGAATAGAAACAAATATAGAAACTCACAGCGTTTACTCGCTGAACGACGGACTTGCTGTCGATTCGTTTATTATTTTCATCACTACATTATATAGTTAGTATATTATATGCGTTAAAGTACTTCGGAAAAGTAAAACTTTAATGAGTCATAACTTTTATATTTTTGAATATTAAGTAAAATTTTTATTTAACTTTAACAATGTGTCCAGTTAGAGCATACGAAAATACGTTGAGTGTTTTTTTTTCCTTCTTTTTTTATTACTCCCAACGTACACTTTTACGGCATTGGGGCCGTCGTAAATTATCCATCAGTATTTCGAAACGAGCGTTAATGCGTGGACTCGGGAATGAAAAATATTCCACCTCTATTCTACACAATAAATCTTTTTAATTATGCACAAACGTGTATTTAAAAATGTGTACCTACGTTTCCTAATTGAAGCAATGGGTTATTCTGTCAAGTAAAAATTCTCGGTATAGATTTTGATGTTTTTTTATTATTAAATGAAAAATAATTGTTTATTCAAGTATTACTTAGTATAAACCAAAAACTTTGACTAATCGATTTTTCAACTCCTTTGTTATTCTTGGAAATGTGTCAATTATTATTTTTTCTTTCTGTACCGTAAATGGTTTGTTACCATGGAATATTTCAAAATGTTTAATAATTCAAATGTTATTGAGCCATTGTAGACCTCATGAAATATTATCTAGAAATTATACTGTAACGAACGGTAAAACACTTCAATAATATTTTTATGTAGGGCAAAAACTTATGATATCACACGAGTATTATGTTCTGGGCAAATCTAAAAAATTATCAAAATAATAAGTATCACTTTTCCTCACTTAAGGTTCAAAAAAAAAAATTGTTAAAACGGTGTCCTTAAATATTGATTTGGACTGTGGTATACTGGCATACATATCAGCTGTAATATCTGAATTCGTTTAAGGCTTTATAAAAAATTCTTCAAAAAATAATTAAATTCTATTATATAATTTGACCTCTCCTTAAATACATATTCACCGGCGGTAAATTTTATACTCACATAATAACCTGATTTATACATATATATACGTATGTATATATGTATCTGAGCATTTTAGTTTCAAATTAATTTAAATATTCTTTTCAAAGTTCTTTAAAATAATAAATAACAATTAAAATATCTCTTGACCTCATTGACATTATTCATTTATTGTTTATTAGATCTAATTTTAGAACACGAAGCAGAGTAACTATAAATCTATATGGTCTTACAAATTGATAATGGAGTATTTTTTTCTATATTATAAAACTATATTGTCATAAACATTATAGTTTACCTAATTAATTTTGTTTAAGTTTTTTTGAAAAATACTTAAGGTTAAATAATACAGTTTATAATAATTTTCATACTTTTTGCGTAACCTATGAAATATATGACACAATAATATTTATGTTTAAATTTATCAAATATAAAAAAACTAATATAGGTAGCCTAGATAAAATAATATGTATAAAAATAAATATGCATGTAATAGAAACTTATTAGTTATTTTTATATTTTAATCCTCATATATACATTACTAAATTATACTTTTAGCTTTTAGTTTTCACATAAATATATGCAAACTCTTTCAACTTTTTAATGATGGCCATTATTTTAAAATAATTTTCATGATATTGAAAACCTTTTAAAATAATTTTATCGTATTCCAGAATCGTAAAACGTATCACTTAGCAATGGGTTATGGGTATAAAGTATACTGTATCAATATTGATTTCTTTTGTAAATAACTATCAATTAATTATATAAATGTGTTAGATTTTATTTCGAATATCAATAACAAAAACACGTGTTATTTTTAAATTTTAATATAATAATGGCTTATAATAAAATAAAAAATTGAAATATCGTGTTACAAAAGCTTCCAAACGATAGAATTACAGAATACGTATATACCTAGTCTAGTCCAGTCCAGTGCGATGGAAATACTCTAATAACCAAGGGCGGACCCAAAGGGAGATTTGAGAGATCAGCTGATCCACAATTCTTTTTCCCGATATTATATGGCCCCTATTTTCCATTCAACTACACGAGACAATTTTTATTTGCAAAAATGTGTAGGTTCATTATAAATATTAAATATTATTATTAGTAGGTATAAACGAGCAAGTAACCCAATATTAGCAAATATAGTGAAATTTAAAACTTAAATTTATGACAAACAGAAAAAAATAATTACAAAGAACAACACAATCACATATTACAGATAATAGTATAGAATAATCAGGTAGGGTGCTCATTAGCCAAACGCATCATTCGATCAATTGGATTATTATTACCATAATTAGTGTTATGGAAAGGAATAACAAAAGGAAAGTGGGATCGAGATGAACGAGGAGGAATTCTGAAGTTAATTTGGGAAATTAAAGAAGGAGCGTCGATATTATGTTATATAACGATTAGTCTATCAACTTTCGCGAAAATACTAAATTAGCTGTCACCCGTCTATCTGCTATGGAGACAAGTCCGAGCTGATTCGCAACAGGGGGAGGTAATCGTGCCTAAATATGTAATAATCATTAAAAAAAATGTGTAGGTAGACCCGTAGTAATAATAATTTGTTCTCTTAACAATAATATGTTTTACTATTCATTTAGCAACAATTAATAATGAAAAAAAAAAACAACAATAATTATATTTGTATGTAGGTTTTATAATGTACGTTTATTTGAATGGGAAATTAGTTGTGTCTATATAATAACGTGAAATAATTTATACAAATCGCGAGAAAAACGAGCGACTTATTATCGCGTATAATAATAATTAGTTAATGTTACACAATTCGGTCTCTCATAAGTTAGGCCGACCAACAGTACAAAAATCCTGATTACACCACTACGCCATTGTTTAAGAAACCGTTTATTCCTAGTAAAAGTTTTCTACACAGTATTACAGTACACACAACACACATAACACTAAATGACGTAAAAATAATGAAAAAATTGTAACTCGATGAACATTGTATCTTGGTATTAATCATTTTGATAAATCGAACGGAAACATTGGATCTTTGAAAGCACGGACAACAATATAATAATATTAGCTGACATACAAATTCCAATATTATAATTTATAAGTAGATTTTAACGAGTAACTCTATGGTCCACAATGCGTTTGGCAAGTAATTTATCGTTGAGTATGGGTGGCGTATAAATTGAATCCTAGAATGGACATTTTTAAGAAAAAATATACCGTTTAAGTATGGTAAACTCGGTAGAAATTCAATATAGGTGTAATTTGGCACATGCTACAATACTATGTCGCGATACCGTTATATCTTAATATAGTAGATACTTAGGAACTACTAATAATGTCACCTTTCATTGTAGGCATTAGTTGCGTTTGCCATTTAGAATTTATAACCTAACTTTATCGGTGGCCCACATCATCATATTATGTCAACGATTTCGGATGCTAAATGTTCGTCGATTTATTTATTACGTATATTTCTTCGTGGTTTCGCGTCAAATTTATTTTTAGTTTTTTTCGAACCTCCATTTTTCATTTTTATAGCCATAAAATGAATTTTTAACAAACGAATCGTCGTTTAATTTATAAAATAAAAACCTCAGCGCCGTTTACATGAAATCCAGTTGTTTGTAACGTAAGCAAAACTGTTTTCAACCGAACGGGCAGATAATTAACGAGAGTATCGCACTATTGGTGCCTATCGGAACTATACCTATGCTATAAAATACCGGAAATCATTATGACATCATTCGTTACGGGACTCGGGTGTTTAACCCACGAGCCGCTCCTCCGTAATCCGTTGCAGAATGTTCTCACTTAAATATGTACATAGTATAAAAAGGAAACTTCTGTTCGAAATGTATTATTGCATCCGCACACACAAACGACATAATATAACGACAATTTTTCACTCGCATGATATAATATTAATGTAGTGCGTACTTAGTTCGCATAACAAGACCATCCCAATTTTAATGTATGTATCGTCTCATTTATCATCTCGTATTCAACACGCAACTGAGACACGCTTTCAAAAGTCACAGTAGAGGTATATTAAATTCGAACGTTCTGCGACAACGAACGCACGTTTTAAATCCGTTTGTTATTATTTATGAGTGATCGAAAATTAGTAATGAAATCACATCGGAGACTACTATACTCGGAATATTCGCAAAGACTGATGTAGAGAAATTTACATTTTTGTCCTTATGAATTCTGAATGAAACGAGGAATCTTTTGAGTTTGCCATGTTTTTTTTATGTCTGTGTACACGATTTCGACTAGAAGAAATATTCCAATTTTCAAATGTACTTGGCACTTAGTGCAAGTTATTTTTCGAATTTTCCAAAAGTTTTCTTGGATTTTGCAAAAACCTGACAAACAGACGATATTTACAGCACCATTTACCGGTTTTCGAATTGTTATTTTCGTCGTAATTCAAAAAGTAATAATTGACAACTATAGAGAATTAATATTTTCAATAAATATTTATAAGACCATTTTCTAGAGATAGTATAATTTACAAAAGATTTTGAATTTTTTTTTTTATGTTCTTTATGTATTATTTATAAGCACTTGAGATATTTGCGTTTTTTTCAGTTGCTTTTCGTAAATTATTTAACAAGCGACGGTCTTTCATAATAAGTAGGTAACTAAAATAATCGAAAATGACAATATTATTATGATAAACAACTAATTATTAATTACCTATTGCGAGAGGGGCTAAGACACTGCATTCTGTCATATATTTGTATTATTTTGAACATTTGAAATACATAATATTATAAAATAAATCTGATGTTATTTTCCTATAATTGGTCCTATATAAATGAGACCGCATGCAGTATGCGGGATATGTATTCGAATGAATCAGTTCTATTTCAATAATACTCATTGGATAGGACACGTGTTACATATATACTGCTAAAATAGACTAAAGAATTTAAAACATCTATTTCTACGCCTTATCACCATCATTCTTGTAATAGTTGTGTGTTCAACTATGTTACGAAAATTTCAGAATTGGAAAGTAAAAAGATATCGCTTGTATGTCATTATACGCTATTCGGTACTAACCATATTACAATAAACGTGGATATAATATATATATATATATATACGAGTATTATGAAATAATATAATACTTATACCTCCGTTTTTCAATACACCAAATTGAAAATGTACACGGTTGTTGAGAATTTTCAACATTGTGTCATAGCATATTTGCTAAGACCGCGTGTATAATACATAATTGAAATAATAATGTGAAAACTTTTTTTTCCAGTATACGGACACAATCTCGAGAAGGACATTAAAGGTGACACGTCGGGTCATTTCAAACGCCTCTGCGTGTCCTTAAGTATGGTAAGATATAATAATTAATCGTTGTGAAAAAAATTATCGAATTCGAATTTTAACTAAAAAAAAAATAAATATTTTTTATTCGATCGTAAGATATAAAATATATATTTTGTTTTCAATCAATAATACTGAATTTTGATAAATAAACACTTTAAAAAAAAAAAAAACTAAATTAAGTCAAAACAAAAAAAAAAACAAAACTCTTTAGTAAGAATAATATTTCAAACAGCGAGTGATTAAATTAATCAAACGAACTGCCGGCTCCGTGTAAAGACAATATTGCTACGTGACACGAATATATTCATCTCTCGGAGCGTGCCTATGAGAGTCGGTCTCTTATGTAGGTGTGAGTCAAGGTTATAATACAAACATTTTGGTGTCGAGTTTTACTTTTTTAATTACTATTATTTAAGAAGATCGGCACTCGGTAAAATGCTTAAATAACGTTTTACCCTGCATACCTATCAGCGACGTCGCGAGAAAGGTCACGTATGAGGCCAGATGAATCCCCTATTGTCTTTGGTTGTTTTTTTTTTTTTTTTAATTTGTGTACGGATAAGGGTTTAAATAACAAATACAATTTTTAAAATTCGAATCGATTTCGATAATTTCGTATACGAAACAGCAATTTAAAATACTCATGTTGTTTTTGATTCAAAACTTATACCTACTTATATTATTATACAGGGAAATCGAGATGAATCGCCAGTCGTAGATGAGGATGCTGCTCGTTTAGACGCCGAGGCTTTGTATAACGCTGGAGAAAAAATCAAATGGGGCACGGAAGAATCAGAATTTCATAGAATTTTGGTTACCAAAAGTTATCAGCACTTGAGACGTGTGTTTGTGGAATACGAGAAAGTGGCTTCTAAAGACCTCGAAGAATCCATCAAAAGCGAATTTTCCGGAGATATCTGCATGGGTCTGTTGTCTGTCGGTGCGTATAATTTGTATAACGTTTATATTATATACATTTACCTTTACGCATAGAATCTATTATTCTATAATAGATCAGTCGGTTTTTTTTTCTAAAGAATTTTTTCCTTCCCAAAGTTTTTGACTATAAAATAAGAAGCTTATAATAATAATTTGTTCACATATTAATTTAGACCACTCGTTGAATTTTCAGTTAAATGTATTAAGAGTAAAGTCAACTTTTTTGCGGAACGTTTACACAAGAGCATGGCTGGTTTGGGAACAGACGACCGGACATTAATAAGAATTATCGTGTCCCGGTCGGAAATTGACCTTGGTGATATCAAAATAGCTTTCGAGAAGAAATACGGTAAAAGTTTGGAGTCGTGGATCACCGTAAGTTATTTATTTATTTAGATTAATGCCAATCGGTTTTACTTTCTAAAATTCTTTTACCGTGTTTCCAGTTTTATAAAGTGGCATTTTTGTTTTTGTTTTTCAGGGAGATACCTCTGGAGATTACAAGAAGTTATTGCTAAAAATTGTTGGTTGAAAAACGGGTTAATTTTAAAATATTCACAAGTAATTTTTCATTTTTACATCAAATTGTTTTTAAAATCATTTATTATTATTTAATTGTGTTTCATAACTTATTTTATATTATTTCTAAATTTAAAATGTATTCTAATTTTATAAAGAAACTACGTATAGAAACTAATACTGTTGAAGCGAATACCTATATAGCAGATTTTTTATACTTACGGCTTAATTCTACATTATATTTATATATCTATTTGTTGTTTAATATTGACTGACCAAAGTATGTGTTAATACGGTGTTCATCAAAAGTGTCAGTATATTAAGTGCATCATTAAAATCATAGATTAAATATACCGTGCAAATTCGTTATATATTTAATCAATGTTTAAATGTACTTAAAATAACAATATCACTATACCTATTATAAATGTTGCTACTTCTGTGCTTTTGTATGAAATCACTTATATATTTATTATAATAAATTCTTTTTGATCATTCGATAAAGTTTGATTTTTATTTGATTATAGAAGTAAACAAAATATTCAAAAAAAACTAAACTACTCGTAAATACAACGATAATAGGACTCGCAATTATCTACGAATGTGAAGACGTATTGACAACATTGAAAACAACAAACGGTTTTGGATTACGAAAAGACTGTGGAGAGAATCTCTCGTGTATGAAAAAAAATGTACTCTTTAATATGTAGGTACTCACATTTCATTGTCACGTGCTTTCGGTATAATAATGTTTTTTTTTAAATTATATATACGATACGCGCAAACGGTGAAATCTTATATAGTGTAAAGAGGAAAATCGTATTGAACATTTCTTTATAAAAGATCATAAGCGAAATGCAAAGACGTCTTGTTCGTTTGCTCGCCTTGCTCTCTCTCGGATTGGAAAATACGATTTTCTTTCACTTTACTTATTAGTAATAACTCATATATAATAATTTAATAAAATATTATTAGACAGTGTGCAAGGGCGCGCATAGAGGGGAGGCGAGAGGGGGATATGTGTCCTCCTGGAAAATTTGGTTCAACGATTAGGTTCAAAATTAATTAAATAAAAAAAACAACGGACAAAATTTATGAAATAATCTTTATTTGACACATAAAGATTCATAATCCCATATTATTGAAGATGGTTGTGATAAATATAGTAATTGTGATTTTGAATAAAATATGTTGACGCGCAAATCCGCATTGTGTATTATTATGATTTTATTATACTATGTAATCGGTGAATCGCGTTGCGGAACGACACCGGTCATCGTTTCCTATCGCGATTCCCGAATGACTCTATGTCGAGATGTAGTAGTTCGACGATAGACAAAACTGCCGACGAAAGTAGCCATAATTCATCGCGACTTTTTAGTTAATACGAATAAATTTCTAGTTATTCCTTTTAGACGATCTTTATTGTTATTAAAATACGCCTATACGCCTATTAGTCTGTTAATTAATCGAAGCAACAATAAAAAATATTATTTTAAGATTCAAGACGAAAAACGTTTGGCGCCGCGCCGTTGGAATAACTTACACAACCATATCATTTGCAGTCCAAGAAAATAGTGACATAAAGGTAATTATTAACATATTTATATATATACAATACATTAGACTGATACATCAGTAATTAAAACATATAATTTTATCAACATTTTACAAAAATAAATTGAAAAACCTCAAAAATTGAAAATGTTTATTAATGACACAAAAACAGCCAATACCGTTTGACATTTACACCATCTATAGAGAATAGCCATAATATATAGATATAGAATATATTATATAATAGAATATACAAGTATTTGGTAAAAATTTCAAATTCCTGCGATCAATCTTTTTTGAGTTACGATGATAATGGAAATTCGATTTTGTCGAAAACTGGTGTTCCGTAAATATTGCTATTTTTCGTCAATTTTTCATCGGTTTTTCACGTAAAATTTTTAAACTGTTGGAAAATTCGAAAAACTACCTCTTTAAAGTTAGACTAGATACGATTTACAACCAGAAACTAATACTGGTGTTGAAAATCTGAGTAATTATCCTGTACACGTATTTTTAATTTTTTTTTTTATTTTAAGTCTAGATATACGACTATATTGTAGAAATAATAAGTATATGTATTAAGAGTAATTTAACAAGAAACAAAAGGAGTAAAGAAGCCACCCAATGATGGCACTTTATCGTTGATTTTTAAAAGTTAAGTGAAAAATATATTATTTAGACGTGTTGTTTTTTTTTTTTTTTAGATCAGTTTTTGGCGTCTAGGAGATTACCTGGAATTGTGAGGAATGAGAGTTTTTTTTATAAGAGGATTTGAGTGAGAAGAGAGACGGTCGTGAAATCTTTTATAGAAAGAGAGAGAGTATATTTTGAAATGTAAGGGGGAGTATTTATTAATTTTCTTAGGGCAATATTTTGAAAAGATTGTATTTTATTTACACACATCATGGTAAAATCAATGGGATTCCTCGTTTCACTAAAAATCTAAAATCAGCCAAATCGGTCGACCCGTTTTCTCAAGTTATGAGGTATCATACATGCGGGTAATTGATTTATATATACATAATTTATGCATTATAATTACAATGAAAACCAATTTATATACAAGTAATAATGTCAGTGTATTTGATGGGTTACGTTACATTAGCGTTTTTTTAAGTAATTTACATAAAAATACATAAATATCAAAAATATCTATATAATATTATAAATTAATAATATATTACAATATATAATAATTATAATAACATTAAAATTATAAAATAGCCAAGAATAAAATCCCCAAAATCCGCAGTCATCTTTCTGGTCCCTCGTGTTCCGACGTTTTCTTTTTCTACACCCGTAGCCGATTTCCGTGTTTCCGTTCGTTGCTTTTGGGAAAGGGGGTTTTAGACCCCCGTGCAATCCGCCGTAATCCTTTGCCTTCTCGTCGTCTCTCGAACACGTCGTGTCCAAACCGTTCCTTTTTTTTTTTAAAGGGGGCTTATGAGGGGGCAGCCAGCCTCCCAGTGGCCCCTCCGAATCACAACGTACGGGGGGGACTACTGTTAAGCATTGCGTCCCCCGTAGTCGGCATCCTCGTCCTTTGGACTCCTCACGCCTGGTAGCTGCTGCCGCTGCTCCTCCTCAGTGGCGTATTTACGGGGGGAGATAGATCCCCCTTGGCCTTTTTTTTTACCAATAGGTATAATAATGTTATGTATTACAGAAATACAGGACGAAATTTTTGCTTGCCAACGGATATCCTCCCCTTGACCAAATCTCAAATACGCCACTGCTCTTCCTGCTTCTGTTGTTGCTCCTGCTCCTCCTTCTGTTGTAGCCGGTGCTGCTGCTGGGTGGGCTGCGAGCAGTCCCTCGCCAGGTTGTCCTCTTGCTGGCACTTGTGGCAGCGCCGGGCCTTCGCTTCGTTTCGGCACTCTGCAGCCAGTCGGCTGTTGGCAGCGATAGCAGAACGGCTGGCTCTTCTCCAGCAACTTGACCGGGCACCGCTTCCACCCAACCGTCTTCCTCTGCCGTGAATACCGTGTACTTTTAGGTCGCGTTACCGTCGCAGTAAAGGCTCTGTCAATTCGTCTTGTTGTTTTGGTCATCGTTATTTCTATTCGTGTACATACTCGTATCATGTTCGATATCGACTGGTCCTTTGACTTCATTGTTTCGAGTCATCCGCAACGATTTTGCTCACGTCCGTTAAATATGTCTCGTCGGCCGGCTGTCTACAGTTACCTCCTCTATTTTTGCCGGACCGCAGAAACCGGCGTGCCTAGCGATTTGAATACTCTGCAAAAAAAAAAAAATGACGCATGTGTTAGTAAGAGAGAGTGAGAGGAGTATAAAATAATTTCGAGATCGTTCTTATTTTTTCCGCGACCGTTACTAATGGAAAGCTTACTTGGTCCCGATTAATATTTTTGGGGACATGGAGGATAACTCTGGGTGCCACCTGACGACAATGTCGAAGGATGGCTGCCATTCCGCCGTCCTCGCGGCTACATAAGTCTCGCGCGTCAAACTGTTTTCGCCACGCGTATTTTGGACCGCCCCACGGCGGTGAAGTCACGATCGCGTGTGCCCGCAGATCGGACATGATCCGGAACGCGTCGCCTATTCGGAAATCTATTCGATCCTCGACGCCGTATGTGCTGGCATTTCTCCGGGCCATGGCAATTTTGGTTGGATCGCGGTCTATGGCGATTACTATAATATACGTGCGAAAGAAAAACACTCAGGTTAGCATAAGATTTATGACAGAATATAATCGTATAGTAGGGATGAACGAATGGTTTTCTCGTCGGTCGAGTAGTCCAAAAACTAGTGGAGACCCTTTGAGAAAGGATTTTCCGAAATTCAACTCCTAAGGGGGTTAAAGGGAATCGCTGAAGCTTCGGGTATGATATTTGGTCAGTGTTTTCGTTTTACATAGTAATTTTCAACCCTTTTTACCTTTTAACATTTTTAGGGAAAGTTCGGGGCGATCGTCTATCGGCTCCCAGTCCATGTCCTCAGGACCTTTGTCGGCGGGGACGATTTTCATCGGCGAACAGAGTGGTGGTTTCGGCCGTCGTCCATGGTTGGTCGCGACAAACGACCAGAATGGCGGGCGCGGACGTCGAAATACTCTCCCGTCCACCGCGTGAAGACGGCATTCGTGGCGAACGCAGTGTCCGGGCGAGCCAAAGATCGCTCGGTTGCGACCGCCCTTGGTCATTAAAGTACGGTGCTTGCCAGACATGGTGAAGTATTTTTCAAAATTCTCAACCCTCAAAAGGGGTTGAAAATGAAGAACGTTATTTCTCCCTCATACCGAGAAAAACTTTTCACGGGCTAGATTTTGAGGTGCAACGATCAGCGAGTGCGTGGTAATTTGCATTTTATGTAAATAGATTGTTATGTCATCGAAAATCCCGACGATGTTTACCAAAAGTTATTGATTTTGCAATATCATATTATTACAAAACTTTTACCAAAATTGCGTGCGTGCGATGAACAATAGAACTTTTTTCATTGGACGATCGAAGACGATTGCAGGCAAATCTATTGTCATTGGTCGATAGGCTCGATAGGCGTATACAATTTTAAAGCGAAAACCCGACGACGTTTACGCAAAAGGTATGGATTTCGCAACGTCATATATTATTACATAACTTTTACCGAAATTGCGTGCGTGCGCGCTCCATTCCTCTTTCAATCGTAGACGCCGTCGCCGCACACTTACAATAAGTCAGTTATTTTTTATACTAGAAAATTCACTAGAAATATATGGCAAAACAACGTTTACCGGGTCAGCTAGTATCTATCTATTATCTATTATTTTATTATTTTATTATATATATAAAAGAACAGGCCTTTTTTATTTTCCCATTTTACGACGACGCTATTTAACTGTTTTCCAATATTTTTTCACAGAGTTGTTTCAAATACCTTCCTCAGTGTCACCACGTCACGTGAATTTCAAAATTCGACCCCTAAGGGTGTTAAAAGGGGTAAAAAGGACGAAACTAGAAAAATTCTTAAATAAATAATTGGTTTCGCAACTAAACACATAATATGTATACTTGTAGCCGGTCGTGTACAAATTCAAATTAGTCCGAAGCGACGCTAAATATACGTTATTTTTTTAAATATTCTATTCGTAATATGAAATTCGTATAACAAATAAATCTAAAATTTACAAAATCTAATAGCAGTCGGCCGACAACGGGGAAATGTCAATTATTATTATTTGGGCCATACAAATTTTATTATACTTAAACCCGGCAAAGACGGATTCAGCTAATTTTAATATATAAAGGACGACTCCTTTTATAGACCGTGTTTATTATAATGTAACCAAGTATTGGGTATGAACCAATAAATGTCCATCTTGGTAACAACCGCCTTTTATCTCGACGGTGATAAATGTGCAGTGTGTGTGATAACAATTTGAAATTATTTTGTTTTCGCAACAGAATTAATAATATTTTACCAAAAAAGTATTTTAATAATTATAGCTTAATGTCGTCTCATCGTTGAATGTCTTACAGAAGCCGCGAGTTATTTTGTATCAACCGTTATTTTCCACCAAAGTTGGTGTGTATCGATAGCGTATCGTTTTGCTGCTTTTAAACTGTCAGGAAAGCGAGAGTCTCACGACATGGCCGCCCAGGACGAAGAAGAAGACGACGATTACATGTCCGACGCTTTTCTCAACCCACAGTACGTACTCGATCATTTCCATCTGTTTTCTGTATTACCGCTCGATGGTTTGAGGTTTAAAAAAAAAAAACAACATTCTCTAATATAATAACGCTTAAATGCAGTACGTCTCACTCTGTCAGATCTTTCTCATGGATTTCTTGTTATTTTATTTGTACCCGAATAGAAGCACTAATGATATCCGACCGGGTCTGTTGATGACGCACAGTCAACAGCGCATGCACGACCAACTGAAGAGAAAAAAAGAATGTGAATTGCTAAACAAGACCCCCAGTGTCAAAGCACTGGAGGAGCAGAGACGTCAAGAGGGATTGGAGAAAGCCTTAGACAGCAACAACAAGGGTTTCTCGTTATTACAGAAAATGGGTTATAAACCTGGATCGGGTATCGGCAAAAACAGTGAGCAGCAATCATAACAGTTATTTCTTTTTTTTTTTTGTCAAACCAAGCGCTTTCTGATCGTTGTTACTGTTGGCTTCTCGTTACTTTGTGGCAGATTCCGGCATAGTGGAACCCGTTGGAATAGTGTTGAAAACTGACCGTAAAGGCCTCGGCCGCGATGCTGCGCTCAGAGAAATAAGAGAACTAAAGAAATCAATGATACGCAGTAGACGGTCGGCCGGTCCTAGCTTGTGTGAATTTAGAGAAAGGCGAGCGCAAGAAGCTGCCGAGAAATTAGATCGTTCCGACTTGTATAGATGTCAACGAGTGTGCCGTCAAATGGATTTAGAACAGGTATAGTAACATAAATATGTATTGAATTATCATATGTTTCTAAAATACTAACTCGTCTAATTGATTGGAAAAAATAAATAAAACATTAAAGTAGTCTCAAGTCTCATAAGTTTAAATTAATCAACTTTAGATTTTATATTTGTCACTTTCATTAACTTGCATGAATATCATTTAATGATTAAAGTAATCTCGAGTCTCGTAAGTTTAAATTAATCAATTTTAGATTTTATAATTGTTACTTTCATACACTTGCATGAATATCGTTTACATAATATGTATTTATACTTGTACTAATTTTCCATTAAATGCCCATTAAACTAATACAAGAAATATTAAGTTTATTTATTATCTCTGGCACGAGACTGATGAAATACATTGTTCCATTAATTTTTCTTCGCTCTTTAATTAATCCAATGCCGACAGGCATGTTTTATTTGTTCAACACGTTTAAACAAAAGAATATTTCTTTTATTAGTTCGCATGAATAAAGATAAACGTTTGACATATTTCACTTATAAATTGTCTCAAATAATATTGTTAAAATCAATTTTGTATGTTTAATGTTATCAAATTATACTACATTAAAAACTTTGGCTTTTCAGAATATACAAGAACCATCGGAAAACTACTTTTGGCCTGAAGTTCCCACTGAAAACGATCAAGAGGATGACAGCGGGGAAGAAATAGAACAAGACATTATGTCAACGACTGAACAATTGGAACTTGTAAATTTATATTTGCGACGTACTTATAACTATTGTGTTTACTGTGGAACAGTTTATGAAGACGAACAAGATTTCAAAACCGAATGTCCGGGTCCCAGTCGACAGGTTCATTAGACAAATATTTCTAGTGGACAAAAGAAATAAAAACTTTTAAGTGATTAATTACTATTTTCTTTAATAAATAAAATTTAAAAAAAACTGTATTGTAATATCATAATATGTAGGGAAATTAGAAAAAAAAAATATATAAAAAATTAAATGTAATGAACATAAATAACAATAAGTCTGAGAATATTTAATACGATTTAGGAACTCGCGTGTCTTATAGTGCTAAAATAGCGTTTTTCACTTCGGATTGATTATTAGATGAATATAACGTTTTGAACAGGATTCGATGCTTAGCAGCAGTTTCAAATTCTTTGGCTCTCCGTAGACCAATTTTGATGATGTCCGCTGGCATGCCAGCTAAACGAGCAGCATTAAAACCATAAGATTTAGGACAAGCTCCGATTGCAAACTTATACAAAAATGTAATTGTTTCTTGTGATTGCTCTTCGTCCGGATCGTTGGTTTCGTTTTCGACCATGCACGCCTGATAAGAACAAAGATATGAATAAAAACAAAATATTTAGTTTAAAATTCCGTACCATGTGACCGAGAGTGACTAATGAATTAGCTTTGAAATCTTCGACCAAAGAGTGATAGTGTGTGGAAAATAATGTACGACATTGTTTTTGTACCAATTCAGAGACAACAGCAGAAGCGATTGCAGTTCCATCATAAGTCGAAGTTCCTCTACCTGTTTAAGAAAATCATAAACGAAAAATGTTTGAAAAAAGAAAAATTATTATAAAAAGACTAATTGACTAACCCAATTCATCGATTAAAACTAAAGAAAACCGACTGGCATGATGAAGTATTGCCGACGTTTCGCACAATTCAACAAAGAATGTAGACTCTCCTGCAATTATGTTGTCATTAGCGCCAATCCTTGTGAATATCCTGTCCATTGGATTGAGAACAAAGCTTTTGGCAGGCACATGACAACCCTACAAAGTAATTATTTAGACATTATATTCAAAACAAATTATATCAATTTTCCTAACATTACAACAAACCTAAGATCCTGTTGCACAAAACTCTAATGAGTCAATAAACAATAATTGGCTAAATAAATTAAGTTGATGAATCAATAATTCTGTGATTTATAGGTTTTGACATAGTAAGTTAAATTGGTTTGATAAAATAAAACGTATAAAATTACAATAACAAAAAATTAGAAACTATAAAAATTATTGAAAAAAAAATCATTATTATTTTAAAGGAAAATTTTTGTTAAAATTACATTTTATTAATTATTAAGTTAAATACTTAGTGAAGAACTAATCCTAAATGATAATGTGTACAATACTTGATATTTTAATACATTTTGAACTCAAATTTTTTAACCTAACCAAGGAAATACTAAAGAGTTATCAAATCAGCTCAGGGGGGGCGGGGGAATATACTAAAAATACCAAGGGGAAAAATATTTAATTTGCCCAACCCTATTCTACCTAGTAAAACAACATATGTTCACCTTTACATTTTCCTGAACTGTTAACAGTTTTAATATTTCTTACCATATGAGCCAAAACAGAGATAATTCCAAGCTGCCTCATTAAAGTAGACTTTCCTCCCATGTTAGGGCCTGTAACTAATATCAGACTCGAATTCCAAGTTTTATCTTCTTCTTTTCCAATAATCGTATCATTTGGAATGAAACTTTCACTACCAGAATCACACGGATACCGTCCATCCACAAGTTCCACAAACGGCTACAATAGCAATGCAAAGTTAAAATATTATAAACTAAATTATATGCGTATTATTTGCTACTACTAACCTTTTTACCAACAATGGCCGGAATAAATTTAGGAACACACATAACTTCTTCTTCACAACGACAGTATTCAGCCAATGACATAAATACATCTAATGTAGCTAAACATTGGATGGCATTGTTCCAATCTTCAAACTTGTCACAAAACCGTGAGAACACTCTTTCTCTGAGGTTCTTCAACACTTCTATCTTTTCTTCTTCACAACCGAGCATTTGATCTAACAGTTCCTATAAAAAACATCATGTTAAAATCCATAAACATCAATAGCATTCAAATTACTTACTTTTGTACGTTCAGTAGTAAATCGTTTGAATCCTTTCTTTTGATTCTGAACTTGGTATTCATCTCCAGCTCTTTTTGCTGCCGCTTCGGGTACTTCCAACTGATATCGTTTTTTATCAGTTCCAAAGTATTGAACCTTTAATAAGTTTAAGAAATAATAGTCGTAAAAACCTTTTTTTTTAACAAAATACAATATTAAAAAAGAAACTATACATATAACATTAACCTACATTACACCCAAAGTATTTGCATTGTTCTTTTAAATAAGATTTCAATTTGTTATCGACCGCTTTGATTTTTTCCACAACTTTGTCATATTCATCATCCATTCCTGGTTCGGGAAAAATACGACCATGTTTTAATGCTTCGTTGTGATCAAAAGAATTCTATAACATACACATATATAGGATATTTTTTTAATACATTTTAATTATATATTAATATATTAATAAGCACAATTTTTGTTATATACAATAAATTGGATAATATATTTACCTCAAAACCATCTAAAACTTCAGTCAAGTGTGGAAAAACTCCGGAAGTGGAATTATTTGAATAATTGCAAATAATGGATAATAAGTTAGATTCAGTGCTAGTTTTCATAATATCAGCTTCTATAAACAATATATTTTTCATTAATCAAGTATACTCATTTTGATGATTATCATTACTTTGAAGTTTTTCCATAATCTTAACACTTGTTCTGAAACCTTTCAATATCGATATAAAATCAACTATTTTTCTTTTTGAATAAATTCGCTCTTCAAAGTATATGGCCCTAGTTTCTGCATGATTTGCTTCCACTCCATTACTACTCTGAGAATAAATCCTAAAAATAATGTTAGTTATAAATTGATGTTTAAAAACAAAATGTATTAAGTTTCAATAATATACCTGGAAAATAAACGTTCTAAATCTGGTAAACTGGCTAGTTCTGATCGTATTTCTTGCATTAAGTCAGGAACATCAATTAAAGAGGAAATAGCATTTTGTCTAGCTACAATACTAGAAATTGTTGTCAATGGATTACACAACCACTGATGTAGTAATCTAAAAAAATTTTATTATTAAGTAATTTCATTACAGACACCTTATAAAGTTTAAAACTAAAACACAAGCACAGAATAATAATTGTACCGCTTTCCAAATGGTGTAGAGCAATGATTTAATTTGTTGAGTAAAGTCCCATCATTTGAACCTGCAGAGTTTTCCAAAATGTGCAAGTTCCTTAGTGTAATAGCATCAAGTATCTAAAAATAATTTATCGTTTAATTTTTAATTCACAATTAAAATTAATAGTTTGAAGGTAATGTTTTTTTTATCGAACATACATAATACAATAATACATATTAATAAAGCTACCTCTACACTCTTGTTGAGGTGACGAGGTAAGGTGAGCACAAGAGAGGACTCAGAGAACTTTTGTTGTCTCATTTCATTTCACCTTTCAGATTCTCCACGCCGAGTAGATTTATAAGAGACAAGAGGTTTACAAAAGCATAGCGATAGCATGAAAATTGAATGTTAAATTGCACTTACCATATGTTTAATGTTTATATTATCTTGGGTAGACTGTTCAGCACATTCAATATCAACTGGTTTGTAAACATCAAAACGGCCTCTAGATAAAAGTTGAAAATCTGCCATGCAAAGTTTTAAATACCACACAACAGCACCTAGACTTCGAATTCCGAGTTCACATTCATCATTAGCATTTAATTGTAGATCAGAATCTGAAACACATAACAATTTATATGATTAATTTAAAATAAGACAATTATATGTTATATTAACATAAAAAAAGCAAGTTATCAATTTATAAGGACAAATATAATTTTAAAGAAATGTAAAATCCAAAACAAAGCTACTGATCCGTTATGTTACTTCCAAGAAAATATACTTGTAATAAATAACTTATATAATAAAATAATAAATATCCACTTTAAATAATAACCTAACCTAAGATTAGACTATATAAATAATAGTTCTAAAAAATATACACAATGCATAATTTATAACTTAATAAATTCCATAATATATATTTAAATATATTTACCGCTGCCTAAAAATGTTTTTAATTTTTCTGGGTATACCACATTATCGCCATTTTTAAAATAATCTTCTTCTGCTAAGGTAAGTAAGGTTTTTGATGATGTCCAAAATTCTGTGTCAGGAATAAGTGCTTCTTTGACAGCACTCGAGAGCATTGTATCAATGACTTTTTTAGTACGTTGTGTTAGTTTATTACGTTCAAATAACACCTAAAATACAATTTATTCATTAGATTGCACTGAAATATTAATACTAATTGTTAGAATTTTGTGATAAAATTAAAGATTTCATAAACACAGTGCCATAAAAAATGTTTTATTAATTTACTTGTACTGGAGGATAATGAGCACATAAAGTTCTCAATCGGGAGCAGTGGCAGTCATCTTCAAATTGTCCAAGATGGAAAAGACCAATAGATGTATCAATGAAGCACACACCATACAATGAATTAGAGCTGCTAATTTCCTAATAATAATACACTTAATTAAAAAAAACAAACAAAAAAAATTATGAAAAAATAAATAAATACTTTTTCAGATATAGCAATCAAAAAGGAATTTTCAGCATCATTTGTTTCACCATCAATAATACCAAAAGTTCTAGTACCCTTAGATGTAATACGACAAATTTCACGACGAACAACTTTATCAAATTTCGTAACTTTTTTCACTATAAAAAAATAGTTCATTAAATAACTAAACAACAATAATAAAATCATCTCAAAAGTATCAAATATTTCACTTACTAGTTTTACATCTTTCTGTCATCATATCAGGTGTCTCAGTTTGTTCAACACGAGCAACTTTATAGCCCTTTTCAATAAGAATTGCAGAAAATCGACCATAGGCAGTTTCTGGAAATCCAACATGAGCAAATTCTCCCTAAAACAATAAATAAATAATTAAAATAAATGTCTAATATTAATATGTAGTTAATACACTATAAACTTTCATGACTTTTTAAAAATTTATTTTTAATATTTAAAAAGTATATATCAGGTATACATTCAAATTAAATGTTTAAAATTTGTTTACCTAATTCATATGGGTATCTGTGGTGTATTATTTACAAAAAATATGAAATATTATACCAAGTAAATAGTAGTTAATATCTATTAAATATTTATATTTTATAATTACCCTCATATATAAAAGATTTAATTCCTTAGCAGTAATAACAGCGTCCGTATGATACATTTCATAAAATTTTCCCACTTTGAAAAATAATACACAATCAAAATGTTGTGATTTTAGTTCCCACCATTGTCGAGCAGCCTAAACAATACATAAATATATTTCATATCGATTTTATAATAAGTTTATCATAAAATAACAATAAACAAATGATTTACTGGTGTTAATTTTAGTTTAAAATCATCTGGTACATATAGTGTTCGAGGATTATAATTAGGATCAGATGGTAACTTTCTATTAGCATCTCGTATCTTTTCTGGTTGCATAAATTCATACTTTAGATGAGGCCAATTATCATGATCAACTGCACCTTTGGTAACCTGAAAATAATTTAAGTATTTAATGGTATTAACTTAATAATTCCCTAAAAAATATTGTTATCTTACTTCTTTAGTAGATTTATCAACAGCAGATTTATTTAAAATGGAAGAATTGGATTTTTCAAGAGTTTTTTCAACTTTGGGTTTCCTGTCATTTTTTTTCTACAATTAAAATGTAAAAACATTAAATGATAATTATTATTTTTAACAACTAATGTTATTAAAATAATTAAAAATGATTGTAATATTATTAATAGGTATACTTTTATGGAAGATATTTCTGGTTCAGACTCATCATCAATAAATGAATTATCAGAAGGTGCAGGACTTTCTTCAGATTCAGATTCAGATTCACTCAATTGTTTCTTATCTAGAAATAAGTTAAGTCTTATAACATAAAAGAATATAATTTCTAAAAGTATAAAATACTTATAATACATAAATTGTTTTGAACTTAAAAGATAATATATAAGTCATGTATTACCTGGCACATACTCATCACCAGAGTCTTCTTCAATATCCGTTAATTCTTCTAACGCGAGTCGGCGGCGTTTTCTTACGGGCGTTATCTCTTCATTTTCATCATTATCTTCTAAAGGTTCTTCTGAAAATAAGTAAACGGAACAAAATTATATAAAAATTCTTGAATAAAATTAAAATATTTGAGGGACGATATCACACATTCTTTACATATCTATAATTGCCATAACTAATCATGATCTTCAGTCAAAAAACATTGATTCCGAACATAGAACATTTACCTGGATGTCTTTCTTTTCTCTTCTCCGTACTTTTCTTCAAGCCATCGTCGGAGATTTTGTCCTTTTTCGAATTGCTGTCGCCGATCTTGTTTTTTTTCGCACTCCCGTTGACAGACGATTTTGGCGTTCTCTTAGGAGTCGCCGAATTCTCATTGGACGACTGGCGTTTTGGGGTTTTTTGCGTTGGCTCACTCTTGGGCGATTCATTGGTCTTGGGAGTCCCGCCAGAAGAACCAGGCAATCGGCTGAAGTAGTTGAAGAGCGTATTTTTCGACATGTCGACTGGACATGCGAATGACTATTCACAAGTGTAAATTGACAATAAATGTACAACAGAAACGTTTCAAGACGCGACGATAAGAACGAATAACACACAATAACTATATAAAAATAATGTTTTTAATACTGAAACTGAACACCGAGAAGTAAACAACGACGACGGCGCGCGGACAGCCATGTGGAGCTGGACCACAATACAACATTGATATAATCACATAATTTCAGTTCCAATCATATGAAGTTTTGGCGCCTATTTCTTTATGGTCGGATCAATGGAGACGTTTGTGTGACCGTGAACCTGGTAATCGGCCAACTGAAATCAGTGAAGTTGGAAATCACGGCGATCGAAAAAATCGATTTTTACAGCCTGCACTTCTATATAGCGCATTCGAATTATTCGATTTACATTTTACACCGAATTGCACTTGATGACCCAGTGGCGGCCGTTGCAGAATTTCGTATTCGATTCAATTGCACCGAAAACAGTCGCGTGTAATTGATTTGTACTTGCGAACCGCTTTTTTCTGTAACGGAACACAATCACGGTCTCAGAAGATCCTCAGGAGACCGTAGACGAATAGAAGTAAACACAATATTTTAATTTCATTGTTATGATTAAAATGTTCGGGGCGAATATGTCTACTATCTACCACGGTTCTATGATTGAGACGAATTGATGATAACCACGGTCTTGTACACGACCGCGATAATAACAGACAATTTAAGTTGGTTTTTCAAAATTTCGTTTTTTTTTTTTTTTTGCCAAAAATAATTTGAATATTTCATGTTTTGAACAAAACGTTTTTCCCATCGGTAATTATACCTCTCGAAAAAATAAAAAAAGACATCGTTCGGGTACAAGTTTTATGTATTTTCAAAATTTGGGAACATTTTTAGGAATGCAAGAGTGCTACCTTCCCGCGCGATACAACTTTTGCACACAATCATTGCATTCCAAAGTTGACGTAGCGTCCTCTTTATCAAAACAGGCGCAGGCTCCAGTGTGAAATGGTGTGTGCATACGGTTTGCGTCAAATCGAAAATGCCAATATGTTAAAAAGAAGTACTAACCGTGAAAAATGTAAACTCATTATAGTGCTCGCCGTACAGCCGTAGAACAATTTCTAATATTTCCATGCTACAGCAGCCTATTATTATACATAATACACCTATTCGTCTATTCCGCGATGATAACAAGTGATAACAAAAAGTCGGCTATAGTGATTGAAACAAAATATTATTATATAACAAAAAATAAATTATAGGCGATGACACAGTGACAGAAGTACAGTATACCTATAATATTTTAAACTGGTTCTATTTTTTATATTATTTTTCTTTTCAGGAGATGTATTCCAATCGAGAAAGTTTGTGAACAAAACTTCTGACAATCCTATTCCAGCACGGATTTCAGACTTGACGATGGAGGTATACACAAAAGCACCAACCAAGTATCGAATCGAAAACAGCCATGTTTCAAGGTACTAAATAATCATTAAAAATCGACATCTCAGTCTCTGAAAATAATTCTATTTTCACTACTTTATTGTCCATTACTCATTAGTATTATAGTTTTGACAGACAGTTTTTTAAATTTGAAAATATGCTATGTTTCTAGGTGAATAAAATAAAACTGTCTAATTATTTTAATTTACAGTATTATGGAAGTGGTTTTAAAAACATAATTTAAGTTATCATTTTACTACAAATTAGTGTACACAATATTATTATACACATATCTGTGTACTAATAAAAAATGTTTTATTTTTAATTTTAAAGTAGTACAAATTTATAAACAATTTTTTCTTAAGAATGGTAAAAATTATTACTCTAATTTTGTGATTTTATTAATCCTAAAGTATCAGAAGAGATCACTGGGATTTTTAACTTAATATTTTTGATAAAATATAAAACATATTGGTTTTTTTTTTATTGTTATTGTCAGAACATCTGAGCACAATTGAAAAATAGTAAAATCTTATGTAAAACAAGGCGTCTAAGCACCAAAATATAAACATCTTGAAATTTGTTGAGAACTTTTGTAAATGATCATTTCCATTCATATCTCACGAGTTAACAATTATCATAGAATAGATATATTGATCTTTACTGTTTAATAAATACAATTATGCATTATTATGCAAATAAATGTATCAATGAAATAACTCATACAGAGAATGAAAATTGACAATATGTAAATAGAGATAAAAAATATTTCTACGTTTCTTAAGAATTGTTTTTGAAATCTGTGTTGAGTACTAAAATTGCATAGACGTTAAAATAACTATAAAGAAAATCTAAAACAATTTTTGATCGGTAATTTGGTTAATTTTAAGCTCTAATGTCTCAAAAGCTTAGAGAACACATACAAACTTTTGATTTTTAACAGTAAAATTTATTTCATAATCCATAAATAGGACATAATATTTATATCAAGCTACTTAAATGTTTTCAAATATTTACATTAAAAACAATATCATTTTGTTATGTTCAATGCATATAGTGATATATTAGAAGGTATACGATGTTCATTAAATATCTAATTTTTTTTTTACACCTAGCATATTATACTTATTTTAAAATCTTCAATACAGTATATATGTGTGTGTGTGTGTGTATTTCTGTTTTAAGGTGTATGACCGCTTAGCGGTGAGTGTTGACAGTCACTGGTGGTTGTTGACATTTACCAACCGTTTAGGTGAATGCTGTCTGTTTTTATAAATACCTCTCGATGTAGACATGTGCTTGTTAACATGCACAATAGTTATTTGGTGAACGTTGACATTAAAAATACTAAACTTAATATTTTATCATGAAATTTAGTGTATTTACCAATATACCACTGAATACAGAGATACCAAATAATTCAAAACCATTTGCACAATTTGTTTTATTTTATTAAGTACCTTATGCCTTATAATTTTTTACAATCATTAGTTATAATTTGGTTTATAACTGCTAATATTTATCACTTAATTAATTTACAATCATATTTATGAATCTCAAATACAAAATTTAAATACTTATTTTAAAGAAACAACAAATGATGTAAAATTTGATGATAAATACTTGAATTTCATTATTTATTCTTATTATTAGTCTTTACATTGTTGTATTTTAATGTGTATATTATTATATATCAAATCAAGTATTTATAAAATAGCTGTTTGTACAATTAATTTAGAGTGATTTTTACATTGGTATTTTTTATCACAATAAACAAAAATGTGGTGTTATAAAAATTGGTTTTAATCATACATTTGTTATTGTAATATAATTAGTATAAGTATATTACAATAGTAAATCTCACATAACTTTTCATACATTATATGTATAAAATTATGTTTTTTTTTTATATTTCAGTGAAAATTCAAAATCAGAGAAACAAGTATTCATTGAATTGATAACAGAAAATGACAAGAATAAAAGTGTCAGAATGTCAGCATCACAACTTTACAATTTGCGTCACAATGTTGCTAATTTATTGAAGCAAACTAATCGCCTTAAAACCAAACTTCAACAGAGTTAATATTTTAAACTTTGAAGGTAAGAAAAAAAATTAGCAAATAATAAATAATTAATCAAGTGCTTGCTTAAAATATTAGACTGGAATGTTTAGTCCTTAAATAACGAGATTATACATTCTAATGTATATTTTATCTTTATACAATTAAATATATTCAGTGTGCATGTACAAATGTCTATAAAATCTATTCATTTATTATGAAAATTACATTAATATTTTAAAATAAATCAAATAATATAATATAATATATCATATATTAATTTTGTTTTTGTTTTCCAAAAATAATAGAATATTTCATGTTTTGAACATAATATATCAATTAATATTTAGTGATGACTTTATTGAGATTTCTTCCATAGTTCCCCAATACTGTTCTTCTAATCATATGAGATCTTAGTTGTCTTGTTCCTCTTCGACATCTTGTCCCATAGACTTTTCAATTTCTAGTGCCAATTTATAACCCAGTTCAGGCCTTCTATCAAACCCTTCGACCATTTTTTTGATCTTATAAAATAAAATAAAAAATAAATTAATGAATTACGTTATATATTTATTGTATTTACTTCATTTGATTGGGCAATGATGCCGTGATTTTTGACCACGTTATTTTTGGTTTCTTCAATATCATTTAAATCAACACCACGGCAACAATCGTCAATCAATATCGTACGATATCCAATTGACAACGCATCTGCTACGGTTGCGCCTGAAATTGAAAAAATCAAGCATAATTAATCCGGAAATGTTTAACGTTACATGACAATGTGTTTGACACATCATGCATAATAATTACAATCTAACGGTGACTTTTATTTACCAACACAAACGTCATAGGCCAATCCACACACGTAAATGTCAGTAGCGTTCAATTGAGACAATTGATTGCCCAAAGTAGTCTGTGTCAATTTTTTGTTGTCCCAAAACACTGAATAAGAATCCACGTCTGATATTGTACCTTTGTATATTTTCACAGCATTGTCCACGACCTAAATGTCAAACTCATCAAGTCTTTGAAGTAATATGTAAACGGGATTACTGAATAATGAAATAAATAAGTTGTCAGTAATGTACTTTTATTTATTTTTTTTTTTTCAAACAAAAAGTAACTAATGTTTGGATTATATGTTTCCAGTGTTTTTAAAAATTAACAGTATGCACAAATATAAATATTATATTACAATATATATATAAGTTTAAGAAAAGCTTGTGTACCTTTAAGTCTTTATAGAGCTGAGCGCCCCAAGAGTCCTGGACACAGTGCATTGGCCATAAACGTTGTTTTATCTTCGGAGTTCCTTCGAACACCACAGTATCATATAATTTTGCATTATCGATTGTGACCTATATAATTGTATGAAAACATAAGGAAACGAAAAGTGTATGATTAATTAAGGTAAATAAAAATTGCATATTAATTTTTTTTTTACCGGAGACGATGGATCTATAGGTCGTAGGTACAAATTCTCTATGAACGATATGTGATCGGTCGGATGCCAGTCGTATGAATAAAATACAGATTCGAAATTCACCGTGTCCAACAGATGATTGATGGGCTCGATAACCTAAATATAATTTGATCGTTAGGCAAAACTATATATATATAAATAATTGTAAGGATAAACAATGTTCATATAGGCAATTTTAAACAATAATCAATAACAATGTTTTACTCTGAAAATGTAATATAGATATGCATTTTACCCCCTGATATTTTTCGCGAACCTTATTTATTTAGAATACATTATAAGTATATTTTAGAAATTTCAAAAATCAAATGATTTATTTAACGATACAATATTGAATATAACACTATAATTCATTTTGCAGATGATTTATTCTTGGGAATTTGCACAACTTAAGAATTACACTGGAAGTCCAGCGACATGGTAATGGCCCAAGCTAAGTTAAAAAAAAAAATAGCGGCGGTACGATAGTCTATATTATCAGGAGTTGCCCATTAAAAACCGTGTTAATATTGGTGTTTTTTTTTTTTTTTGTCAGACGGGATTACTAATTATCTACTGAATCAATTAATACCCGACAAATTGGAAAACATTTGAAAAACTGTGCAGATGATCCTTTAGTAATAATCATAGAAATCATACAGTTAAAAATTAAGTTATTAAAGGAAACGTGCAAACTTTTTAATGAGAAATTTTAATGAAATCTGAAATCACGGCGCTTAGTAGTGTACGGCTCCAAAGCCAATGAACTGGGTGAGAGAAAATATTATTATCTATGGTTACGACTACGCGTTTCATTATTGCTATTTGACTTATTTACTATTTGTTTGATGTTTCATTTTGTTATCGATTACAGCTCGTCACATTGTTGGTATTCATTTAATTATAAATTGATAAATATGCCAGCTAAAGTATACGAAAAAAGAATACAAAATAAAGAAATGTTCTAATAGAATAAAAAAAAGAAACTTACTATTATTATTACCGTACAAAAATGTATTTACTTGTCGAAAAATGATATGGGTACTTCATATGACACGAAATAACATATACAAAATAAATAAAAGGCATTGAACTTCATTATAATATTATTTTAATGGACATTTTTACACTCGTCAAAATAAATACTCGCAAAGTAAATAAATTATCGAAACAAAATAAGTGTACAGAGTTCGACAAAGTGTTTTTGTTGTGATTTCATATTCCAGACAAAATGAAATGTTATAAAAAACGTTTGTATAACTATACATAATTAATTTAATTCAACTGAAATTTAATGTTATATATTACATTCTTACCTCTAAACCATTCTGTTGCGCTGAACAGTTGCTTATGTTCAATGAACCTGATATGAAATCATTTTGAACATCTATTATTAGGAATATGCTCACAGGCTTTATGATCTGCAATCAATTAAAAATCATTTTAATTTTATTAAACTAAAAATAAAAATGTTATTAAACATTATACAGTTGAATGCATTTCTAATGAAATCAGCGACAATAAGTATATTCATACAGTAATATTAATCTATAGTATTTGGTGTTACATTGAATATTAGGATCTATCAAGTCGGTCTGGTGATCTCGCCAATTTACTATGCATGTCTAAATAATCAACACTTAGACCAACAATATATTTACCATTAAGGCGCCCCTAAACTACATTTTTTCAGTTACATCCACAAGAAAACTACTTTTCACTTTTTTCAATATAATATATTATAGAAGTATTATTTGATTTTCTCATAAAAATAATTAGTAAAAGAATAATATAAAATTGACCATAACAAAACATAACAACATAGTCTTGTCTCTTTTACATTATAGTATGTATTATTCAGAACTCTATGAAATAAAATTGCAATAGAAATAAATAAATAAATAAACAATGACATTTTAGAATATCATACAATTTTTAATTGACTTTTTGCCACTCTAAACTGTACCATACTAGTTTGATGTCAAATGTGATACTAAAAAAGATCCTGAATTATTTAAATTGAATATAATAATTATCAACCATTGTGACTTTTTTCTTTAGAACGTCATTTATATGTAAACAAATTAAACTGTATACCATAATAGTATATAGTTTATATTTATTCAATTGAAACGTTTCAATTTATAATTATCAGCTTACAATTTTGATCCATTTAATCCAGCATATCTTAAATTCTTCCCTATCGATCAACCCATCCTGGAAGCAAAAAGCAAATTCAAATTTTACAACTATTTAATTCGGTTTGACGGTCCTTGTCATTACAAATCCCACTTACCTTTTTCGTATCGAATATGTTAAATATATGTGTAAGCTTGTCCTTATCGAGACTATATACAATTCCACGGTCGTTCCGGAACAATCCTTTGCAGATTCCGTCGAATTCTTCAATGTTTAAAAAACCATCGCTGTATACACAAAGTCACAAACATCAATTAATAAGAATTTCAGTTAAATTAAGATGTCTTTTTTCATACTAATTACGAATCTATGTATATACAAATATAAATTCAAGCAATACTCAATAAAACCCATTTTCAACCTAAATTTCAGGAGGAGGGCTCAGACAAAAGCATAACTTTTTTATTTTTCTTTAGGTATTCCCCTACCAATACTGAAATCCAGGATTCACGAGAGCCTTGAAAAATATTTTAAGAGGCTAAGCCTTATCCTGAACTTCACCTATGGCAACGATCATGACTGGTTTATTCCCAACACTTACTCGCAATATAGCAGGGTCGATTTCACCAACAAAGAGAAATTATAAGTAGCGCATTTCTATTCTCTCAATTACCAGAATGACCATATAGAAAAACAGGCATAATTAGCATTTTAAAAATTTATTAAACGATTATGAAAATCTTTAAAAATAAAAATTGAAATCATACGAAAATTTGATACACTCGTAAGTTTTGTTTAATTACAATCTTAAACCAATTAAAGATTTTGTAAATTAATTAAATTCTAATTGCACATGGTATATTGACGAATAAACGTTACTTAAACCTAATGTTTCACTAAAAACAAAAACAACCATTCACTTAATTTTGCGATGGAGTATTTATCTGATTAATGTCCTGCTCTTATTTTCATTAAAAAAAACCTTAAAAAAAAATTATCAATTTATAATGATTCACAATTATACTATTGTATACCTAACAAGAACTTATACGTAATATTTTGTATTAAATATAAATTACAAAGACTTAATTATATTGCCACTCAAAGTTTTAATATAGCAAATAAACAACAACCATTATAGGTAATGAGAATTATTCCTGACGTCGATTTATCCAACAGTAATAAAACTGACCCAATTGGCAATTAAGGAAAGTTCAACAATATTAAAAGAAGTGAGGTACTGAAGTTAAATATACATACGTATAGCAACTTAATCTAAAGTATTATCTATAGAGCCTTTTAAGTTTAAATAAATTATCGTATTTGAAAAAAATTATTTTGCAGGTTAAGCTCGGCGGAGCTAATACTAAACGTGAAAATAATTATTGTAAGGCCAATTTTATCAGTTAAAAAAACTCACTAACTAATATTTTTGATACTTTCCTATCAAAAAAATAATGGATACATAATATTATACATTCAACAAATAGATAGGCACGACTATTGTGGATATAAATTAAAATATATTTTTATTTCTATAAACCCTAAATCAAATTTAAAAACTAACATGGTCAATTTTTTTAGAAGGGAGTAAGAAAGAAGACTTACCGACGAATTCAAATTAGTTTTTAAAATCTTTATCACACAAATAAATCGATTGGTACTTTATAATAGAAAACGTCTACATTCCTATGTTGCGCATATGATAGACAGAGACAGAATATTAGAATAAATTCGAAGAATAAACACACTTGAAAACGATTATATATTAATACTATGATTTTTCTGATTGCTTTTATAACACTGTGAAACATATAAGACTTAAATTAATACAAAATAGTTTTCAACAAAATCATCAAACTGCAGTAGGTGAGTTTTTTTATGCCACCCTTAAAGAAAGTCGTGAAGCATTGATTAACCTCCTACTAGAATAGTTTTTTTTTTATTATTCGAGCTGTTGCCAAGAAATTAGGTACTGTAGAATCGATACACCTCAAGGTTCAATAAGTATTAATTTCTAGTTTGTTGACTTAAAACAATAAAATAAAAATTATTCATTGTATGAAAAAAATAATATATAAGCATGTTTGATTTAGGTAACCATCATTAATTAATAATTTATTTAATTAGGCGACAATAGTTCAAAAATACTCTAACGCAATTATTATAGTAAATCATATTTAATAGTGAATGTTAACAGCTATGTATGTCGTTATCCTTTGATATAGGTAAATATTGATTACAACTGAGTAAACCGACTATGGATCAAGTTCCGATCAATTCTTTATAATAGTGGAATATAATGCTAGTTTGAATATTTTATTTGAGCTGTAATTAATATTTATTTGCAGGTTTTGTTTGTATAATTTTACCAATTAAAGTATAATAGATGGTGTCTTTTTAAAAATGTAAATAAAATGTAAGAAGGTATTGTTTTTATACAAAAATATAGCTTATGTGTGAGGTGAGGGCTGGCTACTGATATAACCGTAGTATATAAATATAAGAAACTACTTAGAAAGTAATTTGTAAATATCTAATAAAGAATAATAAATACAAAATAAATGAATAGATACTGGGATACATATTATAGATTAAAGTACCATAGTACTGTCACAACGCGATAGTGAACATCAAATACAATAAAATGTGGATGCGCCACGTGACGATTGAACATATTTTTATACACGCCTGCGACCTTTCAGAGTGATAGGTAACAAACCTACCTACACATCCTGATGTATAATAGTGGTTTGCAAAACAACAATGGAATAGTTGACCATTACGAATGACAATATACAATGACACGTTACTGCAACAGTCAACTACACAGGATAATAAGTTTTCACGACAATTAGCGATCTAATTACTGCAGGACGAACGACCGTATAATACACACGAGTGTATACACCGGTGAATATAATATACAGTTTAGAGGAGTGTACGATTTACACGAGAAACCATGGTATTCAAATATGTATACTAACTATATATCCGTCCACATAATGGAGTAAATATATATAACATATAATAAAATAATACATAAAATATAATTCATAAAAAAATTATGGAATTCTTATTATAATATTGATTATAGTAGTAGTTTTCTAATCCCATTAGAAACAATGGAATTCTTTAGATTGGAAAAAACTTGTCAAAACAGTGCCATAGCATTGATAAATAATATACTGTATATTTAATCAATGGCCATAGTCAAGATTTTCTCTGGAGAGTTCACAATATTAATCTTTTTGTACACAAAAGTATCTATACAAAGTCGAAAGTATCTCCTAATTTCTATTTGTTTTAGCAAATCGAATGATTCGTCTATTATTTATTTCCAACATTATAACAACAATGTTTAAATTACTACAGATAACGAAGGGTTAAATCAAACGGCATGTGATAGATTTATATTAATTCCATATTTTAGCAACATTTATTTGACATTTTGGGGTAGAGAGGCAGCCATCTCCCCCGGCTCTGCTAATAAATAAAGATGAAATCAATTAAAATTGATTCGAATCAAATCAGATGAGTATTTTAACGGTTTTCAATGAAACAATTTCGAAATAGAGGTCGATTGCACACCCGTTCTTTTTTTTCTCGGGGAATCGTTTTCCTCTAGCGGTTGGTTTCAAATATGAGAACAATTCACCAAAATACCATACCCCAAACACCAGTCACTTGTGTCGATGCCACCCCATCATAAGTATCTAATCCGTTAATCTAAGTCGCGCTAGAAAACCGTTCGACCAGAATCGAATACAATCAATAAAGAAAAAAAGTGACCAAACGAGAATACTTTCTACTTCACATTATAATAACATGACGTATATAAATCACATTTCGATATTGGCGGTTTTATTGTTCATAAATACGGCCAACAAATTAAATAAGTGTTATGTTTTATCGGTGCCAATAGTATATAAGACCGTTTGTAGACGCCAGGCGGCTTTCGTTTGAGAAAAAAATAAAAAAAGGCAAATGAATACGTCCTATACTCTCCGCGTACAATGCGATTTCGATTATAATTTACCGTCGTTCCCCTACCTTTTTGGAAATTCTGGTCACACACACACACAATATACATACGTATAAACGTCTGTGAATAAAAATACACGGCGAAAATTACATTACCGGTCTTTGTCGAAGGCGGTAAAACACACGTCCATGCTGCCGGCGCGTGTGTGCCGTGCGCGTCGGGTCCGCCGCGTACGGTATTAATATTTGCAATAACGGCGGGCGACGACGACGACGTACGTGTGGTGGTGGTGGCCCGATCGCTCCTCGTCACGCCGCTTCTATATTTACCGCCGCCGCCGACGACGTAGTAACGACAAGACGTTAGAAAAGTCGTCCGGAACGTTTGAAAATTCGGCGGAAGAAGAGTCCGCGCGCGCCGCGGCGACGAGAGCGCCCTGAAAACACGGAATGAAAGAATAGAAAGAGAAAAAGAAAAGAAAAACTAAATCGATAAAACGTTAGTACAGTGTTTAATAATAATAATAATAATAACAATAATAATATTTCGTTCTCACGCGAACCTGTAACTGGTACTGACTGCTGACTACTATCGGCGGCGGTGAGACGCGCGTGCTATGTGTCACATGGGCGACAGAGACGTTTCGTTTAAAAACCCAATAGCGGTGGCAGACTATAGTGTGGCGGCGGCGGAGAGAGAACAAATTCGGGCGCGCGCGCGCGTAACGTGTGTGTGTGTGTGTGCTCGCACTGTAAAAAAAAATATAACAAATTGTATACACCTTGAGGTTCATGCGAAATTACGCGCGTAGGAATATGTTATAAATTATATACATACACACACAACGTCTCGCCACTCCTTCGCCAGCAAGTTTCTGCCGATTTTCATTAATGGTTTAGACTCCGCCTTTTTTTCTTTTCACCTGACCGAAATATTATTATTTAGATATTTTCATAAGCTTTTTCTTTACCCCCGCGGTCCCGCCGACTGCGGAACGGCTAAATTAACCGAAAACACACACGCAAACGACGCCGCGCCGTAGGTCAATTTAATTTTCTGTCCGTCTAATTATCAACAAAAAGTAACTTCTATTAATAAATTATTATTACGAATTTACGACTGTGTGTGTTAGTTAGTAATGAATTATAGTAATAAATAGTAATGTGTTGATGATAATATTAATATGATCACGTCAACGATGTGAACGATAAAACGGGCTCGATTTATAAACCGCTCTTTTCTTGGGAAAAATAGAAACAAAGATTTCTCAGAAATGGTAATACAAACAATACAAAATGGTGTATAACAGATCACTTCATGACTTGAACAGTTGTACCATTGATTATAGAATTATAGTCTATTCTGATTATAAGATCTGACAATATTAAATGTCAATCTCATGGCTGACTTGTAAATACGTCATATTATATAATATGGTAAATATTTTATATTATTACATCTTGCAATTATTATTTAATAATATTACTTTAAAAATGCTCCTACTTCATTTTTCTCGAAAAAAACACTAAAGAAGTTGCAATATAAAGTGCTTAAAATAATGAATGATTGTGTTCGTCGAATTAAAAAGAAAACCTAAGTAAAGGTAAAAAATGTAAACTATAATGAAAATGTAACCTAAAAAAACGATTACAATAATTAACAAGTACGTTAATCAAAAACAAAAATATTGATTTTAATGACTAATGTTCATATTTCCAATGTAATACATAATATAAAAGTTAATGGTTAACCTTAAAAAGTAATAATCATCGATTCAATTTTTATAATCACTGTCATTATACATCAATAATTATGAATTATGAATGAATCAGAAGGAATTTAGTTTTATACTAGTTAAACTAGCAGATAAATGGTTATAGAGTTTTTATTCCTTATAAAAATATTTGAATTTAAGTTTTAATATGTTTTAAAATGAAGATAATATGAAATTCAAACCGTTTTACATTCTAAGTCTCAACAGTTTCAGATTTCAAATTGTATTTTGTAAATTTCTAATTGTGAAACATAAGATTTTATTATTAAATTCTTATGAGAATTTTATAAGATTAAATTTAAAATTATTCAAAATTATTCGGGAAAATACTTATCAATTATCATATTAATCATATTAATTTATTTAAAAAAGAAATGTTTTTAATTACCTACATGCATATTAGATTTGTTGTTTTGTTTGATAAAGAAATAGATCATAGATGACAAAATTCGATTATTTTTAACTTTCATTGTTAAAAGTTGGTAGGTAAGTATATTTATTTTTGCATTCCAAACGCAATTTACAGTATACAATTTGATAAGATATTACAAGTTGTCAAGTGAAACACAACGAACTTTATGACCAAAGTTTTTATACAAACTAAAATTATAATAATATAATAAATATAATTTTATACCTCAATCCTTGATGACGAGTTTAATGAGAAAAATGGCAATTTATTCCCGAGTCAGTATTCTCAATAATATTACTAATGAAATAACTTTTTTTTAATCAAAAAAAAATAAATAGCACATGAATTTTGTATTCTCTTGATTTTACAATAATCATGTTGCAGTGTGACAGCATCGATTAAGCAGTGGATGAAAAAAATCCAAGGAAAAAACATTTTTTTTCTTTTAAATTATAATGAGATTTGACAAAATGGCAGACCCTACAATTTGTTAGCATTTAATTGTGTTGGGAACACTGTTAAGCTTTATACAATTTTAATGTCGGTCCATAAATAAAAACAATATGTTTATAATGTTGAAACCACGATATACCGTAATATACCGTGGTTGAAACTGAAAAACAATAAAACCATAAACATTTTCTTATTTTTGAAAAAAAAAAAAATGTTTTTTTAATGTGTAAATAATATTGGTGGGTTTGCCTAATATGGTTAAACTGGCTAAACAGTTTTAAATATTTAGGCTCTAAATCAGTCACATACATTAATTTATTAAATGTATTATTATATAAAAATAATATTTAAACGAAACATACAAATATAAATGTTTCTGTTTTTTTTTTCTCAACATAATTTATGTATAGATTTAGGTACTATGAAAAAAATATATTTTCATATATCATTTCATAATTCATACACTTGAAAAATATTGCAAATAAAACAGTACTATACATTCTTGATAAAAATAAATAAATAGATAACTCTATGATTTAGAACAAAACAGATCTCTTACATTCGTTAAAACGTATGAGTTATGACGATATATTATATCATACATTTTTACCTCAATTATTGTAATAAAATTAGGTAGACACGTCATTTTTAAAGGCATGACGATTTGACAATTTCACTTACACTTATTAATTATTCATACATAAGTATACCTATTCTGTGTTCAAAAATAAATAAATCTATTTTTGTTAATCTTATAAAATCATTTAAATACAATTTACGTTTAGAATATTGATGTAGGAATATTCTCTATATTTTACAAAAATAAATATATCAGAACTCTAAGCAAAAGATTTCAAAATATAAAATGTCAAAGTTCAAAAAGTTTATCCTTCACCTTCAAGGATTTTTATTTTATTTTGACGCGATGTATATAATAAGGTATAAAAAGTGTTGGCATTCTACAGAATTGCGTGTTTGGATTTTGTGGTATATCACGAACTCAGTTTATTAGATGGCAAAACTTTAATGGTTTATATTATCAAATTATTGGCACAAATGTAATTGTTTTAGTTTTAGCAAGAACAATTATGGCAATCGATATAGTAAAAATGTAAACAATTTTGTTTGAAAATATTAGTCATATATTTTAAAATATACGGGCATTATTACATAAACTACTATAAAGTTGTTTAAAAAAAAAAAAAATACAAGTATACGTAAATTATATCCAACAAGTATTAATAAAATATATTATAATTTTATTTATGAAGAATATTTATGATTTTAGATTTAACATATAGGTTTTCCAATTTTTGTTTTAAGACTGGAATTTTATATTATTCATACAATATAATTATATATGTATACAAAATACAATTATTATAATAATATGAAATTGTTTTTAAATTATTTTTAAAGAAATAGTAATACAAATATGCATTTAGCATTATGTTATCAATTTCCAGATTAAATATCGATAATTTTATATCAATACAACATGAACTATTAGCCTTTCATGATTGAATTACTGATAGTTCGAAAGTTGTAACATTTAAAAGCGAAAATATATCGTTAATTATTATAAATTTACTTTAAATCTTAAATATAATTAAGACCAATAATGAAATAATGATACAACCTCAAATTTAAGTCTATTGTTTGAAAATCGTATTTTAAATTCAGAAAAAAAGCAAGAAATGTATTAGTTTTACAATAGTGTGATAATTTTTTTTTAAAGTAAATCAATTTCCAAATGTTAAGTATTTAGCACTGATTAAATGAAATCTTATCCATGGTAATAGCGCACTAATAAGATATTAGGTTTGGAAAGTACTATATTACTCTTTTAGCCTTTCCAACTAAATGTTCTAATACAATAAAAAACTGAAAACATTTGGATATATTAATACCACGGACCATTAAAATTTCTTTGAATAAATTAAGTAATTGTGTGTTTTAATTTTAACTTTAAAAGGATTTAAAGTTTAAAACATGGCAAAACTGTAGTAAAAATATAAAATAGTATCTTTTCAGATACTATACTGTTGTCGATTTTTAGATTTTGAGTGAAACTAGAAATGGATCGATTTTCCCATACTGTGTTTTTCAGTCAATTACGGTTTTTACTAAAAAACGATAATAAAATTATTTTTAAATTTACTTTTCAATTACATGAAAGGTTAACCAGTTTTTTAATAATACATTTTATTGTTATTGTTATTTATTGTTGAGAATAAAGTTACGTCCGATTTAAAGATAATTTGTTTTGCAAATCTAGCACCTTAAATCAGTAGGTGGTCACGTATATGACATAAAAATACAAAAATGGCCATAAAATAAAGAATTTACAATATAATATGACATTCCTTCTTCAATTTTATGAGTTTAAGAAGACAATCCGCAATAGCCGAAAAATACAATGTGGGTAGTCTGTAATGTGTTTTGTTGTATAAGTTCATTTAATTTTTTTTTTACATAAATTACCCAATAAATTTACGATTCATCATTTGGATGTAATGAGTTTTCGTGAAATTTTGAAAAATCGATAAACCTTGTTGCAAAATTTAAAATGGGAAATAATATCATGTCAATAAAAAAAAAAAAACAACCATGCTAACCTATCACGCTAGTGGTCTAGACTGTCAACTTTTCAATGAGAATTTATCATGCCAAACAGAAATTTATGTATAGTTGATGATTAAACCTATTTCATATGAACTTAGAGAAGTTTCAACATAAGATAGATGCTTTGAAAACATAAAGGTTAAGTTTTATTATATTTTATGGATTTTCTATTACATAAACACATATTATATAATATATATATATATAGCTTTTTAAAAAATTAGATGCTTTAACGTGTATAATGAATAAACATGTTTATAAAAGTTAACAATTTAAAGAAACTGTATTGGATTCTATACCTATGCAATTAAAATATCTTTTTAAAGATAAAATACAAGAAAATAACTTAAAAAGTTGATTTTAATAACTATGTACGTATAGTCTGTACAGATGATTAAACTTTTTCTTGTGTTTCATTCATAGACAGTTTAAAATGTTATTTTAATGTTATACATTTTTATAACTATTTAATCTGTACACAGTTCCAACATAAGTATATTTCGTATAGTAAATATTTATTTATTTCTTGTCAATTCACAGAACAAGCCATTTGTATACATTATAAACATACAACAAAATTCTAATAATGATATAAAAAAACAATGTAGTTAATTATTTGAATATAATAGTGAAATAAGATAGAAGACACTGTGTAGTTAGAACTACAAATCCAACTTTTTTATAGGTTTATTAACTCCGCATATAATACATTCTATACATATGTATATCCTTAGAATTCGATTTATTTCAATTATTTTGGTCAGTCTGTTGTAATTATCAATTAATAATTCGAAGTAAGACACTTCTGAAAATATTTGCATTAATATTACAGACGAAAGACCCGATAAGATTTGTTATCACATATAATTTATGTTCTTCATAAAAATAATTTATTATCTATATTCTATACATATACTCGTATAAATTAATACTATAGAGATAGACTATAGAGTATAGAGGCTGGATGAATATTATACACCAATTCAAAAATTAAAAACAGGCAATTAACTTTAATTTAACTATTTGTAATGATACAAAATCAATTTCACACGGTGTATAAATGTATAATGTATAATATGCCGTTTATGGTAAATCAACATCTAACATAGTTTTTAGTTATTCCATAATAAATTGAAATTAAGCACTTTTTTTCAATTGACTAACAAATATTGTTATTATTCTAAAGTAGATATATAGGATAATCTCGAGTATTTTAATGTAATTATAATAATTTAGGAATAAACTGCAATGTTATTTAAGTATATTTTAAATAAAGCACACGTCATATATACTTCAATAGATATCAAGTATAATATTAAAATAATATATCTCAACGTGATTTTTTTTTCCAATCAAATTTACTAATATTATCAATTAATGTCTTTTGAATTTGTCTTATATCTCTGAATATTAAACACGATTAAGTTTATAAAAAAAAAAATAATTTCATCTATTATTGGAATAACAAATATGCAATAGAAAGACGTAATCTTTCATAAAAGACTTTATACAATTTTCTAAAAGTCTATTATAAAACCATTGATTATAAATACTATATAATATATATATATATAATTTATTTATGTATTTATAATCAATAATATTATTGTTATAAATTTATAATATAATTATTAATTTAATTAAGGAAGGATATTTTCTTTCTGTTGAACTACGTTATTTTGAAAAAATATATATTTATAATAATTGTCAACTTCCTGAAATTGTATAGTTTTACAGGTTATGATTTAAAAATAAATTATTAATACCTATATTCGTACATGGATAGTAAATGCCCATAGTAGGATTTATAAATTATTCCCCAAATATTATTAAGTGATTTATAATAAGTAAATTAGAAAGTGAAAATAAATAAAATTATTATTTTTAATCTAACATCATAATTTAATGCGTGTTGAAATATTATAAAGTATAATATATGCTATGTTTAAATTATAGAGCGAACGAATATGAAAAATGAATAAACATGCTGCATGATTTACTGGTATTGTATAATATATTTTGATTATATTATTATTACCCATTATAGAATATCGATATATTACGAATATCCGTATTAGGTAACACAGACATATTTATATACATTAATGTATACATATCTGTGGGTAATAATTAAAACCCATGTCCAATAAACGATCTACCATTGTGTCAAAGAATTATTACTTTCTTGTCAAAAATTCATATTAATTTAAATGGGTAATTTTAATAATTTTATAGATTAAGACGGATTTGTACCGATTGTAAGCGATTACATTTTAGCGCAAAATATACAGTAGCAACACAACCAGTCCTGAACATAATATTATAATCGAGAATTCGAGACATCAGTTTACTCTCCGATATAACCATGTGAAGAACGATGTGACATATCTTTTTTAATGTGACGTTATCATTAAGATTCAAATACACAAGACAATAATAATTACAATATTTCATTAGGTTCCGTCACAAATTGCATTGTGTTTATGAACCGAGAAGAAGGAAATATTTCAAAGATAATAATAAAACCATTGATTACAAATAATATAATGATACTCACAGCAAGTAAAAATACAATGAGCGCTGGAAGTGCATTGACGCACCCCCGTACATCAGGCGAACATGGTTTCTGCGTATTCCAATTATTTGAATTTTTAAAACTGCAACGTGTCCTGAGGAATTACTATTTGTTTAATAACATAAATTAGCGTATTATTGTGGATTCTCGATTTTCTTCATTTTTAAACTGTTATCAATTCGGTTTAGTATAAAGTAAATAACATTTTTTATCAAGGAAACGTTATGGTGATAGAATTATATATGCTACCGTGGTAGCGATTGACCAAGAAACGGTTAACCCGTATTTTTTTATCATTTTATCAACACAATTTGATATAATTAATAATTTGACACAACATAAGTCATAATTTCATTTATCCACTGCAGTATTTATTATAAATTATTTGTCCTTTACGTTTTCGATGGAATTATCTGTTTACTCATTTTAAAATTTTAATTAATATGCTTCGTATTATAGATATATCATCAAAAATGCTCTTTATCAAACTTGCTTAGGACAGTTTTAATTATTTTGTCTGGTTTGGAAACACCAATACATAATAATTATCTTTAGGACAAAAGACTCTATTATAAATATGGTATGTTAATTAAATAATAATTTAATAATGTCAATACTGTTATAAATTTAATAATTTATGTACTGCCCATTCTAGTTTAATCACTGAAGAATTGATTAAATCTGAAGAACTAATAAAAGCCAGAATAAAAGTTAACAAGTCAACCAAGTTTATTGAGAAATGATTATATTCTATAAGGTACTGCAAAAAATCAAATAACTGATTTAAGTTTTTAGTTAAGCGATTCTCGTTCAATATCAACCACATATAATTTTTTTAAATATTTTTAAACAGATTTATACTTTAATTTAATGATAACATAGATGAGACTGATTGAAAATATTGCAATAATGTAATAAACCTAAAATAAATTCATAACTATGCCTCAAAGATCTAATCATACCTTATTCACTTGGTATATAATCTTTACTTCACAAATTTCATAAAATATTTTAGCTTTGTAAAATTATAGTTGAAATGAGAATTTTAGGGAACCTAGAGAGTAGAGTGTACTGAAATCAGAAATAAACATTTCATACAATTTGTTATTTTATGCGTACAAGTTTTTTTTGATTTAATTTTGACTTATAAATTATAGTATTTAACTCACAGTTGACTGAAAAACATTAATTAACAATTGAAAAACAAATTTTTTTTCTTTTTACATTTATAATATTTTAAAGCAAACCTCCTTCTCTGTAATTAAAACTACAGATTTATACTTTTAATTATTTTTAATTTCCTAATAATGAACCGGCTGCCAATTAATTATTTAAGATTTTATATTCATCTGAATTAATATAAATATTAGTAAGTCGAATTACAATAATTATGTATTGAATGATTTTACTTTTTTTCTTATAGAATGTAGAAGGAAAAATAAGAATAGATACTCGACATCAGCGACAAACAAAAACAAATCATTGGAAGATATAATATATCTTTAGATATTATCTAAACTCTAAAGGTTGGTATTTATCTAAATGATTATAATATAAGAAATTATATTCTTGATGCTAATGTCAACAGTTATAAATAAGAATCATTCAAATTTCAGTTCAATAAAATGTATGATATGAAGTAAAGAAAAGTTGCAGTATTAAGCATGATTCACACTGATCCAACACTCACAGACAGTCACAGAACCGCACAACCCCCGTACCGAACCAACATTTTGGAGAGTATTCACACTGAATTGACACTCACTGACCGTCACCGAACTGACAAATTTTTAATCAATTATAAATAAATGTTCTAATTCACATCTAACATACTAGCATCGCTCGGGCAAGGACCGACAAAACATTCTTTCATACAATGTTTGTCGGTGCGGTCCAGTAACGGTTTGTGAGTGTCTGTTCAATGTAAATCATGCTTTACACGAACATAATATTGTTATAATATTGTGTTCCTGTGATCTATATCTAATATTTGTTTGTCACAAAATTATTCACTTCATAAATAGCTAATATATATATTTATATATGTTTAATAATAATCATTTTTATTTTTCAGATTTGGATTACCTGCTTCAAGTCGCAAATAAAAAATGAATCAAAAATTTTAAATTTTTGGAAGATAGTTTTACAATAAATAAATTGTGTTTAAAACTTTGTATCATTCAATAATAATTTTAATTAGGTGAAAATTCATATTATAATTCTTAAAAGTGACTAGAGGTCAGTGGTGTATCTTACTTAATTTTGTAAGGAGGGGGAACTTAATTTCAATCCATAAATACACTTGTTTTTATACATTTCTCAATTTATTAACCTTTAAAACAATTTTGAGAATTGTTTTCTTTTAGATATTTATCTACATTTTGTCATTTTATCTCATAAAGTTATAAGATAAGTAAATAAAATAATATTACATAAGTAATTGTAAAACGATAATTTTTAAAAAGAAAATTTTAACTATACAACAAAATCAATTTTCTTTTTTTCTGTATTAGAAAATCTGTTTATAATATCTTTAATATTGACATATACACTTCTATGAATATGCTGCAGCAAAGCCAAGCCCCATTCTAGATTTTAACCATGTTTTCAATCTGCATAAAGCAATTAAAAAATTCTAAAATAAGTATAAATTATAATTGCAGAAAACTTTATGGAACAAAAAATACTATTAAATTACCATTCAACAATAAATATTTTAATCAATTTATTTATGAATAAATGTATTTGTTACTTGTTTACTCAAACACTATACTTGGGTCATGAGGGGGATCGCCCCATCACCCTCCCCTAAAATATGTTACTGCTAGAGACAAAGAGAAAATTTTATTTTAAACAAGTCTTTTGGAAAAATGTCGGTGTGATCAATGATATTTTAAAATTAGGCACTCTTATATTAATATAAATAATAAAGTTCTGAAATGTGTCATTGAACTAACTGAAAAACTGTTTATCATTGATGTCATTAATAATATTACTTTTCTAAAGGTTTATTGACTGATTTTTCTTTTGTGTAAATTTTTAAATATTATAGTTTTATTGTCACTATAAACATACCTCAGAAGCTTGTTTCTTAAATTAACATCTTTTATTAACATTTTTATTAAAAAATAAATTCTATTGTTGTAATTTCCAAACGCGAACACCATTAAAAATTTGGAAGTCCAGGGATTGAGACGAATTACTTTTAAAACCAAATAAACCTATTTCTCTTTTATCGATTTACCATTTTAAAACTGTGCAATTATTCTAGTTTAAAGTCACTGAGAACAAATCTTATTCACATACACAATAATTTTTTTATCTAACTTCATTATTTTAACGTGTAATTTTTACTACAATTAGTCGTCTCACATGAAAAGTACAATTATATAACCACATAATATATTATAATGGCCTAATATGAATATATTGTTGATTAAATAATTAATTTTTTTTTCATTATACAAAATAATCAATAACATTAAACACGCATGTAGTCGATTTTTTTGTTTCATTAATTGTTTTGTTATATAAGTACGTAAATTATAACTATAGGGAATGGACTTGAATGAAAAAAAATGTTACCATTATAAAATCATATTCAAAACATTTGTATGTTCAAAGTCCTTTCAACTTGGAGGTCCGTGGGAGTTTACGCCTTCATTTATAGCCCATAGGTGTTTAGGTAGTTTCACCTACACCACTGACTATTAAAATACCATATTGAGTTTATATTTTGTGTATAATAACAGTGGGAATTATTACATTAATCATTGTATATTAATTATTATAATAGGTAGGTCAGGTATACTTACCGTGTGTTGGTGTAATTTCTCCCCAAGTCAATCGATTCTTATTTGTATTTGTTAAAGCATTGCTTAAATTTTATAATCAACTGACGTAGTAAAAACATACTACCATGTAAATATTTTGAAGTGAGAGGTATAAATTCATATTGTTTAAGATACATAATGATGGTTTGTCAAAAATCTAATAACTGCGAGTATCTATGCCAATCTCAGTCAATCGTATTTCTTTTAAAATTAAATTCGGCGAAATTACACTTTGCTTTTATACTAATGAAGCCACTAATAAACATATTACATAAAAATACCAATTTGTACTTGACGGAGAGGGAACTTAAGATTATTGGTATAGATAACAGTTGCTTTACCAATACTTACATATTTTTTATATTATAGGTATATCTATTTATATTCATGATGAGACATTTAAACAGTTGAATTTTAAATAAAATGATAAAAAAATATGGTAAATTAATTATTATTATTAAATAAAGTAGGTATATAACACAATATTTATTTATTTATTATCATTTTCTCAAGGTGACATATCTTCTCAAGCGCTCATCTAATATTTTTCGATATGCTTCCACTACCTAGTGGCTAGTACACGTTGAAAATTGATCACTTCCAAAGGTGTATTAGAAAATACTTCTTACATTTAACACTCAGTACAGACGTACAGTATGAAAACAGTATGAAGACACAAGGGACGGGTAACTGACAAAGATAAATTATTTTTATAAATTTGAAATGAATCATTCGAATGATTAACATTATTAAAGCAATATACAGCTAAAACTAACTGAGTTAAAGTCAGAGATTTTAAATTAAATTGGTGCTTTTGATTTCTTACCCCTTAGGCCCCCCCCTCAATGAGTTGCTTTTAATGGTTATCTGGCCAACATATTTAGGGCCCTTGAAATCGTGATCACATTGTATATTGATATAACCTATAACCATTGATTATAAATACTATTTATAATAGTATTTATATTTTATAATCAATAATATAGCTTATATGGGTAAAAAGATTTCTTTATGTTTAATATTTATAAATTGTTATCATAGGACAATTTCCAATTTATTAGATAACAATTTTTAATTTTTACATTATCAGCCCTTTTAAATTTTGATCATTTTCATGGTTTTATGTAGTGAAAAAAGGAGACTAAACCTCTCAACCACTCAAACCTCCATGTGCGTATTCCATTAAAGTTATTATTTAAACTGTAACTGTAGTTAATATGTATTACAAACCATTATTATACATTTGATTTGAACACGATTATTGTGTAACACTTACATGTTTATACATTTAAAACACTGTAGACTGTTGTAGTAGATAAGTCAATGCAAACAGAGCTGCATGTTATTGTAAGATAAGAGCCTTGCGATAGAAACGAGACAGTAACTCACAATCGGACAGCTCTATAAAAACTATTGCCGAGGTAGCATATTTTAGTCAAATGTGTCTTCTTTGATAACGAGTCTGCAGTGTGTTCTATAGCAGTGCATTATGCTATGCATATGAACACCGAGTACAATAGTAATTCAAGATATCGGAATGTTTATTATTTTGTTCAATAATAAATTCCATGTATACCGTCCTTTGATTATATTCAATCAATGGTTTAGTAGATATATGTCTCCTGACTACCATACCAATGGGCAATGGTCAATGATAGTTCTCAGTTTGCTTTTACATTTTTATCTCTGTTTTATTATTAATCATTTATTTGTATTAAATCCCCAACGTGTAGGCGATGATTTTATTTATAAATTAAATATTTTAATTATCATTTTGACATTGATTTGGGCATTCGTTTAAAATATACTTGTTCGAGTAGGACAAAACAATGATCTACACATACAACTAAATACATACCATCCATCATCCATCAGCCTATATTCATTTGTACTGCAGCTCTAAATAATTTTTATTGGTCGTGAGCTGACCACAAGTCAAAATTATTTAGCTTAACGAAAAACCACTGAAAAAGTTTTATGATTGGGAAAATGCTCATTCCTGCAGTTCTGTCCCTCATGAATAAGCAACCATGTTATTCGTGTGATAGTCATCGTTGAACGTAATAATTCAAATATTTCCTTACAAATGTGCGTATACAGTTAGTTTTTTATTATTTTCATAACATAGTATTACTAATTGAACCAAGTATAGTAAGTACTAATAGGTAATTGTGTTTATTTTTTTTACTATTGCGTATTATTTGTATTACCTATTACTAAATCAAACCTGTATTAGGAGTACGTCAAGAAATAATTGTTCTTGTTTTCGCAAGCGTGGAATATAACATTATTTATAGTTTACACATTTCCAGTATAAAATATTTTAACCAAATAAACATCGGACCGATAAAATATTTTACCAAACAGAAGTGATGACTCCTTCGACTCCTGTATGTATTTAGATTTCTCAATGAATATATTTTCTATTTCATATTATATTTCCAAATCAAAACAAGCAAACTTATCATATCACTGTTATAGTGCTATGACTTTATACCGCGTTATAATAGTTGATTTGTTTTAAACATACCAATATATACCAATGTAAAAAACCGAATAGATATTTATCTAGTCAACTGATAAATTGTTCAGGTTAAATATAAATTAGGTAAATAATAATAATAATAATAATAATAATAGTTAAACAAAACTTTACAAAATTATCTAGAAACGTTTGATATATTCATGATTTTATCATTAAACAGGTAGTCATAAGCTTCTTTTAAATCTTATGTTTTTGTTTATTCTTCTTAAAAGTTGAAAAATAATTTAAAAAAAAGCAATTTACCTATTTTTATACGCAGGGTTGCAAATTTACTGGCTAATAAGTATAGATATCAATCCATATTAATAATTATAAATATTAAATTGTATGTCTGAGATTGGGAGCCATATTCTAAAATTATAGTACCTACGGCAATAAAATCTAATTCAAAAACTTATCTTTCATTTTACTAAACAATTTTTTTTATTGTAGAACAATAATGACGAATATGAACATTATCATAATTGTTTTGGGGAAAAAAGCAAATGTTTGATACTAAGGAACAATTATTCTAACAATTCCAAATAATCAATTATATAATATAGGTATAATTTATGTATCAACTGTTATTTGTCAATCTAATGGTATGTATACCTATAAAGTATGCCAGCCTAATATATGTATGAATGATTTTAAAAAGATGCTATGAAATTATTAAATTTCTTTGGTCTTTCTCAGTACGAAGAGTCAGAGAAATGTGTAACAGCGGAACGAATAATAATAGGATTCATAACAGCGTACAGTAAATAATAATTTATTAATTATTTAATAAGAAAAATTAATTTCTAAATAAAAATAATTTTAAGTCAAGAACTACTAAAGAGTGACTATTGGATAGGGTTAACCTTTTAACCTTATGTTTTATTTTATTAAATAAAAGTTCTAAATTTATAATAAAAACAAATTATGTATATTATAATGAAACACAAATATGTATAAAATACTGGAAGGAACGATGAAACTATATTTGGTTAGGAATGTTTGGACATCTTTTTTATAGTAAAATATTGCACCAAGTCTACATAATAATATAGATTATTATTAAAGTAATATAAGATTATATTATTCATATAAAATATATATTATATTAGTAGGTAGGTGTATTGTAAAAAATGCGTTCATTTATGCAACTGGTAAAATGTGAAATGTCTGTTCAAGCCTCCTTAGTTGAGCCTCGAGTTTGTTTATACAAATGTCCGTACTGGATTTCATATTAAAAAGAATTTATTTATTTTGAAGTATCTGATAAAAAATGTTGAACTAGTTTTGAGAATAGACGAGTGTTTCTTTTACTTAATACGCATATTCATGTGAAATGTACATATTATTTAAAACTATCCGCAAACAAAACGCTAACACAAAAAAATCTAAATCTTAATTAAAAATTCAATCAGGTTAAATTAGCGTACTTAATAGTACTTGCAAAAGTAGAATAAAATATGCGTTCGTTATAATTTTATTTTATTTATATTAATTATGATAGGTTTAAGTTTGTTGATTTTGAATTGTGTATAGAAAAGCATTTATTGATTGTATTACCTAATCCACTTCTCGCACTCTGATTACCTCAAGCTTTGTGTTATTCCACGGGCTTTTACAATTATTATACAAACTGAGTTGATAATTTTATTGTATACTGTTTAGAATATTTCTTTGTAGTTTGAAATATTTAACAATTTCATTCAAAGAAAAATTAAAACTACTCAACACAATCTCAAGTAACTTCTTGTTCAAAATACCATATAGCCAAATTCTGAAAGTAACTAAAAATGCAAATAATAATAACTGAATGTAATGTTATTCCAATTTAAATGATTAATATAATTGTTAATAATAAAATTAACATATTAAACTGATTGCCTATTCGATAAAAATTGTAAAACTAATTCATATCAAAATGTCAATTATAATACATGTATAATAATTTAAATAACAAATCTTTTCCTAGGATGTTTTCTATATGAACTTTTAAAACGCACGTATATTATTATTATTTATTGTATTCTTTATGTTGTATATTGACTCAACTGTGTTTGAGTAGCAATAGATTATTAGTTATAGCGGGTGTTTATGATGGGACTAACAAAAAGAGTATGGTTTAGTAAGCATGCGTAGTGGAATTGAAAAAAAACAAGTTCATCCAATTCGTTTTTGAAATGTGAACGAATTGTACGTTAATGTGGGATTAGAAATTTTAGAAATATATATTGGATGTACTGCTGCCTAGCTTTAGAGTTATAAAAAAAATGTAGATTCCTTTATAATCAACATTAATAATTTAAATATTTAGTCTGGAAAACATTATTCTCTAGATACATTTTATTTAAATACCTACTAATTTATGATAAGATTTTTAATACTTTAAATTTGTCTTATTTATTAATTTAAAATAGGTATATATATATATATATATATATATATATTTTAATATATACCTATATGGCTATATTATTTAGGTTTGGATTTGATTACTTAATGGTAATACATACTTCCTTAAATAATTATGATAGATATGTTCTCATTTATCTCTAGGACATTGAATTATATACTATAAGAACTTTTAAAATAATCGTATGCTTATTATTATATCAGTATATAGTCATATGAGTCATAACTTATGACAAATTATTACATGTCATCTAAAATATTTTAAATTCTAATATTTCATTTTGGAAGGAAAATATAAATTAATATTACAAATATCGGTAAAAATAATTATTAATTAGATAACTAAAACGTGCAGAAAATTGTATTGCTGTTCAGTTATTTTATTTAATCTGAAAAATATTTTATTTAATACTCAAATACTTAAGTTATTAGCTCACCTGCTCACATTTATAAATGTTAATGGAAATCTTATCTTACATAATAATCATAATATATTACAACCTATAAATGTGCAATTAATTATTACTTACATATTACATGCATAACATGCACCTTATTCATCATACATTTGCACAATAATCATCGACTACACATTTTATCGTTGTTTTTTAATTCTTGATCAGAATTAAGAAATACCCACATTGAAAGATGTATTCGAGTAGGATTGTTAATCGAATTCGAACGATATATGCATTGAATTTAAATCTATTCTATTGTATTTCATCATTAAAATCTTCACTAGCATGATTGATAACTAAACTGCAGAATAAGTACATAACTACATAATATTATGTATGGAAAAACAATGTTATCATTTCAAGTACTACTGTCATCACCGACGTCGATTGGATTTATTTTTTCAATGCATATATTTTTACGCGGGTCACAAACTTTGTATAGAATTTTAAAAGGGTGATGATCTTTAGAAAAAAAAAACGTCTATAAAATGTATTATCTAATTTATTATAAACTGGTCTAATGATGTCTTAATATTGAGATTTACATTCGAAAACGCTTGCGCGGTCCGAAAGACGCCCAGTCCACGTCGCCAGTTAACTCCTCTAATAAAATTAATTACGGAAAATATTAGTAGTTTTAACTACGTCGAAACAATTTTCATTACGATTGAAATTCTCTCGCACGCTCCCGTTGAATTCCTCCTCTATTTCAACTATTTCTTTTTTTAATTTGTATATAATATGTACAAAATAATTAAATATCATTAAAATAAATATATAAATGTACGTGTTCACGTATACCGTGATCACGTGAACGAAGCAAAATAAATCACGTTTGGTTAATACACACGTGAATTAACGAAAGCTTAATTTAATTTAAAAACACGTATCTGAATCGTATATTTATAAATTCACGTGAATAAAATTATAAATACACGTGAAATAATTTTAAGCAACGGGCCGTATAAATTGAACCTTAATTTCACGTGAACACGTGAATACAACCCCTTGTACCCCCCCCCCCCCAGAAACTACGCCACTGAATGTACGTATATTAACAATAACAATAGTAATACGACGCGATCGTTTCGCCGCCCGGGCCCCGCGAAATTTTCGAATCTCGGCGGTTTTTTTTTTTCCCGGGCCCCGGCAACGGCCGTGTGCCCCCGGTTACGGCCGCCAGGCGTCGCGGCGCGCGCTTCCCCCACCGACGCCGTACGAAAAGCGCGGCGTCCCGTCGCGCGCGTACCTGCCTGCCGGCCTACCGGCTACCCGCCCGGCACCCGGTTTTCGCAGACAGACGCCGGTTTCCTGAGCACACGAACACTTCTCAGCGGACCAGTTTTTCAGTCGTTATTGTGTTCCTCTCCTCGCACACCTATTTTCTCTGTCCGCGCGCGCGCGCGCATTCCTTTCACTCTTTTTGCGGCGTGTGAAGAACCGCGGCGAACCGCCGTTTCCTTTTCTTTTTTTTTTCTTTTTCGTTCCGTGTCCGTTTTCCTCTCGTTTCGAATTTCCCGTTCCCGTTCAGATCTCCTCGAGACGTACACATTTTTTTCACTCTACATACGAGTATTATATAATCGGTTATTATTATTCACGACGAGATGGCACAACACCGGGTGAGAAACGCGTTCGTCTTGCTGTTGGCACTCGTCTCGCTCGCGGGAAACAACCTGGCTGAACAGAATAGTTTGTCGTCGACCACCAGCAGTCCGGCGCCCGCGGCCGAAAATGTCTCCACGTCGACTGCGACCACGACGACGTCCACCACACACAGCACGGCCGTTAACGTCGCCTCCGAATCCGTTCCGAAGACAAACGTCTCGGTGAGTATTATACGTCAGCGATACTTTGTGTGTGAGAGATAGAGAGAGAGAGTGAGGGGCAGATACGAACGATCGTTTTAAAAATGTTCGGGGAGCCGCCGTTTTATTACGAGGACTGTGTGTGGATTGTTGGTAAATAATATCGGATAACGTACAATGATTAATTACACGCAAAACCTGTACAAATCGGTCGTAACGATTTGTTGTATAACGTGACATAACAAACGGTTCTCGCGTGCCGTTATTTTATTCAGCGATTTATCGGTTTATTTATTTTGCATTATTGAAGTTTTCGCTCGGTCGCGACGCGCGGCACATTCTTTGGTATTTTATCGCCAGCGGCGGCTCTCGCGGCGCACAACGCACAACGCGCGCAGTATTCGCAAATATTACTTTATAATATTATATACATTTTCTGTTATTTGTATACGTTTTTATGATATTTATTATTTATACTGGTTTGAATACATAACGGCCAAACGTGGAATTTTATTCATATTATTCCGAGATCAACGGTCATAAACTCACAACACTGATAATTCGTGCGGGTAATAACTTGTATAATTGGCCGTTTTAAAATATAAATAGCTCCGGAGTTTTCGGTGACCGTTGGTCTTAACGTAATCGAAAACTATTTAGAATTTGGAAAATCCCGTCTAAAATGTGTTTATTACAATGAGTGGGTAATTATTTAACCATCTAATCTCCGTTATAATCCAAATTATGTTGCATACTGGAAAACTAAATTCGATATATCATTAATTAAACAATTAACATAATAACAAAATATTAAATATGTTTAAACAATAATAAAATAAAATAAAGGTCTTGCCTTGAGTATTATAATTTATAAGTAAGAGTGTAATTAACATAAATACCCATAGGCCACAATACATATAAATTAAAATCTTTTTCGATATTTTGTGCTATAGGCCGTCTCCAAACGGAAATAAAACCGTACCTAAAGAGCGACAAATTCATTAATGTTAGTACTCTTGTAACGTGTTCTACATATTATATAATAAACAAGTATAATTCAAAATTTTAATATCGTTTTCTTTGATATTTTATATACTTATTAATATTTTTCATTTAAATTGATATTTCGTTATCTATGTATATTTCCATTATGAAATGTAATTAGAAATTTGATTATCAATTTTATAACTTCTATAAATATTATATTTGCTTAGGGTTTTATATTATCTTTCAGTAATACCAGTTCAATAATTATTTAAACAAAATTCGAAGTACATAATGTAATTGTCTTATATGGGATATATTATAATTTATAATAAATGATGGATAATCATTCATTATGTGGTAAATCATGGAAAAATTATATTTAATGCCAATATGTTTTCTATTTAAACAATTAATAATAATGATTATGTGAATATTGTTTAATGTAAGTAATTAAAATGTTAAAAACAGGTATAAAATAAAAGTACTCGTTCGTAAATTTTGTTTTTCTTACGTATGAATTCGTTTCAGTACGAACTAATTATAAACAAAATTTATACCAAAAAAAAAAAAAAAAAATAATAGTATTCATTATTCTTTTTCCGTATCATAAGATTAATTTGATTTAGATAGGTATTATTTTAAAGAGAAAAAAATAAGAAACCAAAACTGCAGTTATAATTTTAAAATGTTGAACTTTTAAGTATTGCCTATAAATTGAAATTGTCATATTTTATTCTCAACTGGTATGGTATGGTACTTTTGTTGTATTAGTTTTTGGTTGGCAGTACTATCAAATTATAGCGACATTAATATCGACTCTCAATAGTTTAATGATCTATATTTTATGTTGTTTTTAATACGCATTCATTTTGACTTGTCAGTACTAGGTAGGCAGAAAAATGTATGCTCATACAGTCGTTGATGATTCATTTAATGCAAATACAATGTAACGAATTATAACACACTTATTTACCCTTCATTTTTTATGCATCAGAATAAACAAAACGTTGAATTATTCAAGAAATCTGGTTTATCATTTTTTTTTTATTACTGATTTTCGAGAATAATGGTTATCCTTATTGCACTGTGGAGAAATTAACAATATTTATTCTGAAGTAAATTAACTTTATATCCTATAAGAAATAAGAATAATTATTGTCCATGTCTTTAGTCCACATGTTTTTCAAACACTTATCTATCTTTTGTTTTTTTACCATACAAGGCATTTGTCTGTATATTATCAGTTACTTTTTTAAATTAAGTATATCTACATTTTATTCCATTAGATAAATATAATATATTGTAAATGTAACGTTTACATAAACTAAATATTCCATACAAGTACAATCGTGACTCTTTGAGAAAAATTTTTTTATTATGTTATAAATATGGTATAGTTTAGGTCTGTAAAATCTAGTGGTCTATTATTATTAAAACACTAATGTTCTATGAGTAGTTTTACTGTGGTAAGACATTATTTCGGCATCATTTGTTTTATTTATTTATAAAACTAAATAAAACAATTATTTCATTATGGTATAAATTGTAGTGAAAAATTTGTCATTGGTTAAATTCAATTAAAAAGTAAGACTCATACTTCGACTCGGTATCGGTAATAAATAATTATGTACAATATATATAATGGTTTTATCAGGTAAACCGTAAATTTTTTATCACGATATACAATTTTTATTATTCTTTGATCGTGTGAATAATTGCTATAGAATTTCAAACTATAGATATTATTTTACATGCAATTTATCAGCTCATATTTGTCGTGTTGAACTTTCTGAGAAAATAAGAAACAATAATTATTGTATAAATAATATAATATTTTACTGCACTATTTGTATTGCTGTAGCGACTATTATTAAAATAAATTTAGGCTAGTCATGCTGGCTTACTAACCAGTATATAATCATTATATACTTAAAATGATAATAGTCTCTAATAATTTATTAATTTTTTTAACTATGTGTATAACATGTTTAAAAGATATGGTCTAATTTTCGTAAAAACCTTGATCGATACGACAAAATAACTATCAGTTTTGTTATAGCACAAGCATTCAAACATAAAAAGTTTCCTAATGTAAAATGTAACATGAACGCAAATGTACAGGTGTTGAAGAATAGAACCAGCAGTTGTCATACTTAAAATTAATACTTGGAAAATAATGGTTAGGTAGGTGTGCATAATATATTTAGAGCAGACATTGCTATTGAAGTATTGAAACTTAAAATAATTTAAAACTAAAGTTGTACACATATAATCTGGTCGGACGCATATAATTGTTTTGTTTTTTTTAACTTGCCATTGATTTATTTTCAGTAAATTTCGTAATTATTATTTTTCACTGAACTTTGAAGGATTATATTTTAGAAATTTAAATACAATTTTTTTATTATGAAAAAAATAATAATTTTCCCAATGTGTTTTCTAAGTCGATCATAAGTTTAAGGACAGAACTACTGGCCCAATATTATAAGTTTTAATTTCACAAATGGAAATAATAACCATCTTTTTTATAATTTCGTACCCAAATAAACGTAATCGATATCTTTTGTCACCTGTCAATTTTTGTATGCCATTTGATTATTTGAAATTTCATACAAAAGATTTTCATTCAGACAATGGTCGTGTATAACTCTATGTATTCATGTGTGTTAAGTAAACATGAACTTGAACTTTAATAGCATTTTCATTTTAGTCGGTCATTGGGTTAAATGGACATACAAAATCTAAGAATTCGTTTGGTATGGTTTATGCACACACATGGCCACGTTACTGACCATCATTATTTTTCAACCAAAAGAAAACTACCATTCAATTTGTAAGTTTTTATTCCGAATTCTCGTCAATTTTTGACATACTTGTCTAAGTCGAATAACCTTAACCCTCCTTACCTGTCACTTTGTTGGTCAAGGTTTGATTTAGTCTGTTGATTATTAAAAATTGAAAATAAAAATATGATTTTACTGGCTAGAAAAACAAAAAAAAAAATTTATCGTAGATATTTAATACTCCAAAACTACCTATATTTTTAACTTCTTAATAATTACAAAAACATTAGTCGGGTGTATGTTAATGTGTAATCAATTAGTCATATATGATAATGTACATTTTATAGATTTTTTTCTTTTGAGCATAATCGACATTCCTTTACATTTATATCGGATCAGTTTTTTTTAAATATTTCGGTGTAAGTTTTACATTTTTAAAATTTAAATTTGTCATGGTAAAAACAATGGATGAAATTTTTATTTAATTAGTTTTACTAATTTACTAATTTGCATGCCATTCTAAAAAGACTGACATTTTGCCAAATGTTTTCCTTGTGACTATTAACACATAATTATTATACAATTAATTATAAACAGTAGGTACTTACTATTGGTTTTCGATATTTCCCAACATTTTTTTTTAAAATTGGTATGTCGAGTTTATCATATTTAAAGATACAAAATGAATTGTCTTTATTTATGTTGATGGTCATATTAAATGTAGTATATTGTGTATCAACAAAGAAAACTCATTTGTTTTACAAATAAGACTTAAATGTTTCTAAAACGTAAAAAAGTAATTTTTTCAATTCATTTTTAAAAGTAAAAATGTGATTTAACAACGAAATCTTAGTTTATTTGACTTCAAATTCCAAGAGCTACTATTAGTATAAGTATCTTGACTAGACATCGGAAAAGTTTGAAATATTGACTATTATCAATGCTAATGTATTATAATATGCATGTCATGCAAAAATTTATGTTCTGAGAATAAAAGTTAAATGCGATTTAAATCACATTATTGTGACCTATATTTTATCATTTAAATTGTTTTTAAATAATTGAATTCCAGAGGATTTTTCCCAGTAAAATATTATGTATAATATATAGAAACCAAATTATAATAGTACATTTAGCTTCTAACTATAGACTTTCATATTACAATAAAAAGTTCAATACATTTTTCTTTCATTTTATTACTTTAATCCAACCATCAATTATATTTTATTTTCACTACTAATGTAAAATGTATTTATCATAAGTCTTTATAAGTTTCTCTTTGCATACCCACAGATTGACCTCAACTATTACAGTACTTGAACAAATGACCCTACCAAGAGAAACCTCTCCTTTATATTGGTATGGCTATTATTTTGTTTGAATATAAACTTTTACCCTGCAAAGGAGGAGAGGAGTAAAGTATGCCCCACTGGTTCAGTTTCGTGTGCTTTTCGATTGTTAAATCTGTGTACGCTGCTTGCAACCGACATAATATATTGGCGAAGATCGGCAGGGGGACAACATATCGGGCAGGTAGAGTAATGACGAGAGATATTATGTTAGGTCTTCTGGGGCCAAGGTTATTTTATATTATGTGTATAGTAACTGCTGAAAAGAGAAGACTCTGTTATTTTAATTTTATTGTTTCGCATAGGGTTTAACGTGTATAATATTGTTTAGTTAATTTTGATTAACCCACAGTAGTATATTTTTAATGAATTTATGAGGTTGGCTGTACAGTTTTTCTAAAGATAATAGTTGAATACATATTAAGCCTATTGTGAAGAAACAATTTTAAATTGCCTTTCGTTATTTTCGTATAGACATAATTATTTAATATATTGATATTTCACACAAAATATAAAAATAAATAAAATAAAATATCTGTATTGGTATAATAATTATTGGCAGGTATCATAAACAGTAAAACATTTTTTACTAATTAGTTGAATTTTATTAACCATCAAAGGGTCCGTAATATTTAATAATATTTGTTTTTGAAGTATTGATTATGTTTTAATTATGTAGGACTTGTTTGTTCTGGTGCCTTCGTTATATTTTATATGTTTTTCGAATATTAACAAATTATTATAAATTCATTTCTTGATTAAATTTCCTATTGGTTTTAAATATGTATTATGTATGTTAGTATATGATGCATAAAATATATACGTTTATAAATTCTATAATCAATAGCAACACCTACATACAATTAGAATGTTTTTTTTTTTATATTTTCGTGAATATTTTAAATTCCTAAATATCTTTATATTTCATAAAATTGATTGAATAATTTTATTTTCCGTCTTATAGAGTATTTTTACTAATTGGGTCACAAAAATTGTTCGTTTCTGTTGAGGTTCCGTCTTAGAGAGGTCAATTTCACATATTATTTGAACCGGGACTTACCATTTTCCGTTATAAAGAGGATTCCGTCTAATAGAAGGTCCGTCCTAGGGAGGTTATTATATATATATTTTCAATGTGATTTAGTTATCTTGGTCTCTCACTTAGCCCCCGAAATACTTCCCATTACCATTATAAATAGTACTATTTATAATCAGTACTATTACTGTGTTATAGATTTTATTTGAAGAAACAAATTCATGAGGGGAGAACTAGAGATTTTGAATAGTTAGTATCATAATATATAAATTAACTATATTTTTTTAAAAATTGAAATCTCTGCATTTACTGAAAACAGTTTTAAAACATAGTTTTTTTTTTTTAGATTTTAAATACTTGCATATATACAAAATTAGACGATTTCAAGTCGCCTGGAATATTTCCATCCTATCTGATCCTACATTTTTCATTTATGCAATTAACACCATTGTACATGTTTTTGAATACATAATTTTTAGTTTTTTGTATTAGATGAGAAACATGCGCTCAGTGTTCCTTATGAATATGTTAAAAACTATTTAAGTCAACGTACTCAAAAATTATTTTTTACTAAAAAGAGTTACTATTTGGTAGTCATATTTGTATACTTGCGTAGCAGTATATGATTTTACAAAAAAAACTGTATTGAGCTTAAGGTAAAGCAGACAATTTTTTCAACTTTATAGTATTTTAAAGTACCAAACTTAAATCTCTGGACGTATTTTTTTATCTCTTTTTTTTGCAATAATTAGTAAATTTGATTTTACATTTTAAAACATATCTTTCCCCGATATAAAGTATATAAATGGAAAATATTGAAAATGACCCTTATTTTTCGAATAATCCGTGTGATTCGAATATTTTATTATTTTATGACGAGCCAGCGCCTCACGTATTGTTCATAGCGAACAAAAGTGCCTTTAGACATCGATCCTTCGATGAAGCACTAATCTATCGTGACACAATTTCCTCTCCAACACAATTTAATGACTAATACTGTCACTTGAGAAGAACGTGCACATGCACTTCATGGGGTGATACTACGTATATGTTGTGATTATCATGACCCAAATTGACTAATCTACATTAAAAAAATAATTTTTATCTTCGATCGACTCATATTTCTTATACACATTTTTCTTATCTGGATATGGACTGTGAAGAGTTTTTATGATAAATTATTGACCAGTCTGAGTAACCCTTGTCATATTAAATTACCACATGGCCATAATTCCGTTTTTCTCTTTTACATAAAAATCATTTAATACTGTGTTTATTCCTTGAAAAACCATTAATTAATATTGCAGTTGATATTATAGATTTCCTTAAAAGTTAAAAACTTACATAAATATTATAAACCGCAACGTGAGCGGATTTCATATTAGTAATAAAAGTTGTACATTTTTTTTCTTCTAAATATTTCAGTAAAAATGTAACACGCACTACTAATATTCTAATTACTCAAATCTATTGTTTTTGTTTGATTCCATTATATAATTTTATTTTTTTTTAAAAACTAGGCAGTGAAAAATTGTCGTTTCACCAATACTTGAAATGAAATATCGTGTCTGTCTCAATTTCGAAACCACAAAATTCTTATTATATTAACATTTTCAAATTAAGTGAGTAGACAACATACGTATTACTATGATGTTATTGATATTGTATCAAACGACCAAGGCTGCTAATATTCTCTAAAAAACACTTGTGCACTGGTATGATAAAAATTACAATTGACTGACAATATTGACTCTGGTATATGCACGCGTCCATGTAAAATCGACGTGTTTACTTTTGCAACTCGGCATGTCGTTCGTCGGCACACAATTATTTTAATATTTTTCATAAACGAAACCAATTTTTTAACACAGACTAGGATATTATTTAAAATTGTATAACGTTTCGTCGTTAATATCGCCGGCATGGTTTGGGTCGAACGTATAATGTATATCATCATACACATAACGTATTTTACGAGTATAAGGACGAACAAGTGAAAAACAGTGGCATTGTTTCGAAATCGGTAATTATATAATATTGTATTAGTAATCTTCGAGGGAAAAATGAAAAATAATAATAGTAATAATATGCGAAGCGGTGTTCGTCAAAGTAATCGAAACGATTTCTTTCTCTTCCGCGGTCGTTGTCCCCGCGTTTTTTCAATTCAAGTTGGAAAAAAAGCACTGCCTATTGGATGTATTACACTTGGAGGCACACTGGAGATTTTTCGTCGAGCGAAAACGTGCCAGGTCGTTAAAATTATCGTTTCCATTGTGTCACACCGTCGTGCAGTATTAACCTGACGCCTCGCGCGCACGTTATTTCCGAGATTGTATTCGTTTAATATATAACGTACGTGGCGGCGGCGGCGGCGGCGTTTGTTTCGAAATCGAGTCTGTTTCGCATAAAGGCCATCATACCGGCCGGGCTCGGTAACTAGCCGTCGCCGCCGCGCCGGATAGGGGTAACGTATTCTAAGGGGTGACGTAGAGGGAGGCGCAGACTCGTTGCCGGAACGAGGGATGGAAGTGCGGTTACGAATGGTTAGAGGGACAAAGCGAGAGGGAGATGGAGAGAGAGAGATATCGTACGCAAATAATAAAACGGTCCAGACGGTGTGCGGGCCCCCCTTCGTCCGTCACCACTCGCCCGCGCGTCAGTCTGCCTCGCAGACGGGCCTACGGGGGGGTACGCGGCCGATTATTACGGGCGAGCGGGGCGGGACGAACAAAAAAAAAAAAATCCGAAAAAAAAACTTTTTCCAAAACACCGCCACACTCCCCTTCTGGACCAGACGCGCCGTCTCTCCCTCCCCGTCGGAGCCCCGGTGCGACGTTAACCCTATTGAATTTCTATACGGTAAACGAACAAAACGTCGGCGCGCCTATTACTATACACTACACGCCATCACCACCCCCCCGCCCGTGCTGTGGCGGCGGCGGGTCTCGGGGCAGGTACTCTCTCGTGCGCGCGCGCGCGCCCCGCGTTTCACGATCGTCGGCCGCGCGGATTCCAGGGAGTGCCTGGGCAAACTTCTCCGAGAGCAAAATAAACGCGGCCGCCTCGTTTTTCTCCGCGCCATAATATATTATAATTTTGTTTTTTTTTTTATTTTTTTTTCATATATAAATTGATACATCAATCGACTCTCGGCCGACCCTCCCCTCCGCTCCCCCCTCCCTCTTCCTATCGGTGCGAGTGCGCGACGATGTGCAAATATCGACGATATTTAAGAACCGGACGACTTTTTGACGAGACTACTACGTACCTATTTTTAGCTAGTCGAAAATATTTTTCACGATTTCATTTTTTGACAATCCTTATCCGACCGACTTGGGTACCTTCTATGAATTGACATTCGTTCATAGATTTAATTTTTGCTATAATTTGTATTTTATAATATATTGTACAATATTTTAGGTGACTATGAATTTAAAAATGTATAAAGAATTTAGGCAATTTATAGTATAGTATGGAAATGTATCAGGTACACACGTGGGGTCACTTACTTATTATCTCGATTAATTATGCTCTTAAATACCTTAAACGTTTTTTAAAGTCGAGTGGCGAGTTGCTAAGAACAGTGTAAGCGCTTTAGCGTTGCTTACGCTTATAGTAATCTAACGGTTATGAAGATAATGAACAAATTTAAATTCAACTTTAATTTTAATAAATAACATCAGTTTTATTATGATATAATTAGAGAAAAAAACGAACGTGATAAAGTGAAGATGTAATGTTAATATTCACATAAGATGTCTTGAAAGCAGTTATGTACCAATGAAATAAGTCATTGACATAACAACAATTGATAAATGAACAATCATGTTTTACATTATTATGTCAATGATAATTTCGTGAAAAAGTTATGCAAACACAAATCATTATATTTTTAAAGATTATCGGATATTGTAGTGACACTTGGAGAGCTAATTTTAATGAGGACTGTCTTGAAGAGGGAAACAGGGTCATTTCGCAATATATTTATGTTAATGCGTACTTGAAACCTTACCTTAGATTCTTCCTTGTAAAAGCCAAAGTACAAATTTTGACATTTTATTTGTTTAATTCAATTTGTGTTCGTTAAACACGTTGGCGCCGATACCTAGATAAAGGCTTACCACAAAAAAAAAAAATCGTTTCTTTTTGGTTACTATCACAATATACTCAATATAGTGTATAAATAAAAATAATGTCTAATTACTAATTAGGTACTTGAAACGTTATACTGTTATGGTATTGATTTGATTTTTTCACAGTACGTTATTAATTATTTTACTATAATATTGAAATTAAATATAATTCGCAATGTGTGTTGGATCACATCTTTTGGCAGTTAATTTTAAGATTTAAATGTATTACAGGCACTTAAATAGTTTGTTAACTAATTTACAAATTTTAATTTCCTATTAATTTTTTTTTTTCGGAAAGGCTTTACCCAAATCGGCTTATATAGAAATTAGAAACCATCATCGAATTAATCGCGCCAAGTTAATTTTTTTTTCTTTCTGTTATTCACTTCCGTGTCGTGTACAAATAAATTATAGTTGTAAAGTTTTTTTTTTATCAAAATATAAAATTCGGAATACTATTTACCTGTACAAAAAAATAATAGTATTAATAATAATACAACGCCATTACTATCTATCAATATAAAAGTTTAGTATATTTTTTTTTAAAGATAATTGTTTTATATTTCATCGAAATGTAGGTCATTCAAAAAAACTATTATTAATAAGAATGATGATGGCATATAATATTAGTACAACTGTTATTTATCCAAATAATCTATCACAAGTAAAGTTTTCACCCATTTTAATGAATTCATCGCGTGTTAAATTTTTACAAATAAATTAATGATATGTCACGATGCATGTCGCATATCATATCAAACACGGTGATCGTTTTTTTCTTAATTGGATTTTGGAATAAAACTATACATTTCAAGATTAGAGTTTTTGAAAACTATCAACTTTATTGTCTAATAATAATAATAATAATAATAAAAGATATACGAGAAGAATGTTATTGCCTTGATTTGTGTTGGACTAAAATGTTTCAACATTTCGGTGCATTGAACTTTTTCATTGTGTATGGAACAATAAAAAATATGCCATTTTAAAAATAATTGTATGAGCTCTAGATCGGGGGCATGTAGTATAGATGCAATTGAATAAAGATTGGATTGTAATCATAATGATTTCACAAACCCTTTTTAACCTTATGGCTATGCATTTTCATATGCATGGCCGCCTTTCAACTTTCAAGTATTAATTTTGATCCGTAACGTTTAATAGATGTATATAACATATTGTTATAAATTATAATTAATATGAAAACATATTTTTTCAAGTAACCTGAGATCATTTATTCATTATTAATATTAATACATTTTTAAATATCAATAAATAAACAAGCTACTCATTAATATATTCGCAATACAGTGAATAACTTTTCTCGTTTAAATGATAACATATTTCGCATTGTGTTTTTGTATAAAACTTCGTATTTCGTTATAAAAATGAAATTTAAATTTAAAAAAAACCACTCGATATTATAAATGTTTCCATATTGTATTCTTTGAGCATTAATTATTATCCCAGGTCTTAGTTAGAATACTACAAATTTTTGCTTTTTCCGTCTTTCAAATAATTCCCGTCCAGGCAAACTTGTTCCTTTTGCTTCCTCTCCTCCGTCCTTAACACGGAACTGATCATATAACTAAATTGCAATATTTTTTTTATTAATCCCATATAAAGACATCAAAACTAATGAATTTATTAACCTTTAAAGGGAGTTCATAGAAATGTTTTTTTATTTTTCGAGAAGAAAAAACAAATTTGAAAAATGTTAGTACACGTGACCACTAAAAGCATGTACTTGATTTATGTATGTATTCAAATTGCTAATCAAATAATATATTAAACATATTATATCAAGTGGTGATGAGTTCATAAACAATCAAATATTTTAAGTTTATTTAGTGACATAGATATTTGTGTTTTTGTATAGTTCTGAATATTATTCCTATAACTTAATTTTTTATTTTGAAATATTAATTGTTTTAGTTTGTTCTAATTTTTTGTTTTGATTGCAGACAAAACCTATTCAAATTGAAGTATTCTACGAGGCATTGTGTAAGGACAGTGTTAATTTTTTCAAAGACCAACTAACGCCCGTATATCAAGCATTTAACAAGTTTATTGATGTTACATTCATTCCCTTTTCTCAAGGAACTGTAAGTAACAATAAATTAAAACCTATTAATTTTTTTAAATACTAATGAAATTTTTTTATATTCTCTAGTATAATTCCAACGATCCTCCGACAATAAAATGTCAGCGTACTGGAGAATGTGATGCTGATTGCATTCATGCTTGTGGTATTCACAAAATCACTGATAAAGCTATGCTACTCAAGTTTTTAAGCTGCTCATTGGTCGAGGGAATTCATAGTTCCAGCGTTCCAGTTCAAATGGTATTTAAATTTATTGATTTAAAAATATTAATTTTTATACATTTGTTGTAGTTTTCTTTTTTTCTATTGTACTAGATAACAAATTTAATACTTTTTTCAAGATTTTTTTTTCCCAAGAATAGTTGGAAATAAAAATGATTTAAATATCAATATTACAACTGATAATTTTTTCTTGGAATTTTTAATCTTATTTGAAAACGCTGTTGATCAATGAAAAACTTTTGTTGTATGTTAGTTCTAGGATTTAAATTTTTTCTGAAAATTATAATTACCTAGTTAACGTGTTTACTTAAATTCATTAACTTTTTTCATCAAAGTATTGTTTTATGAAATCAAACATGTTCTATATATAACATAATCATTACTATTTTACTGTTTATATTCTTTAGTGTGGTAAGAACAGTGGCGTAAACGAGGAAGTGATAACCTCCATCACTACTTGTGCCCAAGATCATAGTGTTGTTTACCCTATGTTGGAAATTTATTCTAAAGCAGCAGCTAAAGCCGAAGTAAAATTTGTACCCAGAATTGTCATCAACCAGGTAATTGTGGAAATTCATTAATAATTCATTCTTGTTTCTAACGATGTTTTATCTTATTATTTTAGGTTTATTCCGAAGAAATTCAAAGCTTGTCTTTGAAAAATTTGAAAAAAGTCGTATGCGATAAGATCCCAAGCAAAGATTTACCGGGTGACTGCAAGACCATAAATGGATCAGCATCTGTTGTCGCCGGTATCATGCCAATACTTATTGGTGTATACTATTTCATAAGATTATTCTAAGTCCCTATAACGATTGTAATATTTATAAGTTAAAATTTTTAATTTATTATTCATCTATCCTATTATATTCTGTTAGATTTATAAGTGTCTTTTAATTTATTACAAGTTTTATTACTCATTTGCCATATCTAATGATGTCTAGCTCATATATACGAATGTAATTAAATTATTTTTATTTTTATTTTTTTCCTCTTAAATTTCTATATTTACATTAAAAGTTATAAATGTATTAGTAGCTTACATTATATAGCTTAGTACAGTAGACATATTATGGAATCATAATTTCTAATGCACTTTTCATCATCCGAATGGACAGTGTCGATAAATTAAATAGTGACGTATTCTTTTAAAATATTATTTCATTAATTAATATCATGGAAGATTAGAATTATCTAAATGCAATCAATGTTTCAATTGTAATATTTTATAAGCATAACTTTAAGGTGAAAATCTAAAACTATTATTAGTTAAAACGTATTTATTATATTTTTAATCATACCTTTTTATGAAATATTTATTTTTTATTATGTACACTCAGAAATATCCTTGGATACCAAGTAATTGCCATATAAAATTAATACAAACAGTGTATTTTATATTTAATCTTAAATAATAAATTATGTAAAAAAAAAGAAAGCATTTCCTTTATGTCTTTTGTTAATTCATATAAATATTGAAGACATGTAACACTATGTATGCTTCTAAGTTTTATGTAATTGCTAATCATTTCTCAAATCGTGTATACATTTGCTCTTATATTATTATTGTATTTATTTAGCGATTTAGAAAACGTAAAATTTAGTCAACAATAGAAAAGAGAATCTTGGAATAAAAAATTCGATACATTTCTATGAAAATGAATTTCACATTAGGTATTTAAAATTTACTTGGTGCTATAATTTTACTAACCATAAAACTGGATACTAAAGTCAAGTTTTTGCCTAATGTGTAAAATCATTGATTTATATTGATCGCATTACAGGGATTTAGGATTTATGATCACAGTGCATCCCAAAAAATGCAACAGAGACGACCGACAATATGTTATGTCAGTAACCAACTGCAAGTTCAGGAACCTAGAACTCCCCTTTTTTCATTTAAAATGTATTAATTTTATCAATCGTAATTCTTGAATTTAATTTTGATGGCATGAAAAGGTCAGTGTGGACAGATTAATAAGTATGTGAGATGTGAAGCCTCTTAAAATTATTAATTACAGATAGTGTGTTTTAATGCTTTTATGTGTTTGACACTGTTAACAGATATAATGTTCAGATGTGCTCGCCTTTTGGAAACAAGTTCTCTCATTAAACACTTAATGGGCTGTAGTCAGAGACATTTGCTGTTCTCGTCTTAAGCATTTGGTTTTTCAGTCTTAAACATAACAAATTATAACATTAGAAGTATAAATGATATTTTCAAAATCATTAATCACCACTCCGCACAAGTTTTAATTGAAATTAATAAAATATTTTTGTTGTGGAATTTGCGGATCGTCCCGATGTTTACTATGAATCTTGACAGTCTAGACGCGATAATGCGTTTCTGTTTAAAACGTTTTTATTGTTTTAGGTATTGCAGCAGAGAATAGATTAATAGATTCTATTCTGTGGTTGCTGTTTCGTGATCAATCGGCTGCTGCCGGCAAGTGTAATCCTGGTCCAACTGGAAAAAATTCAACCGATATTCAATCGTGTTTAAATTGTAGAATTTTAGTTCGACGACATGGAGCTATTTAAAACGAATATAGGAAATGATTTTCGTGAAGTAGGTTTTATAAAGCGAAACCTATTTAAACTTCCGATTACACATGGTAAAAGTTACGATCGCTGTCGTCCTGAATGTCGATTAAATAGTATTTGTGGGTTTTCGAGGCGTTTGATTTTTTTTCTTTTCAAAGACAATTCGTATTATACACTACCAAATCGTTTAAATTATCATTACTAGTTGTTAAAACGTACTTGTTTACTTAACTATTCAAGTAAATACTTTTTTTATGACTCGAGCAGCGTTTTAATTTAATTTTCATTGTTCAAAACCAAACCTAAATATTATATTGTTCACTAATTCATCATGATACCATAGTTGTTGTTATGAAATAATATCGTCGCATCGCACAATTCTGCAAGGCTGCTGCTCATTATTTATTAGAATTGTAATTTTTCGATTCGATCGTATATTTAAGAATAAGAAATACCTAAACGAATGGATACATATATTATTTGAAAACATCAGCAGTGGGACGGCTCGTGATGTTCAAAGAGAGCGGTGTGCAATTAATAATTATTACAAATATCCATTATGGAAAAATAAAAAGGATAACTCGACTGTTCTAATGTACTTGCAGTTCACAAGTAGATTTCCTTCTACTTTTGTCTCGCCGCCGTTGCATTTGGAATAATAATTATAGTTTTGCCACGGTATCTTCTGTTTTGTATTAATAAATTATTTTCAAAACGATTTGATAAACGCGAAAATGTATTTTGTTTCAAGTTCAGAAAACATCTTTGAACAGCAGTGTCACGCGGTTTTACGGTCGATTTTGAAACGAGATCGGTTTGCAATACGTTTCGTCGGCGATCTGCGGGGAAGTCGAACAAAAGTCATAACGATTATTATCGTTATAGAGCGAGAAACGGATGGGTTTTATATTAATTGTAATTAATCCGTAACAGAACGGACTGATTAAACCAAGCGTATAACAACAACAATTTCTCTCGGACGGAAACCATTGCCGAATAAAATAGCCCATTCGAATCGTTGATTTTATCTATATTTATTATTCACAGTCGGGTAAACTCAAATGCCGAATGCATATATTATGACTCGTAAATCGACGAAAATCTAGTAGGGGACCAGAATCGATACGTCATGTGAAACGAATACTTTTGCGTGTCTCCTACACGAATATGTCCTTATGATTATTACCATCGTGTTTTATGTGAGTATCGTTTTTCGGCAGCTATTATTTATTTAAGGTAATAAAATATATCATTTTATATTAGGGCTCAAAAGAGAAAGCTAGTTAACGTCGAGGTTAAAAGTATACCTCAGCGGGGTGGTCCCTAACTATGGTTAGTAATCAAAACAATTCCAAAATCAGTAATATTGAGTATTATTATTTATTTATTTTTATTATGTTTACATATTTCTATTAATTCGATGTGTTTGTTGTATTTTGTTGTATGTATTTATTAATTGTAATCGAAATATTGTCATCATTAAAGATGACTCAATTATTATTTTCTATCGTTACCAGCTACCGGTCAATCACATTCGAACCACCTCAGTGAACAAAGTGTTTCTCTTCAAGCGTTGTTATAAAAGAAAAAAATAATATTTGAATATTCATAAAAAATATTTGAGAAAAAAAATAAAACAGAATAAAATTCAAAATCGGTGACCACAGACACATTACGAGTATAAAGGTCCACTTTAAATTGTAATTTTCCCGGGCCGATCATTTTCTCCAGTCCGCCCACTCGGTAGTACGTATACCTATCGGAAAGAGAAAATTACCTCTCACATAATATGAGATATGACATATGTCATTTTATTGAACATTGGTTATTATTGCTGTTGTTAGGTGACGTTTGGCAGCTAAGGCGCAGTTTTTTTGTGGTTGTCATTCTTAAAACGAACACGAACAACACACAGCATCAATACGAACATTAGTGCTACCAAGTGCGAAAGTTAACAAGTCGGCCAACTATTACGCCGTTATTCATAATAGTACGTATTATTAATTTCGTCCACTTTTGAATCTTTTGATACCACAATGAGCTGTAACAACAACGGTCGCGAATGACATATTATTATACTCGTGATATGAAATCGAAATACGATTTGATAATGAGATTTTAACGCGCGTACACGTGTATATTATAATCGTGTTTCACTATTATTAATTATTGTTAGATTGCGTAAAAACTGTTCGTTTTTAATGTTGTTTTGTCACGGGATGTTTTCGATGTGTTTGCGAGTAAAAAAAAAGGAAGCGATTTTAAACAGTGATGAACAGTTTAATAGCATTTCGAACTGTGTAATGTTTCTTAGCCGCCCGATAGTACCTAGTCTACCTGCCATCACGGTTCTTTAAACCAAGTATAAAAAAAACCAATAAATTGCGAATGAAAAAAACCAATCCTCGACTCATTAGCCCGTGACCGTTTAATTTAATTACACGGTGGGCAAATCAACCGGAGTATCATAACGGGCAGAGCGTCATCTCGAACGGTCTACTTTTTTCTTTTTTTTTTGTCGTTCATCTCGCTTATAGCCGTTATTAAAAATTTACACGACCGAACAATCTCTTCGCGTTTTTTATATTCTTAATTATCGACTTCCTGATTGTTTTCAAACGCCAAAATGTAAACATCTTCAATCTTCGATCAATTGTATTTCAATTCAATCGATTTTCTACAAAATAGAACGACTCTTTTCAGTTCTTTTTTTCTATGGTTTGTTTGCTAATTGTTTAATTTATGCAAACACTTTTTACTACCGTACCCATTGTTTAATTTCATTTCTGATATCTCGAATTCCGTTTTATAATTTCAATTTAATCGTTATGAATTACCCACGTCGTGAATAATTTTTAATTCAACACCGAAGCATAATGTAAATAGTATACACTAATACAATACATACGTATAATACTGCATAATCATTTACAGCAGTTAGATTGCTTTTACAATTTCTGCTGGTAAAAAATATAATATTCTATTTATTCTAATCATTATCTTATCGTTTACAGCAGTTAAGATGATGATTAGAATATTATATTTTTTTAGCATCTGTAAAATCAATCTAACATTTTATAAGTATCTATTTAAATATCCTACAGTTACCACTCAACTTTACCGATGAATCCTTTTTATTTTATTTATAAAACAATTAAATGTAATTTTGCAAAAACTTATACGCGTTGTTTCTGTCTGTATTTTCTTTCCCATATTTCAACGATGGGTTCAAATTCGTTTTGTTTTTTTTTTTAAATTCGAAAATCAACCGTGACAGAACGATTTAATGCGTTTTTCGTTTTGCCGTACTTTGAACCGATTTAAATTGTTTTTGTGGGTCTATTTATTAGACATTTAATATTAAATATGGTTTAAAGGTTAAATAATATTACAATATTGATCAGTTGAACGATACGAAAAAAAAATAATGCTTATGCCTATATTGCTATATCAGTTTTATAATAATTATGTGTATACAATGCGTTTATATAGAAATGTATGCCGTGGGTGGAAGAAATTTACAAATTAATACACACTCCAGGAGAAAATACAGACGTTACTACATTTTTCATTGATAAATATTAAACGCGTGGTTTTAATGTCATATTTATTGGAAGTTCAAATAAAATATATACGATGACCAGTGATTTGAACGCTCGTTACGTAAGTTGGTATCCAGAATTAAAAGTTCAGTTTAAACGATAAAAAGCAACTATTTAATAGAATATAATTTAAGGGAAGCTATGGTTTGTAAAAATGTAAAGGTAATAACGTTGGCTGATAGAATGGTATGATTATATGTTCCATAATCAATGTTAATAAGTTATTTTGTTTTTATTTTATATTGTGACATCTATCTATTTACAACTTATGATTAATATTCGACTAATGAATTGTCATTGAAATTTGTATTCACACAGTGGGCGACTAGACCACCGGGAAGCACTTATTTATCGACGTTATTGGTAAAAAAATGAAAAAAAAAGAAATGTTTGGAGTGACGCAAACGAATTCAAGAAATTCTTAGATTATAATATGATATAGATATGATCGTTTCGCAAAATTCGATACTGCGTATGAAGTATTCAGTTATCGCATGCTCACTCATTCTGATTTTTGTTATGAACAAGAGTGTGATAATCTGCACTATCTATTTGAATCATATTACTCACACATTTTATGACGTTATAATTATTTCCTGCTATAGTGTGACGATTAAATTCGCTTTAAATAGAGACGTATGTTGGTTGAGACTTTTTATCGCGTTGTATGCGTAAAAATATAAAAAATGATACATACGATTCGTATTCGATTATCGTATTATTTATACTTAAATAATAATGTACTAATGACTGATCTTTACAAATATAAAATTTTAAATTTACGATCAATAATACAATAAAAGCCTCTTATTACATAATACAGATTTATCATCATTTCCGCCACTAATTGTGTATAAATAATTACAAAATATTATTAAATATATAAAATTGTTTACAAACTATTAAATATATTTAAACAATGATAAAATAAAATATATTAAAGGTCTTGCCTTGAGTATTATAATAAAGAGCGCACTCTTTACACCCGTCGTGTCTTTTTTACTTTTTCGTGACTTTTTTGCACTCTTTATTATAATACTCAAGGCAAGACCTTTATTTTATTTTATTTTATTATTGTTTAAATATATTTAATAGTTTGAATTAAAATAATTGTATATATTTAATAATATTTTGTTATTATTTATGAGTATTAACCATTAAATGTTAATATAATTACTTTATTTATTTATTTTCTATTTTTTATATAAATAATCATCATAATATGTGTACTATGCGTTATTTGGTGTTTAATCTAGCACGGTCTCTTCTGATATTTCTACCTACTGCACTGATTTTACACCATAACACTGTTTACTGTTGAACGTTGCATTGAAATATTCTTTACAAATACCTATAAAGACACTTTTTTTTTTTTTTACTTTTGATAAGTCGAATACACCGTTAAAAATCCCTCACGCTTTTCAATCGTTGTTTAAATATTTTGTTTATCTTGTTAGCGGTTTAATGTAAACAATATATTAGATGTTAAAAAAAAACTTCAGCCGGTTGTTTTATTCTTTTTTTTTCATCCCGTGTTTAGTGAAAATGCAGCGTTAGCGTGATGTTAGACCGTCGATAATCGAACCCGTGAAGAATTCCAAACGAGGCCGGTGTCCAATGTGTGAGTAAAAATTTCTATTGTTCCTACTATGTTGAACTAGTTGAATGTTAAAAAATAGTATTAACAATAATAATAATAATAACAATAACAAGAATAATAATAACAATAATAATGGTAATAATAATAGGCTATATAGAAAAACAAAAATCCTCCTTCCTGTGCTTATGCAAATCAACTCCAAGAGGACCAAGGTGTAGTATAATATGATAGTATAAGTTACACTATCGTTTTTGACGAAACAGCGTTGATTGTAGTTGATGGAAAATAAAAAATAGATTCAATATTACAGATTTGTTACAACATGAACTTACAGAATATTTATTTAAATTTTTACTAAAACAAAATCTAAAATCAAAATAGTAATATATACTATACTAAAAATTGTGACAAAATAACATCATTGGTTTTCTTTTTGACTGCTAGCGCATGTAATGACTTGTGAGTTATGACTAATGAGAAATTTACATAAATAGTATTAATGATAATAATTAACCGTGAAACGTCAAAATAACAGCAACGACCGTGATTATGTCTAATTTGCAACAAATTAAATTAACCAATAGCAAAACGAAATAAAAAGATAGAAAAATTTGTACACAATGTATCATTCACCTGAAAAACTACACATTAATATGACGCGAAATAATCAAGTTAATTGTTTTTGCAGTACGTAGACTACGAATTATAATTAATAAAATAACGCGTTAATAATATTACATAATATTACATTCTACTGCAACCGTGTTCTTATTATTTAAATGCATTTTAATGAAACCACTGTGTCGCGCAGCTCGCACGACCGTATGATATTATGTAAATACTTTATCAATTATTGTGTGTAAAATGTACTATGTAGCTATTTTGATTATTAAAGTATAATTTTTGTTTTGACATTGAAACCTCTATGAACTCGATTAGTGTGTCGTGGATATTAATTACTTGTCGGTTAATGGTCGACAAAACAAAACATTCAGATGCTCCGCGCTATTGAAATACACGCCAAGGCCCAAGACAACAGTTTGCAGTCGTAGCTCGTATAGACTTGTGTTGGTGATAGTGGAAAACAAATTCGTAGGTGTACACGATGATCTAATAAAATGCGAAATTGAACGTGAGTACTGTGTCGTGGCAATAACGCGCCTGTCATATTATAAAAAGGGCCGAATATTCGTAAAGATTTCTCTTTGATTGTACGTTGTTGTATCTCTTTGCGATCATTCAGAGAAAAAATCATAAAAAAAAATCTATAATAAATTGACAGTTACCGATCGCGGAAAGACATCGTTCGAAAAATGAACACGTAAATTATACGCACTTTAATGGATTATACGTACGTGATTTTTCGCCGTTCGGTATAATCATCGCACCGCATCACGTAGACCGAAAGAAAACACATTTCTATTAGGTAACATCGCCGCCCCCGCTTCAGTGATCGTATACACATATATATACGTATATGTATACATACAAATTGATTTGATATTATTGTGCCACTTTTTTATTATTATTATATTCGATTTCTATTTTATAACTATTATTTCGCTGTGTTTTTTTTTGATTGTAAAACGGATGAAAACGACTAATGTGCTCACACGGTGATCTATTTAACAAGGTAGTGGGGTACACTTGGTTTCCTTGTCCATTTATGTGATTTTGAAAAATAAAACATTTTCTCCAAGTTATTAAACCAGTAACATACAAATGCACGTGTTATGTAATTATATACAAAAAAACTTCGTACTGTCTACTAAATGTAAATACCAAACATCATTGAATTATATTGACACTTAATATAATTAGAACGTGTTCGCAAAATTCAAACCCAGATCACGAACGGATTGCGGTAGACACAACGCGCATTTCATCGTTTACCGAATCCTTGAGTGTCCTGACACAAATACCTACTTCGAATTAGCACCCAGCGTTTAGGAAAATTCCAAAGGTTTTTATGGTCTTATAAACTATAATTTAGTAGATTTTTTTGAAATTTTTTATATTTTTTTTATAATTAAATTATAAAAATAAATACGTCGAGAGCATATGTTTGAAAAGTACCTAAATTTAATACTTTATTGGTGTTTTTAAATCAAGTAATTATGTTATTCCATGACGTTTAAACGGCTTGACCACAAGTCCACAACAGTTATTCACATTGAGGCTAATATTTAATATTAGTAATATTTAGTAATTTCATTACAATGTTAATTGTTTTTAATACATTTTTTTAGTATACCTATAGTTTAAATTAACATATTGAGCTTATTATATATTTAAATTATGTTATAAATAATCAAAGTGTATGTTGTTAAAAATCAGTTTAACCTCCCTCCTTACACAAATATCAAAATCATTTGACCGCCACTGGTTTCAGTATCAAAAAACAAAATGCAGTTGATCATTGGACAACGAGGGGCGTTAGAGTGTAAAAAGGTGGCAGTTTCTTCAGAGGCCCCAAGTAGGTACATAAACTGTAATGTACACACTGCAAAATGAAAAATCAACTACATAATGAGCAGGCAGTTGAATGCATAAAGAATTTAATACGTAATGGTATGCTCAAACAATTTTACGACGTGGAATAATTCAATACACTATATTATAGTCTCGATACTTGCGGGAGAGTGATCGAACAATTTTTTTTATTATTATTTTTCATTCTTGTTTTTATACAAATAGCGCATCGAAAATCGGCCGGAAGAACGCATCGCGTCCGTTGTCAACCGGTTTGCCGACACATACCGAGATCGTGCAATTTGGATTTGGACGTATCTGGTCGCGTTCGGGCCTGCAGAAAATCTGCACAGATGCATAACGATACGCGTGTTGCTGCGTTGTTTCTTCGAATAAATTCATTTCGCAAGAACGAACCGCCATCGTGCGCGGGCTCGAGTCAAGGACATGACGACGCGTATTCGCACGTGATGTGTATTGTACACGACGGTGTACCTAAAACTCGCACGTCGTCGGAGAGCCAACTGAATCCGATTGAACGCGTATTATGGAGCGCGCAAAATTAATACTCTGCAGGTACTATACGTATAATTATTATTACATATATATAAATTATGAACATTAAACAGTAAATAATATTGTTTCGCGCGAACGATTATTAATGTACCGGAGCAGTGTCGATTCGCGCCCAGTGTCGGATTTCAGAAGAGGGGAACACGCTGAGGTTTTCGTTCAAAAGCAGTCGGTCCGTGGAGAAATCGACCGCGGTGGTCATTTGAATCAATATAAAATGGTTTACAATGCTCGGGAGCACAACGGCGACGATGAGCGGGAAGCGGTCGGTAAGCGATAAAACTGACAATGTGGTAAACCATCGTGTAAAACGAACAACGTTCTAATCGATTCGACTATAGAAATTATGATGGTTATCTATAAAAACAGTAACTAATCTGTTGTCGTTTTAGAATAATATGACGTATAGATATTCATACATTCAGCCCTTCAAAATACATTCGTCTGTTTTGTAAGCAGTCCGAAAATATTCAATTCATATAATTTAAATAATCCTATTCAGTTCACGTACGTAACATCAAAATTCACAAGACTATTATTGTCATCAAACGAAATAAATAATCTGCGCGTCGTATACAGTGCGTCATTGGGAAATTATTTTTATGTATTTCGTAGTAAATAAATGTGACGGGATAAATGAGCTTAAAAAATAGTTGCACAGTAACGAACTATAACGTTTCAAAGACATTACCTTGAAAAATGTCCAAAGACCTGTCAGTAGGTAGGTAATTCCTCTGAAGCCTTGACAAGGATGTACAGGCTTTATGGAATAATAGGAACTTAGGATTTATTTATTTATTAAAAATAACAGCCGACTGATCAAGGCTTCACTAGATTATGGACGATTAGATATTTTGGTGCGTTATAGAACAATATTACGTCAAACCAACTATGACAACTAATGATAAATATTTATTTGATAAAATGTATTCAATTTCAACAATGAGAACTAACTAGTTGATGACACGATGCTATTTATAGCAGTTAAAATGTATGATATATTCTTTCGTAGAAATAAATGTTAAACGGAATAGTATAAAATCTATTAAATTAATTTTTTGTTAAGTTCTTTAAAAAATATGCATTGTGGGTGTAATTATTATTTTTATACGTTCTAAAACCGTTCAATAATAACAGTGGTGAAGTTTGATAGGAGGTAGTCGTGTTTTGAGGGGACTTTAATGATGTTATAACTTATAATATTGATAAAAGGTCATTTCCCGTCGGTTATACATTTTTTAATAAAAAAATATGATCGTGATGTTTTATATATAAATTAGTTAACTTGAATAGGTATTGATCTACTAAATATTAGGTTGTTCGTTAATAAAGAATAACGGATATCCGGGTATTCATTCGTGCTCAAGTGCGTCAATCCAATGTTTAATAACGATTACAAATGGAACAAAGATAAACATTGTTAAGATAAAACATAGAAATAAGGAAAAATTGAAGGACATGATAGATTTTTGTTTATTTCTAAAAAAATCATCTGTTACCCAGGGTCGTATATTTTTTTATAACACTATATTGTTCGAAATGGTTTGTTTACAGAGAATCGTCAACTTTTTTTCTATTCGTTTTTATAAATATTTCGATGTGCATAAGATTCACGAAGCTGTACAAAATATTTGTCTGTAAGCGTTTTATTTCTATATTGCATTATATAACCTTACGTCTATTTAATTTATATTCTATAAACTACAAAACGTCTAGCAGCAATTAGTAGGTATAAAATAACGCAATGTTACTAATACATTTATAGCAAAATAAATTAAACACGTGTTGCAGGATAGTTCTTATAATACGAAGTTACTAAAGCTGTGAAGCTTACTAAATTACAATGAATAATATACTAATATATTAATATGTAATAATTAATTGTATAATAAACATATAATAATACGAATAATATATTACTATATTAGGTATAAAACGTAAAAAAAAAACAATAAATCGATAAACATGTAAAATATTAATAGTTTTTTTTCTACTTTTATCAGCCTGCGGATATGTAGTAAGTGGGCTTAGTAGTAAGTGAGCACTCATTAACATTAAACATATGATCTATTAAACTATTTATACTAGTGACACGAGTATTTCAATAAATTATATGACCAATATCAAATAATTTTATCAATAGTCATTGTTGGTTTCAATCTTCAATGTTAAACAGTTTCTGTATTGCTATTTAGTACAATATTTATGTATAAAATTCGAAAAAAACTTTCGTTTATATATATAATTATTATAATATATTTATATTGTATAGAGTTTCATTAGAGATATACTTTTATCTTATAATTATAATCCAAATCGTTTGAAAATATATCGTATAATACGGTCGATAAGTAAATTATATCGTTATTGTTAATCAAAATATTTGATTAATAATCTGAAACGTTATTACATTATATCTATAACTATCTGAATGTTGGCGATACTTGTGTTGTACGAACGGGAATCTGCTACACCTACGCAAAATAGAATAATTATACCATATTTTACCCACGTAAGTCAAGTATCATATAAAATATTAAAAAATACTTTGTGTATATCCTATTCTTAATAAATAAAAGTTATTCAAGTCGTTGTCCTCTGTTACTTAAAACGTTAAAACATTAATATTTTGTATTGAATTGTGATATAGTATAATGCTGTGTCAGCTTATAACAAATTGTATTGCTGTGAAAAAAATGAATTGTTCTAAATTGTAGAAAAAAAATTATATTTTAAAATCATATTCATGCGAATTATGACAAACAACTTTTTACAATCACTTAAATTTGTAAACAATAACCATTAGTGTTAAACTAACTTAAACTCCAGTAATATGAGCTCTGTTATGAAAATGATAATTTTCCAAGCGTGATGATTTATCATTTCTCTTAAACATACACCCGCTGTAGTAGAAACCTTAATCAATTTATTGGGTCATAGCAATAGTACTTTGTTAATTCCTTTTTCCTTTTCAATTATTTTACAACATTAATATATACGATTTGCGGAAGACAATTATTGTTTGTAATTTACATAATCGTCAACTAATCAATTCGCTAAACTAATGTTACTGCTATATTAATATAATCCACTGATTTGTATGGATTAGTTTTATATAAAGTACCTATAATGCTGTCACAGGTTTTTTTTCAACAAATAGTGTGAGGTTAATTTACAGTTTGAATTAAATGTGAATAAAACATAAAAAAAAATAGCAATAAAAATCATAAACTTACTTATGTCTGCATGAATTTTATGTTTAAAGGTTTGGTTAAGGATTAAAAAAAACCCTCAGTTAAAAATGGACGTTTTAAAACAATCATTGCTGGACCAAATTCAGCTATGGCCCCTTTCTGTGAATACCTCGAGGAGGTACATGATAAAAATAAACACTATAGTTCTCGTTAATAATCGATTTAAATGATTTTATTGAACATAATTATAAGCGAATTACAAAATTATAGTGGAAAACAACAAGAGAAAAAACAAGACAGAAAAAGTGCTCGAAAAGAGAAAAATGAATCTGAAAAACTAATACAAGCTAATGAGATTTTTGTGGCTGCTTGTTTTTGGAAAGTTTGGCAATGTCTGGTTCAATTTGTAACAATTGGATCCGGAGGCCGGGTTCTATACATAAAGGCGGTTTTGGTATTTGATTCTAGTAGCCGTATATATTCCGAAAATCCTGCCTCACATAAATAAGTCGTAGCAAAGGGTCTTTTAATCGATAATGTAGTCACTACATTGTATTCTACGATATACAGATTAGGAACACTGTATTAGCTGTATACAGAGCGTGCTAGTCATTTTATACGTAAAACGATTTTTTGTATTTTTAACTACAGTAAATTGTAAATAATTTTGTTCATTCTCCAGCCCATGGTGCCCCTGAAACGAGCTCGCGGTGCACAGATTGGGAACCGCTGTATTCTATTATATATGTAAATCAACTCATGTGAAATCTTGTATTTCAAGTTTTTAAAACAACAATTTAAAATGTCATCAAACTATAACTATACATTTCAAACGTATATAAATAGTATACATTAGAGTATTTCAAAAATTGAACAGTGTCTATAAAATGCCAATTTAAGTATGCAGTACATGTTTCAAACCACTAATATTGATGTTTTTAGAATACCAACGAAATAATTTGTATTTTTTAATTGAAAATTATTGAAATACCCAATTTTTAATACTGACACATATTTTATGAGTTTTGGGTTAATTTTTTATTTGTTAACTAAAAAGAATAACTTATGAAGTTATGAAGAAATTTGTACTGCAAGGCTTTAGAATTGAAATAAAATATTTTATGGGTTTTTAACAATTTACTATATTCGAAAAAATACTTGCAAAAAAAATGTAGTCCGTTTAATTAAACCTTTTTCAAGTTTTTTCAATAAAAACTAGATCAAATCGACTGCGGTTTAGTATTTAGATAATATTATTTCTGTCGTCATAGGAGTTATTGTTTTTGTCATACATTTATATAGAACATGAAAGTTGATAAGGCTTCAATATCATCAATAGTTTTGCAAAAACACCAGATTTATTTGTTAGTAGAAATATCTAATAAATATTATACTACAATATGGAAAATATTGGACTTTGGCCACTTTGAGGTTTTATAAACATGTAAATATACCATTATAATATATATTTAATACAGATATTTGTATAATTTTCTGTTAAGCTACTCAGAATACAGTCACTTCCCTACCAGAACACATGCTGTTGCGTAACTACTCATTGCATTAATAATATAATATTATTATATTATAATATAATATAATATTATTCAGTTGTTTTGCAACTTCAGGGCACTACGACACTTAAACTAATTTCCAACTATTACAAAAATGTTTACACTCGTTGTATTAATTATTTTCTTGATTTTCCTTTTTTAATATTTTACAGAGCGCCTGTTGTAACAATCAAAATGAGGTACCAAATATTGATCGAACAATTTCTTTTCGGCAAATTGATTGAGAAATGTAGTTATATTTTTCGCTCAAATTATAGATAGTTTTACCAATTATAGATTTTAATTGTTATTTTAAATGGCTTTTTTTTAAGGTCCACGGTGCATTAAATTCATAGCTCTAGATGTCATCAATTCATCACTCAATATCACGAATTCACGACACATTTAAATACGATGAAACCCTTTATAAATTATAATTAAGATAATTTTACTTCCGGGGTTACCCGAATCTCCGTTTTACGCACTACTTTCACCCTAGTAATTTTGTGGACACATTCGACGTATAATAAATACTACTCGAATAAAACCGCAACACAACCATAATCGTACGATGTTGTCAAGTATTCGACGTAGCGAATATAAATCCACCGCGCGGGTCCACTACAATACGTTCGCACCATGCGTGTTATTTTTTATTGAACGTCAGTCCGCGGATCAGATGGTGTGCATATGTTTTCACCGCGGACTATAAATAATATTAACAAAAATACTATCAAACGTATAAAATAATCGATCGAAACTATGAAATAAATATAAATATACGAATAGAAATAAAACGAATAGGTCTCGCCCGGAGTTATTTTGAGTGCGAAAAATCGTACGACAATATTATTATCATCCAACAGGTGAATCAAAGACGTTTAAACATATTATGCATTCATATTATTATAATATTTTAAGCATATGAAATAATATATTTGTCTATGGCGGATATTTTAATATGCGTCATCCGCGTACATTCCGTTTCGCGGATATTCGCTAACGGTTTTTCGCCTTTTGTTCCAACAGGTAGCGCTGTGACATTCACGCCGGTTGTATCTCCATTCTCCCGGTTGACCGTGTCACGACGGCGCGGCGCGGCGGCGCGGCGCGCGGTTTGTCATAACCGAAATAAACGTGTCCAGACCTCTTTCAGTCTACAACGTGCGTTCGTACCGTCTCCGTCGCTCCGCGTTTCTCGTCGTCGTCGCCGCCGCCGGGCTCGTTATCATTCCTCGTCGACCGCTTTTATACATTTTATTATCGATTTTATTTACCCCGCGTTCGTGTCGCATTTTTTTTTTATCATTTTTTTTTTTATTATTATTCAATTTCAATACGAGCAGCACATCGGCGGCGGACACGTCGTCAATGCAACGCTAACGTGAAGAATTGTTCGCGTTCGTGAACGTCCTGTGTGCGAACACCCGGCCGGAGTATACTCTACCTTTGATCACAAGTAAGTGCCTATTGTTTTATTAGTTTATCGTTATTGCCGGTCCGTTTCGGTATTATCCTTTTATTTTTAGTTAAATCATTATCTTGACGATTGTTGTTGTTTGATGGCCGCCGAGCAGCGCCACCACCACCACCTATATATGCTGCTCGGCAGCATGACATCGTAATGTTTTCCGATTGAGTTTTCTCATTGTTTAAAACGGCGCTTGGGAAAAATCATATTAATCATAACCTCACGTCTCCCTCATGGCCGTGCGTGTAAATCGTATATCTATCGTTTGATATTAGAAAACAAATCGACGAAAGCCTTATAATATTACATAATATATTCAATCTTGTCGAGTGTGAAAAAACTCTGCGTTTAATCGAATGTCTTGGTTGTGTTCGTTAAAATTGTATTAAAAATAATAAAAACACGACTGAACAAGCTGGACAATTTCGATTGATTTATTTGTCGCATTTAAAAGTATAAATATTATTTACAAAATTAAGAAAAAAAATCGATTAATCGTGGGATTGATTTGAAAAAATATTAATAGGTATTTTTAATGACTTCAATAATCACTTCTCGTTCGTTATTTTAATTTTAATTTATTCTAATCGATTATAGTTTAATTAGTGTGGATTTTAATGCGGATACTAGTTTTTAAATCGTAAAGATTAGTATGGAAATCAAGAGTTACAATTAAATGCGTAGGATACAATATTTAAATATTATATTTACAGACAATTTTATGTAAAGATAACAATTATTTCTTTTATTACGTTCAAATTGAATTCGGGAAACATTTAATTGTCGATTTTTAAAATGTGCATCCTTCTATGGAGTGACAATAAATATTTTGGATTTTCAAATTCCATATCAATCTAAATATTGTAGAATAATATTTAAAAATTTAAATTGTTTATTTTTAACATCGTTATGGCCAACGATTAAATATAAAATGTGTTTATTATCTATTTTTATAAAAATAATGTGGAAATGCCGAAATGGGAAACTGTAGGTTTTTCAACTTGATATATTTTATTATTACTGTACCTATTATCATCGACTATTCATACTACAATAATAAATAACCAATTATTAATCTCGGTAGGTACTTGATATGTATTGTTCATTTTCAAAACCAATAAGTATCTGCTATATTATGGATATCGCGTAGTACTGTTGAAATATATAAACGTATGTAATTAAATTTGAACGCTATATAAGTGTGCAGAAATGCCTAGGTTTAATTTAATGTTTTACTAATCGTTCGATGTCTAAACAATATTAAAGAATTTCGATCGCTTATTTTATACCTTTATTTCGATGATAATAGAAATGGTATTTATTTATACGCTTTAAAATTCATTTATTGGTTGCATTTCGTTCTCATTTCTCAAGATTTAAGATGAGACAATTTTAGTACTTTTTATAATTTTATGCTTTACAAACGAAGTAAATAATTTTTGTTTCAAACGAATTTAGAACTCTATCACACGACGGACGGTAATCGTTCGAGTCCCAAATAATGAATTTCCCGAGTTCTAATTGATATTTGATGTGTCGACGGATAATACGTACTCATATAAAAGCATACGAATTATTTTGATAATTTCCCATGAAAAAACCACGAGATAAGATCGGGCGCGAACGATTTTGAGTAAACGATTTCTTCGAGACCGCATATTACGATTCGCGTCGCAAGAACAGTGTTCGTTTACGGCATTTTTTATAAAGTTAAAAATCTCGGTTTTTTTTTTTGCTCGTACCATAGCGAAATGCTCTTGGAAAAGAATCTCGGCGTCGACGTTATTAAAATCCTACGTAGCGGTGCGCGCTCGCACAATGGCACTGCTTTCATACGTTTCCTTATGGATATCATTATGATATCGTGTCGTTTTTTTTCCCTCCACTCTCTTATCGAAAACGTCGTTGTTAACCGTACAATAGTACCCACTGTCGCGGCGCGCACGTATTTACAAAGAGACGCGTTGATATTTTATTGATAATATTATTATTATGGCGTTGCTCCTCGACGCGCTGGCGCGCGCGCGCGCACGGTTTTTAACCTAAACGATTGGTTGCGGCGAACTTGCAACTGTGCACCCGGTTCGGGGTACGTTTTTCTCTTCCAATTTCGTTTTATATAAACGCGGTATATAAACACGGCTGCGTGGACGCCGTACGGAGGGGGGAACGGGGGAGCTCTTTTGTGCCGGCCGCCCGTTATGCCGACGACGGTTTCCGACCATCTGCCGCGAGAATATCTGCCCTTTCGGTTGCCAACCACCACCGAGGAGCTGCTCCACCAGGTACGACGATATTATTTTCACGTGTATTATTCTGTGCGCGCAAAAAAAACGTACGCGTGCAGTCCAGTACGTTGTCTAGCCGATATTCGCGCAGCTGTTTTTGACGAAGCGACCCTCGGCTCTCTGACCGTTTGAATCATGATTGGAAAAAAAAAGATGGCGCGTTCCCCACGGCCGTGCGTGTTTCGTCCGTACCCTTTTTTTCCTACAGCCGTGTAGATAGTAGATACCTACCACCCATCGGTTCGACGAGACAGATCTAATTCTCCAGAGATCAACGACCCCCGAAACGCACGTTTTTCGTATTCCCCACCCGTCGACAGATATTATTCAATTCCTTCGATTGAACTCGGTACCTATCGCGCGATTAACTATACTGTTCGAATCGCAATAGTTTATTAAATAAACAAACCAAGTACTGTCCCAATGTGCCTCGTAATACGTATTCCGTTATGATTTTGTTTAAACTATATTTTTACATTACTGTCTTACAAACCAATAACTATTTGTTTGATAATAATATATTCTACTTTAATCATAGTTTTAAATATAGATACGTGGCAACTTAAATGTAAATATAGGATCATATTATATAGAGCACACAAATTACCCATCGATAAATAATCAGGAATATTTATTTTACTCGGTCGTTTCAAAATAAAAACGACGGTGTCATTTTTATCTCTGTTTGAAATTATGAACATATTTTGATATGTGTGTGAAGATACGAGTATATAACTGTTTTTTTTTCAACTAAATTGATATCAATATTGATAATAATTTCGACAGTGGAATTAATCATTTACCGGTTAAAATAGTTGAAATACTACGGTCCTATATTTTACCCTGGATTCTACCTGTATATTTTCTTTTAAACTGTTGTTAAATGAAAAACATTTTTTCTTAATCATAAAATAAATTCATTGGACCATTGCGTCTAGGCTTTGTTGTCCTAATTTTTAACTACAGATATATCTCGATTGCCAGTCATTGAGAATTGCTAAAATCTGTTTTTTAATAGAAATTGTTGAAAAGAACTGTTGAATTTATTTTTTCTTCCGAAGTTTCTTTTATATTTTAGTGTATACCTATTTACTTCCGTAAATGAAGTTTAGTTTCTCACGGAGTTTGGCATACTTTTATAATTTTCTGCATACAGTGTAGATACACCTATCATAACATTATAATATTTTATATTTATAAATAATAATATATATGTAGGTACTTCAAATATGTTATGATATAATGTATACATACGTACTACATTCACTTTCGTTTAGCAGAACTCTTAGCAGCACAAACCTGTTTGATTATTCATCAGCATATCGTTTGTTTTATGTACCTAGTACCTACTAATACACTACTTTTTCTTAAGAATTTACTTTGCAGAATAGTATAAACATAAAATTAATAGTCACAGTTTTTAACTTTGTTTTTATGTGTGAACCCATTGTTATTCTTAAGAATGATCCGAAAGTTTCGCTGTGTTCCATGGAATGGAAATGTTATCTAATTCTTAAAAATACTTAGAGGTAGATAATTTTTAATTTCTCAGTGTCGAAGGTGACGAAGAATAACGAAAACGCTGTGTACAATCAGTATTAACAAATATAATTTAGTCACTAATTGGAATTAAAAAAATGAACCCTTTAGATTTCTAATTTCACCAAATTAAAGGCGTAGTATGATAAGTAAAAAAAAAAAAACTAGACCTAAGATTTAGAAAATACCAACAGTTTAAATGAAACTGTTGTTTTGTTGGGAAACTCGAAAAATAACTTCTTTAAAATACTAACTAGATACGATTTGTTACCATAAACCAATACTGGTCCTCGTTCACTCAGAATCTAAAAAAAAATTATAATATTATATTATGAAAATTATATTTATACGGTTTAAAATGTTTAAATTAACAACTAATTTTTAATATCCAAATTTTAAAATAATTTAATGATAGATCGATATATCAGGTTATTCTTAAATATATGGTTTGGAATGAATAGATTGTGCATATTTTCATAGCTATATATGCATAATGCACCTTATAGGTTTATAACGACCGCGACATGACGTATCTTTAATTTTTTTTTTCATATAATTTGATTAGCAAATTTATCTGCTTATATTGATTACTATACGTTTGATTGGAATCAAATATGTCTGTGGTAATTCGATTTGAATTTCGACAGTTTAAAGTGTAGCAATGATTTTACGGTAATTATCTCTTCACGGGAAGTGTATTCAAATGTTACGAAAGAATCATAGTACCGCAATAAAAATAAAAAAAAACTTGTACCTATCTACCTCTCTAATTGTTTACTCATTTTTTCTCTATCAGTTAACGGTTCTATAGACGCGTGTCAAATGACAAGAAAAAACTAAGCGCCTGGATGCGTTTAAAATAAGTACTCGGCAACTGTATAAAATTGACTAAATCTATATATACGTATATATCAATTTTTCTCGGTAGCATTAATGATTATTAAATATTTTAACATTAAAAAATTATTCTTGCGTTTTATTACTTTTGTTTCTATTTTAATAAAGAGTGCAACGATTGTTACCGACTGGTTTCGAATAAAATTCATCATCTTGTGTAAACCACTAAACCCGATGATGAATTTTATTCAAAACTGGTCTTTACAGTTTTTGCATTCTTTATTAAAATACTCTAGGCAGACCTATTTATTTTATTTTTATTCATATTATTGATATAGTTTTAATAAATAATTTTATGTATTTAATAATATTTTGTTATTATTTACTTATTACTTAATCAATTTATTAATCTAACAATCCTAGTTATTAAATTAGTTTTATTACCGATATGCGTTGCACTATGATACCATATAAATTTATTAGGTTTTATAATTTTTTTTGTTGACAAAACTATAGCCATGCTGTGTATACTACCATCTAGTAGTATTGATACTTGAAGTTCCTATAAATATATTAAATTGCTAGGTGCTAATATGTAATTAATAGATTACTAATTTAATATGTTTTTTGTATCGGTCTTACATTTTTTGGTAAACATTTATTTTATATATTACCCATAACATTGTTTTCTTTTTTCCCCAAAAATTTTTATTTTCAAAATCAAACCTTTTAAGGTCCATGTACTAAAATGTTTTAGTACGTAATAATTCGAAGGTCGTATTTAATTTGTTTTCAGAGCAATATTTTATTTTAATAAACTCAGTAGTGGATATACTTACTACTATCGGTATAGTAGTATAATTAATATTTTACTTCCTTCATATTTTGTTCCTTGGGCAATGCTGTTTGTTTCTTATTTGTCTACTTTCATACGCAGAATAACATTAAAATTTCAAACAATATCGTCTGTTGTGCAATACAAATAGAACAATGATGATTTTATTAATAAAAGTTGCTAGGACTTTAAAAACGAAATGATCTTGAAGATGATAATTTGATGCTTAGTTTTTCTCGAAAAAAAATATATATCCACTTGAAATTATGGAAAGCTTATGTTTTTTTTGTAGTTGGCAAAATTCAAATACAGATTTTTTCTTCATAATTGATTCAAGTATATTATAATTTTTAAGATACAATAATAATTGGAATCGAGCCACATCGGAGGTCAAATATTCTGCTCCAAGTTCCAGTAGGTTATTTTTAGTTGATTGACCGACTGAAACTAATGGTAGTCTACCATTTGTTAATAATAGGATTTCTGATTTTCTGTGAAGCTAAAAGTATATTGGTTTACCTACAATAATGAAATGTTTTTTCTTCTTAAAACTCATTTGACTAGTAAAATAGATTAAAAATTGCATGTTGTTTTAAGGCGTTTTTTTTTTTTTAATTTCCCTAAAGAAATTTGAATACCTTATGAAAAAAAAAAAATTGTAAACTGTGCTAACATCAATAGTTTGATTATTATTACACACGACGTTTTTCTTAGAATCGCGGTTTACCGACTGTAAATAAATTTTGTTTTTATATTGGAAAACTACCCATCCCACTAGACCACCCAATAATTCTTAGTTTCATATTTAATATGTAAAAACCTGTATAATATGATCTTGTTATTTAATGTATTATACATTCAATAGCATATTTAATAATTGGCGCCGAGAGTAATTTAGTATTATCCGAGTCTCATAGTAAATTGCGCGCGAGATAAATTGTATATTTAAATAAAATATACTTATTATTTATACTAAAAAATTAATCGTGTGTTATATTATTATAGATATATTATGTTCTGTTAATTTTTCTTCATATTATATTTTATATTAGGTATATTTTGTATTGGTCGTGTCTTTATTTTATGATTGGACATAGTCAGTAAATATTTAAATTCATTATATGTAAGTACCTATATGAATAAAAATAAATACATCTCCACTTTAAGTGGGATTAGGGTTATGTAAGATTTTTGTAAATAGAAAATTTATTTGATTAATAATCGATTGCCGCCTGAAAAATTTGCATTATTTTAGAGAGAAAAAAAATAGGTTGATTCCGGTTTTAACACGCCACTAAATATAATTAGTGGTGGTCACCGGTAATTTTGTAGTTGCAACTCTGAATAATTATGATAAAAATTAAACTGGCTAATAATATGATTTATTTTGTTTCAGAATTATCCATGGTGTTATTTTCAAAAGATCTTTTTCGCTTTATGATATGAAATTTTACCGAACGCTAAGGAATGCAGCGTTATTTTATTTAACATAAATGAAAATGTTGTTTTACAATAAGGAAACTTCTTAAATTACAAAAAATAAGAAACATACAATATGATGAAAATTAGAATTTTAAGTGAGTACCCATTGTATTATTTTTACATTTAGTTTGTATATTCTAGAATAAAGTAGACGAACGTGACAAACAAAACATATATACTTGTTTATGTAAATAAGCGTTTAATACTGCACAATACATGATACAGAAACCAGGTATTGACTATCGAGTACTCGCATTGTTCACGGTTCATCCGAATTCTTACAAGTATTGTTTTCTTATGACCAAAAGGAATTATAATAGAATATTCCAAAAATTATTTTTCTGAAGGACCGTTTGGGTTAAATTTTTAGTATAGTAGATTAAGTTACAATCGAATCCATTATATTTTCTTGTTTCGTTAAAAATTCATAATTATAAAAAATGATTTGATTATTATTAAACTATTTGTAGTTTCTATAGAGATGGAAATAGTACAAGCAATTACATATGTAAAATCACCATGCTCTTTATTTCTAACTCAGGATAACACGAGGTGCGTTTAAAATATAGGTTTTGTTTCGCCTTGGAGATGACATTTTATACAAAACATTTAAGTAGTGTTTTGACAATTTGAATAGAAAGTACCATTTACCTTTTTCATTTTTCATAATATTCAATATGTTTGAATACATCCATTTCTTGACTATTATTCGTATTTTCTCTACTTTCTTCTCCGTCCTTCCCGCTGGACAAGGACATGGTTCATAGAGTTGATGTGGTTTATCAATAGGCACCGTGATAATAACAATTATAATAATGGTTATATAGAAGCCGACAATGGCCGAGTATAGATTTCCTTACTTCCTGATGATTTTCATGAATTATAGTGTAACGCCCGATTTTTCCTTGCTTTTTCTATGCTAAATCATGGGTAGGCCTAGTTGTGTGAGTTAGCGTAAACCAACCGTTGCAATTGATAATAAAAAAAAAACATTTAAAAAAAAAAATTAATCATAATAAACTGACAACTTTTTACAAGTATACATACAATATATTTATAAATATTTTTTTTTGTTCTGATATTTTTTTAACAGTATATACGTAAATTGCTTATCAATCTCGGTATATCAATGATATTTTAACATAATTATATAGTTGACAGAATATTTTTATCAAAGTAATAAAACATTATTTTTACATATAATATAATATAATATAATAATATAATTTTTATATATTACCATTGATTATATACTATTATTTATTAGTATCTATAATCAATTATGACACCACCTTGGCTATATGAAATAATTTATTTTCTAAATTAACACTCGATCTAAAGAATTCCATAATTGGCAGTTATTTTTACTAAGAGTCAAATTTTATTTCTGTATGATATTATGCATTTATAGTATTGTACATTTTTTAAGTACTTAGACAAGATAAATTATTTTATTAATAACAGTTTAACGAATCTACATAATATTAATATATTTTATTTCTAGGTATTATTTTTTAATTAATCCATCAATTTGTATATAGTTGGTAATTAACAACTAATATAATATATTTTTAATTCAGATAAACCAGGTGTATTTTGATTTTGTAAAAATAATTGATCCAATGATCCATATTTCATTCTATTTTTTTTCACGCCCCAATTTCCGAACTGTTACAAACCAATGATAACAATTATGTGGTTCTGAGTTGTATGTATAAATATGTATATTTATGGGTACAGCTAGTAGTCAATATACCAAACACTGTTTGTCGATGATAGTGATTATGTTGTTGTTGTTGTAGTATATAGGTACAGTGTACACAGACGAATAAAAAACTTAATTTTTCCCGTGTCTTCCACTACTGCGGAACCTACGGATGTCCTTCACAGTCCACCGGCTACCGATGACACAAATCGATTGTTGCCGTTTTCTTTTTTTCTGTAGACTAAAGAGAGAGAGAGAGAGAGAGAGAGAGAGAGAGAAAGAGAGAGAAAACTAGTACAATTCCCTCTTTGTGTGCTTCTCACAAGCAAGCCTGTACCTGGTGAACCGTGTAAGGAAAAACGATTACCGCACGGTAGCGGTGGCATGATGGTCGATGACCAAAAACGGTTTTCATCGTGTTTATAGTTATTTTATACTATACCACCGCTTGCCACGCCGGCCGGCATCTGTTCGAAAAATCATCCGCTTGTGATGGACGAACCCGTTGATCTCGTGAAATCGCAAATTCGACACGAACACTCTCTCATCATCACCGCAATCATTACGTATCGTTGGAAATATATAAATGACTATTAATCAATTGGTTTTGTTCGGAAAATTGGTCGGTTAAAATAATTTTTTGTTTCTCCGAGACGCGTCACGCGCATAGTAGTAATAATACCTAAAATTGTATTCAATATAGTATATATTATGTATAAACCGTAACAAATTAATTGCGTGTTGTAACAATACATTTGAATTGACGGCGGACTTTTTCTTTTTTTATGAATATAATATTATATGCTGATTGCTATTAAAGTACCTATCTCATTTTGTTGTGTGTGTAGACTAGACAAGTGCAATTATCATATCGAGAATCTAAACACAATAATGCAATGACTTTCTCGCGTCACAAGTTAGAAGCATAACGCGTGAGTCGCTGGTTTAGTCACCTCGACGCGCGTTGACGACAAGTACGGCGCACCTGCCTTGGTAACACACCAACACTGTCTATATATGTAACACCTGACTATCTTAATAATGACCGTTTGTCTATCACGTGTATCCTGTGCTCTCGAATTGGCGAAATTTAAGGACTCTATTTAAAAAAAATAGCGTTACCGTAGATTTTTATACTTTGATAAACCGCCCGGATAACTATACCCTTAAAAATGAGTAGATGTACTTTTCCCCAAGTCGAGCACTGCGCGTGCCTATAACGTATGCAATATTGGAGCTTATTTTCCGTTCGTTTTTTTTATTATTTGTTGACGTAACCACTTTATTCGCCGAATTCGGTTCTATTGCTGCAACGATAATTGGGGACGTATTAAGAAAAAATGTTCGCAAGTGAAAAATATATAAATCGGGTGAAGCGGAACAAATCCGTATTTTTTGTTTTCGCTGAAAAAAAAAGAAGTAATTTCAAACCAATCCCGCTACTATCTAATATCTATAGGTATAACATAAATCTAGTATTTTAGTGTTCCGATTATTTGTACTGTATTCAAAGTGATATATAAATTATTGACATAGTCGCTGCAATAATAAGTAAAACGACTATCGAATGTTATTATTCATATATACCTTTCTTATAAAGAGGACACTCAATTCTATAACATGTAATACGATACGACTCGGGAGTATTATATCACAAATTCGAATCCAATATTCAATAACACTTTTATACAAAGGTATTAAAAATACGAGCTATCGAAATAATTTAAGTAACATTTTTATTTTCCAGTCATGACGTTTTTGATTAATCGGGCAACACTTGGGCGGACCCAATAATATTTTATGTGTAATATATATTCTAAATGTGTTATATTTATAACACAAATTCGAGCGATGAGGACATTTTAACACAAAAATTTGGTATAGTATCTTCGGTAAATGTTTAGGCACATGTTGGACTGAATTATGTTATGAATAAATTACAATTTTTATCCTGGTTAACATTTTTCTTTGTTGGAGGATACGTGAGAGTAAACTCGTTGGTTTTAAATGTACGATTGGTTTATGGTCATTATGATGTGCGATTGTTAGTTGACTTCAATTAAATTTAAAAATAAATACATTGGTATTGTTTTGGTTATAAATTACTTAATTATGATTTCCCAGTAACAGTTTCTCCGTGCAACTATTAAGAATTAATTTAACCGTCTCTAATTACACTATTATTTTGAACGAAATTACGTCGAAAACAACGCAGGTATATTTACTATGACCATTTGTTTGGCTCGTTTAACTAGAGCTCCCGTATTAATGTTCATGAATAATAAACGCGTGACACATGAAAATCGGATTGTTACAAAATCCGACTGTATTCCGTATTATCGTTTAGAATTAGTTGCGATCTGACCGATAGACCTCAAATCGTTTGTGGAAGTCAGACGGGCCACAACCAGTTGATGTTACCTTGAAACTTGCCGCACACTTACAACAGAACTACTGGTTGGTGCTTGGTGACCACAATCTAAATAAATAAATCGATTGTAAAATGCTGCAAGTGCACTGTGTTTTGGTTAACGATGGAAAATGAATAGCTTTGAAAGTAAAACCTCTCGATAATATATATTTAAATTGAAATTGTAGGTTGTGTGTACCAAGTACACGGTGGTAAATTATTTTTTATTTTACATGGGCGTCCCTAGACCAATAATTTGTATAGAAGAGGAGCGAAAACTTTTTATTTTTCAAAAAATTCAGTATTATATTCTGTTAAAAACGAGGAATTTAACCTCGTTAAATTTATACCGCGTGTTTTCTTTGACCAGAAGGCTTGGTAAAATTATCGACTTTAGAGGAGATGGTTTCTAGTAGTGAATTTTATTCGTTGGTGCATTTTCTTGTTGGATTAGATTTTAGACAGTAATTATTTAAACGTGAAAAACCTCGTTAAAAGCGATAGGTATATATTTTGTTTGTTATTAATTTTTATAAAGTATTGCTTGACGTTGCTATTTCGCTTAAAAGTCAAAATAATCGAATAATATAAATAAATTGAATCTAACAACATTTTTATTAAAATGTAAGTTAATGGAAATAAATCACGATCGAACCATTATAATAATAGGTATGTTTACTGATTAATAATTGTATTATACTATAATGAAACCATTAATTATTATAATTATTTTGAGTTTCTCGTTGATCTGTTTCATCCATATATTATAATCTACGTGATTTGTTTAGTGTCCTCTAATATAACCATTTTTTTATTATGTTTCAGCTTTCATTCATATCATCGGCGTATCTGTCTCTCTCCCTGCATATATCGTAAGACCAAGAACTGAAGGGGCGTGCCAAGTTATGCCAGATAAGCCTTATTCCTTTAAATGTTCTAGCAAGAATGATGGTGTTAGTTTAGAAAATGTACCATCTAATGTACCCACACATGTTCAGGTTTGTTAAAATTCATAAAAGACATATTTTGTGAACTAATTAAATGCTCGGTATTTCATAAAATTTCCAATTAATCACTAAGTGCCCCTTCTTGTTGAACCAATAATCGTAGTAATAGATTTTCCATACCGTTCAAGTGCGATTGATTTTATCATTAATCTTCGGACTGGTTTTTCAATATATATTTTTACGTGAGCAACTCGGCTAAAAATATTAAATTAAGTTCTACAATGTATGAAAAAATAATTTGGCCATCTGTTGTATTTCGATTTTAAACCTGGCGGTAGTTGTTTAAGTATGTATTAGTATATATTAAAATCGTGCCAAAAATAAAACGCCATCAGTTTCCATTATATTTTGAAGTAACAAAATCGGATAGATTTTTAATGTGGTCGAATTTTTCTTCCAGTAGAATATCCGTAAATCATTTTAGAGTTGATATTTTAAAAGTATATTTCGCATTTGTTTTTTTTCGACGATAAACCGATTACTTTTAAAAGTCCGACCCTAGTTTTTGTTATTATATACGATGAGCTAAAGTCGAACACGTATATTCACCATTATTATACACATCGTATATTTTGTTAATGTATTTATCGATTTGAGAACATAAAAATAAACTCGCGTACTCGTGTATCGGGCGTGTAAGGGAAAATAAAAACACTCATAGTTTATATTTTTCATAATTTGTATAGCCCTTGTCCAAAAAACAATAGGAAGACAATCATACTCGACTTGTTAGTGAAATTAGTCGGTATTCATATATATATTGACGTTTATTTTCACTTCTTTCGGAAGCATCCGGGAAATCTCTGTTAATTCATCGAACAAGATATGTCATTGTATGCCCCTGAGGACATGTTTATTTTTCCCATATTATACGAGTATATAATATGTTTTTGTTAACAGGTAGTTTTTATAAACATTTTTTGACGAGTATATTTATTCTTTATTATTTGGCAATATTCTAATAATTTCGATCACCGCCCATAAGCAAATACAAAAAACGAAAACTATTTCCTCACACAAATGTCGAAACATTCTAGATCGATCTGACGTTAACTCGCGCCACGACTATGTTTTTTTTTTTTTCCATCTCGATTGTAATTAATCGTTGAACGTCGTTCTCTGCTGCGTTTTTCAGCGATTGGACCTGACGGACAGCGGCCTGAGCATGCTGGCCAACGACTCGTTCGAAGATCTCACCGACATCAAGGAGCTGATCCTGACCAAAAACCGGCTGACCGTGATCATGCCGCTGGCGCTGAAGCCGCTGACCAAACTCAAGACGCTGGTGCTGGACCAGAACCCGCTGTCCCTGCCGCCGCTCGGTCTGCCGGACTCGCTGCAGGAGCTGAACATGAACATGAACCCGCTGGACAAGTTGGACGGCCGGCTCCACGGGCTGGACCAGATGCGGAAGCTGGAGCTGGCCGCGGGCATCTCGGTGGAAAAGTGGCGGTACGCCGACCTGGGCGTGGGCGACATGCCGCTGCTGGAGCTGTTGGACGTGTCCGATAGGCAGTTCGAAGGGGACGTGGACGCGGTCGCGTTGGCCCGCACGTGCAGCCTGAAGAAGCTCGTGGTGATCGGGTCCCAGGGACTGTTCAACACCAGCCGCCAGTGCGCGGCCGCGATGCAATGGGCCGCGGATCACGGCATCGAGGTGGTGGGCGCTCCGAGCTGCTCGTCCATCGCGGGCGGCGGCGCGTCCGACGTCGACAACACGGCGGCGGTGAACGCGAGAGCCCTCGAGATTCACGAGCAGTGCTTGAAGCAGAAACGCTCGTACAAAGGTTACTTGTTCTTGGCCGCGGTCGTCATGGCGATCGTGGGCACGTGCCTGTTCGTGTTCTTGGGCCGACGGAAGCGAGTCAAAAAGTCCAAGGCCGCCGCGGCCGCAGCCGCCGCCGCCGCCGCCGCCTCACCGCCGTCCGCCGGCGCCAAAGGCAAGGACGGCTCGAAAGCCTCGCCGGTCGCGCTCCTCCCCGTGTCGTCATCGTGATCGCTCGACCGCCTCCTCCTCGTACGCGCGCTCATCGCGTACCGCGTGTTATTATTAATTTTTTTTTTTTTTTTTCATATTAAACTTTTGTTTTTATTACTATTATTTTATTTTAATATTTTTCGTCGCGCCGATTTCGCGCGTTCATACGCATAATACTACACATGACTTAATATTATATACTACCGATATGACGACATCGCGCGCGATGTGTGCATTTATAATTTTTACGGTTGACGATCGTGTGCGCCGCCGCCCCGCGTCAGATTATAAAAAACCCGAATGTATTGAGAATTTATAACGATGTCGAAATGCCGCGGTTCGTCTCCTGATTCCGGCCCCGATAACGCCGCCGCGTCCTCTATTGTAAAATACGACGAGAAAACGATTTATATATTATATTTATAATAGTCATATGGGGATGACGATCGTCAGCGCCCGATTTAGAATTTTGGGGAACAGTGGCGGACCTTTTGACGGCGGATTTTTTACGAGAAAAAGTTGCCACGACGTCATCGAAATTCCGGTTCTCTCGTGCAGTTCGAAGCGCGCCCCCCCCTCTCCTCCTATATCCGGCTCTGGTAACGATAATATTAACTAATTAATTATTAATACGACGAGAAAACATTGTATACGACGCGGCGATTCCTTCCTATACGCGTCGTATACCCGTCGATCGCGACTATCGCGTTTTTTTTTTTAAAAATATTTTTTAACTTATCATTTTTTTTGTTCGTTTCATTTCATGATAATATATATATATTAATTTTCGCGCGGGTTCACCATATAGCGGACGCGTACGTCAGCGCGAAAATATAATATGTTTGTGTGCGTGTGTTTTTTTTTTTTTATATATGATCTCTATCGTCTACGATGGTGAAATATTTTTGATTTTGTATATTGTCGATCGCGTCTCGAATAATATATATTATTTTTATACACTAAACAATATTATTATAGTTTTTAAGTACACGCCGTTTTGATTGTATTCGCTGTGTGTATGATATGTGTGACGACACTTGGTACTGTACCGTTATGCGTTTCACTTCCGAGTCGATATTTATACATTCGCACATAAACACCATTGACCAGTGGCGCCGATGTTTGTACCTCTGACGTGCATTCGTTACAATGGTCATAGTCACTAGACACTATTATAATGTTGTTCGATAATTTTGTATTATAATGTAATTATTATACGATAAACACACCATCTTTATACGTTGGGAACTAACGCAATATTATGTATTTTTATTGAGAAAAAAAAAAGGGAACTCAGTATTGTGCGTCTTTATTTGTACGTTATAATTTTTTCGATTTTATTCCACGCGAACAAAATGTTATAGTGGTAAATTTATTATTATTATAATTATTATTTATTTTTTTTTTTTATATATACTACTGTTGTGTTTAATTATTAAATTACGATGCTTTATTATTTATGATCATGATGTGATATTATTTCATTTTTGTTTTCGTTTTCCCGATAAAACGATAGTTTGTCACAGAAAATTACGCCCCCCCCCGAAAGTGAAACAATAGCTTGTGGTTCGCTGATGGCAGCTGAATTACGAAGACCTACTACTTATACCGAACACACACCGTCGTCGTCGTCGACAAGAGTGAACGTGTAGATTTCATAATTTACTACATTGTATTTTTTATTAATCGCATTTTGGGTGCACTTTAACCCGAGTGATGTAATGTATTCCATTATATTATTCCATAAAACGTAACGTCATATGACGTACGTCATTAAGGAAAAGGTTACTGTTAAACAGTCTTCATTCTTTATTCCGGAACCACGCAGAAGTGCATAGGTGTTATGTATACGATTAGCAGTGAGGTTCACTTCTGTCTGGGAATTAATAACATAATCAACTGCCGCTCACAGACCGGTCGCGTGTCAATCGGAGGTATCAAATAGGCCTCAGCAAACGAATAGCGTCCCAAGATCCCTTTTTCAGACGAATTGCGACCGATGTAAGTACATTATTTTCCTTTCCATTTAATACAGACTTATATAGTCTAACTTTTGTTAAAATTCGTATAGAAAAACCGAATAATAATATATCGTTATTAGGTATTCTCAATAATGAGCCAAAACACATTATCGACGGTTCATATTTTACAAATTATGTTTACCTTGATAAGTGGATTTTTTAATTGAACCTATTACGTTGATACACGTAAATGCACGGCTGTCGGTGAAGTTGTTTATGTCAAAACACGTTGATGCACGAAAAATAGTCGTTCAGTTATTATGTGATGTTCGTGATAATAGTGATTTAGTTGTTAAACACATGTAATAACTTAGAAATATTCGTTTTTCATAAGAAAACCAACACGCAATATTTATGTGTTGAAAACATGCAATACAACGAAACTGATTATGAAAAAAATTGCATAGTCTTTTACTAAATAATACATAATATTTTTATAAATTTATATAATCAATCGAAGAACCGTTTCTTTGAACAAAAAATGTGTTTTTCGTAATGTCAATATTAATTAATAATAAAATTCTATTAATTATTTATAATTAGGAATAGGTACGTGCTAAATAGTATAGGTGATAGTGGTGATGCAATTGATTTTAAAATAGACTATTATAAATTATGGTAGGTACATGAATATGCAAAATTTCAAATTTGAATTTCATTTCCAGGTATATGCGTTTTTAATCTATATTAAATAAGTATAGGTTTACTTTATAAACAAAAAACAATTTTATAACATTTTATAAACTTTCCATTTTTGTTTCATAAGGTATTTGCACGTTATTTTATGTATTATAAATTACAATTTAGTCATTTAGTTATGTAAATTAAGGACAATGAAGATCATAGGCGTGCACGGGATTTGTTTGCAGGGTGTGCAGAATAGGTTTTAGTAGGAGCAGTGGTTAAAGTGGAGGGAAACGCAGTAGTCTCCCAAGTGCTGATCAAACTCTAATGTGCCACCCTTTACTATTTTCCTGTACTAATAGGACACGGGGACGCTAAAAATGTAACGTAAATGACAGTCCCCGCATAGGCGCCGCTAGCCACCGCTACCACACCTTTTATCACGAGGTAGCAAAATCGTACTTTTGTTAACCCATGAAATGGGGTTGATTTTTGCATCAGAAACGTATATAAGAATCAAGTTATTAGTGAATATCTAATTGAAATGATATAACATTGTTCGTTGTGAATACATAATTGTGTAACAATAGTAATAAGTAATAACACTGATAATTACGAGCGTGTTTGCGTGAAATCGGAACGAGTCGAACGAGTTTACGTTATTCGAATATTGCGTGGGCGAAGCGCGGCCAATGAAAGCCAAGCTGCTCGCCCAATAAACGACAGCCGAGCTGCGCGCGCAACCCGGCTTGTGCCGATCGAGTGACGCGCGTAAATACAACAGAGTGTGCCCCCCAGACGATCAGTGTAGTGTCGACAGCGGTTCAGAAAGTTCTTCTCGCTCGCGATTTTTATTTTTCTCCGCGACGGTCAATAATGTCGTCGATCGTTATTATTCGTGTCGTCGACGAAAGCTTTTCATCGTGACTTTTGTGTATCCGTTATCATACTATACTTACTTTATTTCCACAAGCCGATACGAACACCGAATCTCAACAGCAACCCACCGCGGCGGGTCGTAAGTAGTACCGATTTTATTTATTTACAGTCTATAGATACAGCCATAGCGACCGCTACCCGTCGCCTTTTTTTCACGAGGTAATAAAATCGTATTTTGGCCACCCCGCAATCGTGATTTTCGCACTAGAAACTTGTGAAAATCGAACGAATCGGTTATTAGTCGGTACCGCGGTTGTAGATGATACCACCGTGGTCGGTACCTACTTTATTATAACGATATAACCTCTGTTATTTTTTTGTCGTCGTAATAATTCGTAAACGTCTCCGTCCAGCTCGTTTTTATTTTCAAAAATGTCTGTTATTTTAAATTTATCATTTATATTATTCTACATCACGGTCTAAGTTTTGGAAGATGGGTTTTTTTTTACATTTTAATCGACGTTCTTTTATACGGTAATTCAAAATATTTTATGCGCGTATATTATTCTGTTTATTTTTCATTCAATAACGGTATTTTAATATCGAACACATTTATTTGGTATTTGATAACCCTCTTTTCATTGAAATATCGGGCCTAGCCTGCCAGCGAGTGAGACGATTCGTCGCGCGCAATGATTTTTTCTTTGTTTCGGTAAATTTATCCGTACGAAAATATATAAAGAAAAAAACCGTGCGGGACATGACGCGCTCGTCTCCCTCACAACCCCCGTGATCACGCTGATAAATATATGAAAACGAGGTGAAAAAATCTAAAAATTCATTTCGAATTCGAATCCGACGCGGATATAATATGCGACGGGCCGGATCGCGTGGTTTGAAAACGAGCGGGACTATAGTGACGACGAACGTCTCGCGGACGCGTTGCATTCTCTTTGTTTTGTGCGTTTTGTTGGGTTATGATCGCGACGCTTATCGCTATCACTCGCGAGACATTCGAATTTTTAAAAGTAATATTCTCGCAATCGTACGCGATTTTCGTACCATATTTTAAATAAGTTGTTATTTTATTTTTTTTCAACTCCCCTCGGAATCGTTTTTATAAAATTTGTATCCACGTCTCTCTCTCTCTTGGACACGCGTCCACCGCGTAGTATGTTTTTCGTCGTGATTTTTTAATTTTACTCCTCAAAGACGTTCGTATTACTGTCATCGGTCAAAATGTTGCGTTTGTTTCATTTCGACTTGCAAACGAATTTCAGCACGAAGTATCTGACCAAAACGTCAGAGCAAGAAGTCCAATACACCGATCGATTCATCATACCCCGCGTAGAACAGGTATATTATACTTTGGTTAAACCTACTAGTGATGATCTAACTGTTTAATGTACATTGATTGAATGATTGGTTACAGTATTTGAAACATTTCATGGAATCCTCCAGGAAACGGAGATTTCTCGATAAGGAATTGATTGTCAATGCATTGCGTTCAGAGTACCCCGAGTATAACAGAAAACCTTGGGGCGTCATGTCGAATTTGATTGGTAGAGGTTGGTTCTTTTCGTTAAAACTGTAGATATCTATTTTGAATATTTTGACATTTTTTTTTCCAGCTTTAGCAGTACTGGATAATATGAAAATCGAGACCGACGTGGAAAATATATCATCTGAAGACTCGACGATTGACATTATGTCTTCTGGTGATGAACACATTGACATCACAAATGATCTGGATCCACCAGAAAGTCCAAGGCACTATATTACTGACGTTAATAGCTCAGAAGCAGCACAAGAGTAAATATTTCAATTAATTTCATTGCATGATACATTAAAAAAAAAGAAATTAATTAAATTATCTTTAATCATTCATATCGTAATTTTAGTCTCGGTTCAAATTCTTTTGTACCCGATGTAACCACCAATGGCAGCAGTGTAAAATCAGCAGCTTTCCATTCTAATGATGTAGAGAATCAGGTAATTAATTTTATTAAATGCTAAACTGTAAAATATAAAAGACTTAAAAATAAATGGAGGGAACAATTGGATAAATCCTCTATTCAACATTTTTCCGGATTATTAAAATTTTATTTTTTTGATAAATTGATTCTTGAATAACAATGTGAATCGTTTTTTTTTCATTTTTTCACATTCAAATCATTTTTTTTCATTTTTGACCAGAAATAAATTCAAAATGTTGAAACCTATAAATGTTGCACCATTTAGATTATACTATAATTCATTCATAAAAATATACTGATAATATATTTGATTTTAATACTACTTATTATTGGTCATTAAAGTCTGAAAAAAATCAACACTTAAAAGGACATACCTAATTATGATAAAAAGCAAGATATTCACCACTTATAATTAGCCTAAAAAAGCAAAATAAAATGTTCTGCATTCTATGTTAAATAAATCACATTTACAGCTGATAGATTTCGTTTTGAAATGTTAAAAAAAGAATTATACCTTATTCCTAGTCGACAAGAATATCTGATATAGAAAACACTTGTTGTATATAATCTGATCATATGGGGACATTATTTAGATAAATTCAAATTTATCAGAATGTTGCTCCAAGTAAAAAAAAGAATTTGAATCAATTTCGGTAAAAATTAAGTTTGTAATGGAGTTATTTGTTTGGTACCTCTATCGAAAAGAAACTTTTTCAATTTCAAATTTTGAACTTGGGATTTTTAAGTGTGAAGTTTTATGATGGTTGTTCCAAGCTTTTCATTATCAAGAGTATTTTATAATTATTTATTTATTTATTATTTTACAGTCTGGGTGGGTAATCGATAAAACGCCGTGTAAAAGTATAAAAAGAAAAACTAACTTGGATAAAACCTTGGAAGGAATGCCAACACCTTTGAAAAAAGTTTGTCAGCAACTAGGTACTACGGAAGAAGTTACTGTTACATTTGATGATTTGGCTGGCTGTGATCCAGTGTTATTGGTACAGTATTAATTTAATAGAATCGGAAAAAAATTCTACTTGTTATTTTAACGATTTAAAATTCAAATACCATATTTAATTTTATGTTCAGGAAATATGTCAACTAATCATGCATATTAAACACCCAGAAGTTTATAAAACTCTAGGCGTATCTCCACCAAAAGGATTTTTGTTGCACGGTCCGCCTGGATGTGGTAAAACATTATTGGCTCAAGCAGTTGCGGGGGTATGTATATTATTACTATGATTTGGTTTGTAATTTATTGTACTTATCAATCCTTACATTTGTGGACAGGAATTAAAGGTACCTTTGATTAGCATAGCTGCTCCACAACTAGTGGTCGGAATAAGTGGCGAGTCAGAAAAACGAGTGAGAAAACTGTTTGAAACTGCGGTTAAGTCTGCACCCTGTGTACTGTTCATTGATGAAGTAGACTCAATTTCTCCGCACAGAGAGACCACCTCACGTGATATGGAACGTAGAATTGTCGCTCAACTGCTATCTTCTTTAGACAGTATGATTTCTTAGTTTAAATATTAATAATGTGAAATTATTATATATATGTTTGTAGAATATTCCAAATCTAAGTGCAATTGATATATCAAAAGATCATTTGTTAAATTAGTAAAACACGACATCTCAAAATCCATTAAATTGAAATAATATCCTTCTGGTTCTTGCAATTTTTTTTTAAAGACATTATTTAATATTACTTTTATAAGTATTCTTAGTAAAAAGTGTTGTCAAAATTACTTTTTACTAATCCAACATTTTAAAATAGAGGTTTTAAATAGTTCATGATTTTTAAATGGTTTTAAAAATGTTCTGATGTAAATAGTTGAATCATAATAATATTAATAAAAATGAAATTTGTTGAAACAATTTTAATTATATCTGAAAATTTTCATATTACGTGGATTCGAATAATTTAAAAAATCTTATATCGGTAAATTCAGTGCTAGTAAGAGTAAAAAATTGTTTTGAGTTCATTAATAAATTTAGTATTTTTGTCTATTTTCAGGTAAAATTATAAAGTTTATTTATAGACAATTTTTTATTCATGGTATTTTGCCCTTCGAATATAATATATTATGCTATAATTTTTTTCAAATTGTCTGCACCATTAAGATAACATCAATATATTTAAACAGAGATAAATATTGACATATAGTAATCATGTAGTGTTGTTTGTTGTTACATCTAATAGGTTTTAAGTATGTATAGAGAAATATACAATTAGGAATTTAAAATACATTTTTGTGGATCCTAACTGTGTTTTATATCAATTGCATTCTGTTCCGGGACATTTGTGTTTATGTGCATTTATATTTTAAACTTTATTTCAGGTTTAAAAGATGGCGACAGAGTGATTGTGATTGGTGCTACAAACCGTCCTGATAGTTTGGACCCAGCATTGAGACGAGCTGGTAGATTTGATCGTGAAGTTTGCCTTGGTATCCCAGACAGACAATCTCGCAGAGCTATGTTAGATCTTATGTGTACAAATTTACAAATGGATCCGTCAGTGAGTTTGGATAGGTTAAGTGAATTAACGCCCGGTTATGTTGGTGCCGATTTAAAATCACTTACTAGAGAAGCAGCAACTGTTGCAGCCAATAGGTATAATTTTTATATTTTACATATATTATTATTTATGAATTTTAGTTTGTAATAGAAAATTAGTAAATAAGCACGACAATGGAAAGATTTACTGAAATTGTTTGTTATTTTTGTCTATTTATTTTAGTGTTTAAAACTGAAGTAATGGACAGTAACATTTTATTTCAAATAGTATTTTATTACATTTTTAGATTATTCTAATGAATAACAGTTTAAAACAATTAGATAACTTAATACGTACACACATTTAGTTCAAAGGACTTGGTTTTATTATGTAATTTTGATTAAATATTTAAATAATAATTACGTATCTCAAAACGAATTTATATTTAAATGAATAAATAGTTACCATCAGATATAAGGCATCAAGATTCATTAATATCATGTACAATAGAATATAATAAATTAAATAAAATTCCGTTCTAACAATAACCAGAAATCTCACGCTTGAGAAATAATTTAATTTCTAAAAATTGATTTTGAGATGTTCACCATTAAACTATAATAATGGTTATGAAAATTAAAACAAAAATTTTAAGCATTTGTTTGCTTAATTTTAAATATAGTCAAGTATGATTTGTTTTTTGTTTTAATATATTTTGTTTATTTTATTAGGACAATTGAAGCTATCAAAAAGAGATTACAAGTATTATCCGATGCTGATAAACCTGAGGAAGCTGAAGATGTGTTGTGTTGTAATAAGAATACATCTATTAAAGACACCTTGAAACTGCTACGCTCTGATAATATCATCTCAATAGACGAAGTGCGTCAAACCACTATTACATTGGACGATTTTAAAGAAGCTCTAAAAAAAGTTGTACCTTCATCCAAAAGAGAAGGATTTGTAACTGTACCCAATGTTACTTGGGACGATATTGGTTCCCTAAAGAAGATTAGACAAGAACTGCATATGGCCATGTTGGTCAGTATTTTTGTTGACGTATTTTGGTTTTTTTTTCGTTCGATTAATTTATTACACAATGGTTTTGAATTGAATTTTTTCAGGCACCTGTTACACATGCTAAAGAATTCAACGCACTGGGTTTAGATGTACCGACTGGAGTTTTGTTGTGCGGACCGCCGGGTTGCGGTAAAACACTGTTGGCCAAGGCTGTGGCCAATGAAGCTGGCATTAATTTTATATCTATTAAAGGTCCTGAGCTATTAAACATGGTAAGTATTTTATTGCTTGACTGCAATATTGCTCAGTCTAAACTAAACCATGTTATTTTTGTTCAGTATGTCGGTGAGAGTGAAAGAGGAGTTCGTCAATGTTTCCAAAGAGCGCGTAATTCACAGCCGTGTGTCATATTTTTCGATGAAATCGATGCACTTTGTCCTAAAAGAAGTGACATGGATGTGCGTACAAAACTAATATAATTTTTATTGACTGCTTTTGATATGTCAACATCAATTTATGTTTATAGGCAAACGGTCGTTCTGGTCAACGTGTTGTCAACCAATTGTTGACAGAAATGGATGGTTTTGAAGGGGCTAGAAGTGGTGGTGTTTTTGTTATGGGAGCAACTAATCGACCAGATATGATTGATCCTGCTGTACTTAGGCCTGGCCGTTTGGATAAAGTCTTGTACGTTGGATTACCAGACGAAGAAGGACGTGTTGATATATTAAGAGCCGTAACCAAAGTATGAAGGATAAAATTTGATAAATTTATCTGGTTGTGTTTATTACACTATATTGTGTGATTTTAGAATCGTACAAGACCAGTATTGGCAGATGATGTAGATTTGGAAGCGATCGGCAAGAATGAAAAATGTGCATACTTTACTGGAGCTGATTTAGCTGCTCTTGTTCGAGAGGCAGGGATTTTGTGTCTTCAAGAGTATATCACCTCAAATGATGATAACAAAATATTAGCGATCCAGAGTAAACACTTTGATGAAGCTATGATGAAAATCAGACCTTCAGTTTCTGTTGAGGTACTAAATTATTTTATATATCACATGCATTTTGTTGTTATTTTTTAAAATATTTATATGATAATTTTTTTTGGCTAAAAACAATTCTATTTAATTAAACAATTTATTGAATAAAAATAATAGTTGGTGTCTAAAGAGATAAATTATACTAGTAAAACCAATAAATTAGTAAAAAATAATTTTTTCTGCTAATTATATTATCTTCGTGTACTTTAAATAATAATAGTAAAAAAATTCACTACAAACATTTTTCGGTTGATTTAGTGAGTGGTGGGTGTTTTTATGGATTTAATGGACTTACTTATGAATATTATAATAAATTTGGTATTTTGAATTGTCGATCAAATTTCTTAAAAATTGAATTTTTAGTAAGAATTTATATTTGAGAGCTTCAAATTTTTGTTGAATTTATTTAATTTAAAAATAAACGTTTCTTTCTCTTTTTGTCTTATATAGACTAAAATAACTACTGGACTGATTTTCGAGCGGTGTTTTTGCAAAACCTCTTGGTTGCCCATAGAACATTTAGTGCTATTAAAATCCGCGATTAACTGGTGTTTTTTTAAATTTGTGTAGTGAAAAAAAAGGAACGGAAGTTTAATTGATAAAAATAAATAAATTTTAGATTTAAAGGTGTTGCCTAGCAACTTAAATATTCATTTTCACTTTTTCACAGTTCAGCTAGTATACAATAAATGATCGATTATATAATATTTTTTATTATTTATGCTGTTAAAACATAATGAAATTAGGCATTTTGTGAACAACTTAGATAAATAATAGAGCATTTCAAAGACATTTAATATTTGATATTTACTTTAGAAGTAACAATCTATTTATTCAATAAAATATGGCCAAGACATTTTACTAAATATCTAATATGAGTTTTGTAAATTTGTGGAGTTTTAATAGCTCACGATTCTCAACGTTATTAAATTAATTTTAAAGAATAAGGCTTGAATGTAATTAATAAAACGTTCGACTAGTATGGTCTATAGATTTCAAATTTTTAAATAATTATTTTATTAGATTCTGGCAAAAACAAAAATTTAAATTAGTTGTTCACATTTGCATTACCGTGTTCTCATTGAATTTAGAACATTTTTTTAGTTTTATTATTTAATTAAAGATCATTTTATCTAAAATATATGTATGATTCTTTTATTGGTATAATATTATAAGTACAAAATTAATTATTTTACATAAATAATTTACCTATACATTAATAGTTATTATACACGATAATTTGCAATTTATTACTAAGTCTAGTTATAAAATATTCATGAAATATCAGTTTAAAATTTATTAATTTAAAGAAGTTTGGCGTCTTTTTTTTTCCGTAAAGAATAACTTGTTTTTTCTTCAATGTATTATAATGAAATGTATTTTCAAGCATTATTTTAAAGTTTTATATTTTTATTTCCAGGACCAAGCACATTATGAATTACTGAAATTGCAGTATGCTGCACCAAGAAGTTGAAAACGCGTCCATTTGACCGATCAAATTATAATCAAATCCATCATATATTATTATTAATAATAATAAATATTTGTTCCTGTTAATTATTATTTTGTAATTTTCATTGTTGGACCATTGTTGAATTAGTTTTATCAATTAATAGATGAATTTGTTTTTAATTATTAATTTATACATATTGACAGAACGATTATATATTATAGTCTACATCTACCTGATAATTGTATGAGCGCTTTTGGCCCATTATTTAATAACAATAATAATAATAATATTTAACGATAATAAAAAATGGTTCAATATTTTTGTAGATTCACTGTGTTATAATTGTTTAACAGTCAAGTCGTCACATTACGGGAACACATCGAAACCTCTCGTTGGTCGCATGACAGGGGATGAAATTTTTTTGGCGCTCGCCAAGTCGAAGGATACGGCATCTCTTATCACAGGTGACATTTCCCGGTCACCCGAAGTCAATAATAACACAGTGGCACATCGGATATCCCTACAAGCCTTTAAGTAAATTCGCATACACAATTTCAACGGTCTTTGACCGATCTAATTAGAATAACAAGGTATTATTAAATATATAAAATAATTGATAAAAACTTTTAAATATATAAATAATGTAATATAATTAAAAATGATAATAAATAAGTCTTGCTGGGAGTGTTATAGTAAAAAAGTGCAAATATTGATACGGCCGGTTTCGAATAAAATTCATCGTCACGTGTACAATGAACGTACCAATTCGAAACCGGTCTTGTTAATATTCACAATTTTTTATTACAATACTCCAGGCAAGACCTATTTATTTTATTTTTATATTAATTATTATTTATATATTTAATAGTTACAATAAATTATATTATATATTTAATAATACTTTGTTATTAATATACCAATATTAACCACTAAATGTTATTTATTTGTTTTATATTTTTCATAGATCCAATTGGGTATTTGACTATTTATCTTTTACTTTCACTCGAAATACAATAATCATTGATAGTGGTTGTCAGCGGCGGGCGTTGTCGTAGGAAAAACGTTGCTCTTTTCTTTTGCTTTCTGGCTGAATTTTCGTCCTTCTCGAGTTGCGATTTCGTTTCGCTCGTCTCGTCAGCCCAGAGGGGGAGGGGGAGGGAAGTATATTATTATATTATCGCCCGCCCGCGCGCTCCGCCGCAGATGTTTCGCCGCGGTGGTGTGCTGCGACACCTGTGTGGTCTGGGAAACGATAATAATTAAAATGAAATTCCATATTGCGCGCTCCGCGACGAAAAGCGAATATTTTATCATATTCTTAGACGGCGGCGCGCGACGCGTCGCGGGCGTATCCGCTGATTTATATTATTTTCTTAACGACCGCCACCTTTGCCCAAACACTTTTCTGCCGTTCGTCGCGGCATAATATTACAGTGGCGAATAACAACGCGCCTGTCGTCCTCGGACGGACGGGCGGGGATGGAAAAATGCAAATTTCTTCGTCCCGTCACCACGCGCCAGATGTCACCGTGTGCGTATATTATATACCTACACGTAACGGCAGAGTCGCGTCGAAACGAAACGTTTTTCGCGGTTTCCGCGCCGCGCTCTTTCCAAAGGTTCGCGACGAACTGTCTCCGTCGTCCCGGCGGTTACCCGAAATCCTTGGCCGGCGGCGGCGGTTTCCTTTTCGGATCGAATTCGCCACCGAATACGATATAGTTGTATACTTAAATTTTTTTTTCCTTTTTTAGATTTTGAAACGATGCTATTAGGTATTTCAAGTGGATTTTTTTTGTACGGTTTTCAAGAAGATATTGTACGTGTCATGAAAGTGAATATATATTTACCGCCTCTCGGCCTAGTCTGTTGTCGAGTCAGTGTGTTTTTTCTTTTTTAGTCTCGTCGTGGAACCCAGTACCTGCAGTGATGAAAGTAGATTAGAAAATTAGAAATAAACACGGAAAAAGAAATCGTAGGCGCGCAGTGACCGAACGCTTATCGCTGCCACCTGAAAAGCGCTCTGCCGAGTCCTTCCCGAACACTTCGCGCGGTGCGAGTCGTACAACGGACGAGCGACGCAGATCGGTGACATCGCGCTGGAAACACCATCAAATAGAAAATATCGATTATTCCTGCGGCGGCGACGACGACGGCGACGACGGTGAGTACGAGCGTAATATATAATTTTGTGTGTGTCTGCGTCGATACGATATTGTTATTTTTCGTCTCGGCGTGTACATTATTATTATACGGTATATATAGGAAATAGAAATAGACACATCCGTAAGGCGTAAATCACGCGGGCGGGAGGACGAGGGGCGACAAACAAGTCGAATCGCACGTACAAGTCTCCGCCGCCGCCGTACCCGCCGCTCTCGTCTCCGTCGCTATAGTTGCGACACACCGGATGCGTCGTAATGAAAATTTTAAAAGCGCCCCGGCACAATGTGTACACAATATAATGTTCATACGTATATATACGTATACGTGTGTATAAACGTCGAATACAAGCAGTGTGCAACGACGGCGCTGCGGTTTTTAAAAACGACGTTTGTCCGCCGCGCGTATGGAAAACAAATGGACCGAAAACACCGGAAACAGGAAAAAGGGTCAAGACACGCGTGCGCTCCCGGATAATTCGATTTTGCGCTGCCCTTGCGGCGGCGGCGGCGGTGGCCCTCGCGTCCAGCGCGCGTACTCCTTCCGCCCCCCCCCCCCACGTCCTGCGCACTTTTTCTCTCTCTCTCTCTCTCCGTCCCCGATCCCTGCAGCGGTTTAAGTCTTCGAAAGCGTGCGCGCGCGGGTTCACATAAATCTAAAAACGACCGAAAAAGCCTTTCGCCGGCGACGCGTCGTCCTGTACGTGGTGTGCGCGCGTCCTCCCGCCGTGCCGCCGCCGATCCTTTCGGATCAGAAATAAGAGAGAGAGAGAGAATGATATAGAAGTGATAAAACGCGGCGCGTTGTAAATAAAAACGCCCGAATAAATGACTATATAAATACGACGGACCCTTAACCGGTCATTCGGTGAAAACTATAAAATAGCTTTTATTAAGGTTCTCGTGACGCGGGATTTTCGATCGTGGTAGCGCCACTGAATTGTTGTTCGATTAACGAATTTTCTAAACGTCTTCTTTAATTTTCTATCGGTTTTTAAAGGTCCTCCGTAGGCACCACTACGACCTCGCACTCCTATGCCTGTATAAAAAAAAGAAAAAGAAAGTATAATTGAAACAAACAGAAATTATATTCTTATATTTTATATTGCCACATTTTTTTAATTACAATTTATGAATGTATTTGAAACTCGTATAGATAGATAGAAAACAATAATAATTACCTTTCGAACGATAACATCGAAGCTGTCTTGCAGTTTTGAGCAAAGTTCTAGAATAAACGTCGTCTCAAAAAATTACATCGCCTTGTAATTACTTGCCATGGTATGAAATGATTCGGCCAGAGAAGAGATTTTCTTTCGCACCCTCTCCTCCCGTCACCAGTGACAATCCTAGCGGTGCCTATACAATAAGGTAATTTACAATACGTTTTTGTTGTTTAGTTTTTGTCCACCCTTCTTCAGTCGAAACTACAATAACAATCGAAAAGGTCTCGTTTGACATTGACACCATTGTGGTGTCTTATCTGCAGCAATTACGACAGCGATTCGATGATTTTCGCTTGGAAGGGCCTTCAATTACGTCCATCAAAATCCTCGTCTACTGTTCGTGTGCACGGCGTAGTATGATGATGGGCAGCAGCAGCTGATCGAATAGTTTCATTTTTCGGGCCTCGATTTCAAAATTTTTAGGTACGTAACTCATATAATATACGTCCAGTGACGTCGTATTTAACACGCCATCTATATATATAATATATATATATTATATATTATATTATAATGTTATTTTACGGTCGCGTGGCGTCAGATGTTTTTATGTTGCGCGCAAATAATAATAATAATAATCAATTATTACGGGAAAAATCGCGGGACCGTGTGAAATCCAAACAGTTGCGGGCACCGGGGACGAGGAGAAATAAGGGTGTAATAATAATATAGTGTGAATTAAAATATGCACGGGGAGAGGGCGCGGGGGGAGGGGGGCGGGAAACTGCTGCCGCCCCCGCACTAATCGTCGTCGGGTACAAGTCAATTAAGTATTCCCGTGAAAACGGTTCGACGGTTTCGGACGACGACGGGGAGTGCGAATTTTTTCAGACTTCTCTTACCCCCCGGTTAGCCCCGAGATTTGCGCGCGACCATCCGAATTAATTTCGTTCCCACAAGAATAAATATAATCCTTTTAATTATAATATTTATATATATCGTCTACAACCAGTCGTCGTCGTCGGCGTTTTTTTCCCCGGATAAATCTTATTATATCAGTTTTTGAACTGTTTTATATATATAATAATATATCGTCCGTTTTTAAATATTCATGTTTGCACCCGGGGGTGATGATACTTTATAATAATATTTTTTAACTCTTCGGTCGAATCGGATTATTAAAATTGTATTATTTGTCGTGACAAAGCTTTTTTCGAGTAGTATTTTTTTTGGTTTTTTTAAATTAAACATTTTCACTAAATAAAAGCAGCCGTACAATAATAATTTTACTTCGGTTTCGTTTTTCTTTGCATGCACACGAACGCGTTTAGTCAGTCTGCTGTGCGTTATAATAACGAGACTAATATCGGCGGCGGTCTCACTCGCTCTCGTTATTTTTTTATTACCATCAAGGTATTTCTAAGTTTTGAAAATAAACGTTTTAAACGCGAATAGAGATACCTACTCTGCGAATTTACATTGCTATTTATCGTGTGCATAAATGCGTTTAGTGTACTATACCCGCTATGCGCGCTTACACTATATTTAGTAAATTGCTATGTATTTGCGTGTAAATTCAAATGTTTTAGCACATACATTATATATAAACGGGATAATTTATACGTTGCGGTGTATATTTTGATATGCGAGTTTAATAGTTTATACGTATATTGCATTTAGGTGCTTCAAAGAGACACGTGCGTTGGAAATTAGTTTGCGTATGGTAGGCACTACATGTACACCGTATACCGTTCGTATTTATAAATTACATATAAAGTTTAGATTTGATTGATATACCAGGTTTAGGTACGTGCAAGAATATTTTTCAAACTCGTATGGCACATTGAAATAGATGAAATCAGTAACTCGCGGTACAACACGCCGGTAATATTTTAGATATTATTGATTTTCGTATTGATGATATAATATTTTAATACTAACATAATGGAATAAAACGTACCCACCCATATGTTATATTTTTATAAGTCATAACTTATAACCATAATAAACACGTCACCTTAATCCGTCTCGCGTTTAAGACACGAATAATAATTGACCCTGTTTTTTTTTTCCACTCGACGTGAGATTATAAAAATACGACATATTGTGCGTCAGTCGTGAAAAAATTAGGCTAACGTGACTTTAGTGTGGGAGTAGCTTTGTCGCGCATGTACATAATATACGTTTATTATCATATTTGCACGTACGGATTCTCGTAAGTTTCGCCGTTGTATAAAATAAACATCGGAGGCTCGATCCTCCCCTGGTCTCTCCGTGTCACCGGCTCGGTTTGATACTAATTTGCCGATTATGCAGGTGTTGAATTCGTGTGTACGTATATGAAACGGAGACGACGTGACATGGCAAAACAAACCGGTTGTCAAAAAAAGGAGAAGACCGCGCAATGTATATAAGCGTCGACCTTGTTTTTGTTTTTTTCGCCGCGTAGTCATACTTGTGTATACAATAATGATAATGCCATAGAATGGTGTAGAACGAAATAATTACACGGTGATTAAAATATATAGTTAGAGGTACACTATAATATATAAAAACTGCGACATTAACACGCGGTGACGTCACGTTGGTACGAAAAACGCTTCGCAGACTTTCACTTATATAATCGAGTTATGACGGGCTCCGTTGGACGTCAATATTGTCGGCACACTCGGTTCGTCGTCGCGGGAAAAAATTGCAAAAAGTTTCGTTGGAGGTGCAGGGATTTGAACCCTGGACTTTCAGCATGCGAAGCAGACACTCTACCACTGAGTTACACCCCCAGACGAGAAATTATGGCGAATTATGCGGTACATATTATTCTTTGACCGATCGGCGACTATATTATTATTATAATAATATTGCGTTATTGATTTTTATAAAATCGTCGATTTTCATAAACATTTTCCAAACATCACGTAATCGAGATAAATTTTTATCGTGTTTTTTTTTTTACTCAACAATTTAAGTTGCCTACTAACGATTAGCCTTATTATGTATACTATAGTTGAATTGGCGATGGCGCGCAGCCAGAGGGTGTCTTGACCGTGATCCAGGTGGCCGGAAAAAAATCCCGAAATTCATACGCGCCGCCAGTTAATTTTTTAACCGGTACGATACTAATATACATCTTGAGAATCATTTATATTTATAGGCTTTTTATTTGTAAAGACGGTCTCGCGTTCTGCGTCAGAAGAGGCAGTGCCAGGTTTGGAGCTGTTGGGCTCACGACAGGCAAAGGCTCTCATGAACGTAGACTTTTTCAAATACATTATTTTATGGTTAAGAGGTTTTAAACCTTAATTCTTAAAAATTTGATTAATTACGTCTGTCGAGGAGTGTTGATATGTAAACCGACTAGGTATTTTAAATTTTTTTTCTTTTAAAAAGGATTTATTATTGAAAAGTATTAAGGTACTTAAAGTACATTAAAGTACAAAATTGTAAAAACTAAATTATTTTCGTGGTCGTTTATTTGAAAATATTATTCAGTAGGTATTCAAAATTCATTTAACTAGTCGTCATCACGTATAATAATGTAAATAATGACTTAAATAATAATAAGTTTGTGATTTATCTATCTATTATTATCTCTGTTTATCACATGTAATATTTGGCTTTGGATAAAAAAACATTTAAAATAAAAATAATTTCGAAGGCGAAGGTCCTATTGCTACTATATCAATATAACTATCAATTACTATAGGACTTATAATAAAGGTAGGTCGTCCTTTGTATAAAAGAACAGGCCTTTTTTATGTTCCTATTTTGTGACGACGCTATTTAACTTTTTTCCAATTTTTTTTCACAGAGTTATTCCAAATACCTTCCTAAGTGTCACCACGTCGACCGATTTTCAAAATTCGACCCCCCTAAGAGGTAAAAAGGGTGAAACTATAAAAATTCGCCTGGCCGGAACCGCTGGAGCTTTGAGTATGAAATTTGGTCAACAGTTTCGTTTTCTATAGTGGAGACCCTTTACGTGAGCGTTCGAGTACGTAAACGTTTTCCTCATACAGAGAAAAACTGTTCACGGGCGAAGCCGGGTTATTCAGCCAGTAATTTATAAACAGGTACCTACATTTAAACAATTTATTCTGATAGGTAATGTAAACTTTTATAGTAGGTAGGTACTTTTAATACTTTAAATATTATATTATAGTCTATAAAATCATTTAGTTTTAATTGGTTAGCTGTTTAACTCTTATAAAGTCATAATCATTTATCTATGATATAATTTCGTTACATCAAAATAATATTATTCAAGTACCTATCTATTATAATAGATTAAAGAACAAATCATAATCAATTTACGTGTGTCATATAATAATTTTATGTCAAATTATATCCATTAGAAAGAAAAGTATTTGGAGAGTCGTATCAATTTTTAACGAAAAAAGACATCGATTATATTATTGTTTTAATTTCTTTTGTTTTATATGGGAAAATGAGAAAAAAAAATGACAAAACAATAAGCTAAACTTAAATGCAGCAAAATCTACGATTGATGGCATCTGGGGGTGTAACTCAGTGGTAGAGTGTCTGCTTCGCATGCTGAAAGTCCTGGGTTCAAATCCCAGCACCTCCAAAGTAATTTTTGCACTTTTTTTCCTCTTATGATTTATTTTCATTATTTACGAGTTTAACGTTATTTATTTTAACGATGTTCTAGAAAGTTTTTTTTCGTGCCGGGACAATTATTTTTGTTTCTTTGTTGGAATTCATTTTTAATGCGTCATATGTAATTCGAGTTTATATAGTTATCATGAAGAAAATTGTATTTTTTGTAAAACGTTAAATTATGTGTTGACTATGGCCTTAAATTTAAAAAGTCAAAACAATTTCAGTGTCGTGTTTAGGTTACACCGACGTAGACGAAATTCGAGATTTTTAATCGCAGGGAGGGGGCTAAAATTTTTAAACTCAATATTGATTAAAATATCCTCTGGCTTTAATTTAAAAAAAAATAGCACTATAAAACTTTTAAACGAACAAAAACACACGTATATAATATTTATTCGTGCAATACATTTACATTTTTTCTTTAAAAAGAAAACCTTTAACGAATTCATTCAAAATAATTCCGATCAATTTTGAAAACGGAATTTATCGTATCGTAAACGACATTATAAAATCATTATTCTAAGTCATAACATTTTAATTTTTCGTTTTAATCATGATAATATGGTGATTCATGCCCTCTGCCCAAATTGCGCCTACGGTTACCGATCTAACCGCCTCCTGAACTAGTGAAATTGATGCATTTATAAACGTTTCGATGTCGAGTCGATTATTCGTTTGAGATGAATTCCGATTGTCTTTTCGAAATGATTATTTTCAGGTGCTCATACGATTTTTTATAATGTGTTTAGGATTCGACCTCTTCTCGGGGTCGTCTCTGGTGGGTTTCGACAACGAAGACGGTCTGACGGTCCTTGTTCCGGCGACGGATTCGATGTCGCGTTCTCGTCGATCTTGATTTTCAACTCGGCCTCCCGCTGTGGCGTCGACGTCTCTAGGCGCTTAATCTCGGCGTTTTCTCCGATACCGTACGTGTTCTGAGCCGAGTTCAATAAGAATGATACGTCCACTTTGTCGGGGGGAAACAAATGAACTCAAATATTTTTCCACTTCGATTCCAACGCCGTACACATTGTGTTTTATTTAAGATATACGCATAGAGTGTTAAAAATTTTGATTCACTTTGAGATTGGAAAACATGAACGTTGAATTTGAACTATACTAGAAGGTTGCACTAACAATAATAACTTTGGTAAACAAAAATAAACGTGTATTTTTAATGATTTTTTTCACTACACGGTAATCACGCGAATTTCGATCTTTTCGTTACAGAATATCCTGTGTCGTTTTGTCAAGCGATCAAAAGGGAGCTTGACGGAGGGGGAGGAGGACGAAGCTTCGAATCGTAGAAAGGATTGGCCGAGGTGTGACGAACAAAGTCGGTTCGCGTGCTCGCCACTTCCGCGGGACGCGCCAAGTCGGACGTACAGGCGTCGAGGGGGCGAGGATTATGTTTAATTAGAAGACTGATTTATCGGGTCTGGGCCTCCGCGAATCGCGCGCTGAGCCTCTAATGAGTGCGTTTTACCTATACTCACAAATATGTATATGTATGCGCGAGTACACGTCACGCGCATTGGTATACGTTAAATGTTTGTGTGTGTAGAGGTATATATTATGTATACGCACTTCCGTCCCGACGCGCATTCTTATGTTAATAATATTGTCCCCTCCTCCCCGTCGATGCCGTCGTCCAACCTTTCCGGTCTTCCGACGATGTTATAATGATGTATTATAATACGTACTATACATACGGTGGCGTTCGTGGGTTAATTATCGTCCGAGGAGAGAGCGGCGATGGAAAAACGCCACCGCCGCAGCGCGTATAATATATTTATTTTTTTATAGTACTACCGGCTCTGCATATATACGATAATAATAATAATAATAATAATGTACCTAATACTATGTGTTTGTGCGACTACTGCAGTTGTGCATCGCGTACGGGCCGCGGTGATGCATCGGCAGTTAAAAGAGGAGAGAAGTGAAATCTCCGTGTACACACAGACACGTAGTGAGAAGACTCGACCGGTCACGACTCTCGTTGAATGGACTGCTTGCTCGGAGCGAGAATGAGTGGCAACTATAATATATATAATGCGCTATATGTATGTCTACAGTCGTCTATTATCGTATACATTTATACGTTTTTATTATGCGCGATGCGACGGCTCCTCTGTGCGCGGTGGCCACAGCATGTTTATATATCATTGTATATAGGTAGTGTGTGTGGGATCGTTATTACCCGGGTTAGGTGCGAAGACGACGGAGGGATTCTATCCGAACACTCGTGAACACACTCGCTGAATTGATGTCGGCCACGTTACATTACTATACTACAACCAGGGCCGGCGCAACGAATACTGGCGCCCTGGGTGAAAATAATATATGTTTCGGTGCGCCTCTTATGCTCTCCTCTCGTCCACTATAGTTAAAGTAAGTGTTTTATGTAAGATTAATTATAAAAATAGCGTGTATTTCGTGTTATAACTTTATTGCACGACCGTATAAAAGCAATTTATTACAAACAAATAATAATTACTAAGAGCTAATATGCGCAACGATAGCACCTACAGTCGTACCTACACGTTGTAGCGATATACTCTGAAAGACATCCTGTTTACGAATATAGAAGTTCAATTTCTTGCGTATATTTCATAGTCTAATCTTATTTTCAGGAGACTGTTCGAGACTCGAGAGTACAAATATCTGAAATATCTCAAGCTGAAAATAACCAACCGATATTTTGAATTAAGAGTTCATTGTCTACATGACCCGTGTAAGTTTCAGAGTCAATTCGTAAAGTAATGATAGGATATAGCTAAAATAAAAGTATATGTTTCTGACGCGTTGAAAGTGTTTAACAAATTTAACTTTTGTCGTACACATTTACTATAAATCAAAATAAATATTATCTACTATTAATTATTATGATTATTTTTATATTTAATTAAAACACATAAAGGTCGAGTGCTTGCTTATATGCAAATTTTTTTGAAGTATTTATGCTTATATATTTATCCTTACACCAAGGGGCGCAAAACAATTTTAACCCCCCCCCCCCCGTATAATGACCCTTAATGCTATAAATGCTTAAATGCTATAATATTCGGAGATAATTGTATTTTATTATAGAGCTCTTCCGGAAAGTAGTACCTATAGAGTAATCAGATTACCATTATAGTATTATTCAAAACAACTTCGTTATACCATACGTAGGTGTAATTATATGCAATAATATCATTGTAATTGCCGTTACTTGAATAAAAAAAAACTGACGTTGAGCGCGACTTTGCTTGCAGCCGATTCGTAAGCGCAAGTCATTTACCATTGTTTTCGGTTAAAAGTATACTGTATCCTCGCGCTACTGAGTGTTTTATTTTTACTGCAGGGTTCAGCGGACCAACTACGGTTTCTTTTTTTCTTTTTTTACGTCGACACTGCGAAATCGATTTGAACACGAGTAGTAAAGTAGTATAGTAGAAGCAGCAGCAGCAGCAGCAGCAGCAGCAGTACAATATACAGAGTTGTATAGTCGTACACGGTATCCCGCAGAGGGGACACAAACGTCGTTATCAGCAAAGTACAAACACGAGCTTTTTGCTCCCTTCGACACACACACACACATGACATATCCGTCAGTAGAATACACAACGCGACGCGAAAGTGTCACCTTCATGGTGTATTCGTTTTTTTGCCAAATAAAGTTCGAGGCGGAGGGTTGCAGATTTGTGTGCAGTGTGCTGAAGGGTGGGCCGAGAGGATGACTATCGTCGAGATTGTTACATGTCCCTGTACGTATAATATATATATATAAATATACTATGTATATAATATGCCGAGCAGGCTCTCAAAGTTTTCCATCTAAATCGATTTGTATCGTCGAGAGTAAAGAAGAAATAAGATACGCCTGACACGATAATATAATATAAGTAAATCACTAAAACCAACTGCGACGAATGTAATTTTTTATAATCCAACCGCGCGCGTATTCGAGAAAACTACTGCATTCTATATGTACCATATAAACGGCCGCAAATCGATTGTTCGGACTACACGACGTCATTTCGTTGCACCGAAGTGTTGCGGCGGTAAACGGTGGTTTCGATCAGCACGCGAACAACGATGTGAAATATCGCGGTATCCGTTCACGGCCATGCAGACAGTTTTAATCTATTAGATCTAAATTGTAAAATTATACACACGTCGCCGCGCTCGCGTTTAGAAATTCGTGTCGGCAACACTATTGTGTTATGACTGAACGTCACGGTCGGTTTAAGACCGTATGATGTACATCAATTAACGATCGCGCTTTATTTGATTCGGTTTTTCTAGTAATGGTGGTCAATGCACTGGAATCGTTTTCGAATCCCGAAAAATTGCTCGCCACGCAGTTAATGAGCTGAGGGGGGGCTCGAAATGGGCGCGGGGCCCGGGAAAAATGTCCTCTCAGTTGACCTACCTCAGGAGTGCGCAGCAGTGATGATTTTCCACTTTTACAGTCGTTTTCAGTATGGGTAATATCATTATAGTCTCTATGTATTGTACACCGGACGGTTTTTAGTCGTTATTATAATCGTTCGACTGTGTTTTTTTTTCGCCCGTTTAACGACGCGTCGTAATAAGTCTATTTCTGCGGCGATAATATTATTCGATACTATATAGTGTTCCGCCGCCGGTATAATATTGTCGCCCGCGTTGGTCGGTGCAAAATTTCGTCGGTCGGCTCGCCGAAAAGGAATACCTGTCCTCGGGATCGTGCCGATTGTTTCCTACTAGTCGTCTGCGGTCAGACTAACATGGAAAAAAAAAAAATAATAAAAAAAAAAAAAAAAAAAAACATACACGATATTATATTCACCGCGCGCAGCGGTCGTATGACGACGACGACGACTGGCCGTAATACGACGATGGTTCCTCTCCTCGCTCCGCGCGCTCTCGTCATCCGTCGCGTCCGAACGTTAATTGCCGATCGGCGAACCGTGATAACGACGCATATACACGGACGACCGTGTTTTTTCTCTACATTTTTGTCCCGTGTCTTACAAAACGGTCACTCAATAAAAATCGCACACGGCGGACGGGACCTCCGTCTCCGGCTCCGCGGCGGCCCGTCCGGGGCAATAACAATAACAATAATAATAATAATAGTAATATAACAACGAGAACGAGATGGAAAAAAAAAAAATCCAAGCGATTATAAAAATCGTTACAATACATTTTTCTTATCTGATCGATTTTGATTTAACCGGGACAACGGCGCTATTAGCCGCGACGCGTGATCGCGCATCGCATTACGTACGCACACACACACGTAATAAATGTTGCGCGTATGACTTTTTCTCTGCGGACTGCAAAAACCGTCGCATACGGCTCCGGTATTTCGCGTAGGTACGGCGATCGTGCCGCGAAAGAATTAAAACGGCGGCGGCGGTCGGGTCTCCGGCGACGGGAAAAAACCTACGGCCAGTCGATAAACACTTGTTTGTATATTGTGTGTTTCTTCTGCCGTTCGCGCGCGCGTGCGCGAGTGTGTCGGCGGTTCGACGCCGAGGCCGTCCTTAACGCATTCGCGTTTGATCCTCCTTGTACACCCACCCCGCCCGTTTCCGACGACGACGTTTCAAATCGCGGATTATTTTCCGCGCGTCCGAGCGATTTACCATGGTATTTCTCACGGACTCACAAAATGTGACGTGAACGACGCGACTATATTATATTCGTTCGATATTACGAGCGAGACACGCGACCGGAGAACACCAAACCGCACTGACGTCGTCGAGTATCTATAAAAAGTTCCACGTTGTTACGCGCGTACCTGCTGCACTGGTACAATACAGTTGACATTCCGAGACTTACCGGCTAGACAGATTGAAAACAACGATGTCGCCGACATTATGGTTATATTACGTACAACGCGGTGTGTCCTATTGCCATGAAAATATCGTCATTATTATCGCTATGAACGCGTACCGTTAGTGCGAGCAACGAGCGTTCGTTTTTCACCGCTTGCTAAAAATCACCTGTACAAGTATAGAATTTGGCGGATAGCGGTGTATTGGTTTTGTGGAAGTTATGGAAAACCGTCGACGAGTGTAACGATTACGATTTTCCAGGGGTTCTGCATAGGCTACGTTAAACGAGAAAAAAAGACACATCCGAACCGAGTAGTCGAGAACGTACTCACTTTCCTCTTTCTCTCTCCTTACTATCTGAAGTCGAATCTTATCTGTTTCGTAGCGTTTTACTTTTTTTATCTCCCATCTGACATACGACATCTTAAATGAGTTTGTGGTCTTTATTTCCCAACCATCGACATGTAAAATTATGTTCACCGATCAAGGCTACTATACGCTGGGCTCTCCAAAAAAAAATTTTAATCGATATTTTACGAGTATACTATATTATAGCCAATGTAATTCTAATGGCGTTGACTTAATTTTGGAGACGAATGAAAAAAAAATTAACGATTACACTGTTTACTTTCATTGTTTTCGCTCATCGTAAGATCTACGAAAAGAAAATCGAACGAAAATCACTACAAGAGGTTTTTCGGTGCATTTTGCGTGAGCTCGTTTCGTTAGAGAGGCTAAGCGGGGAAGTTTAACACGCGTCGACACGACGACGCAACGTTAAATCAACGATTTCAGATCGTACGTAGAAGCATAATACCCATACATCTATTACCGAGCGCCAAAAACGAAAACATGACGCGGGAGGATGGTAGGGGGTGTGGGGGGGGGTTAAATCGCGTCAGGACAAATCGTATTATTATCCATTATCGACGACGTATTTGGCATGTAAAATGGAAGGTAAATGTGCGTAAAAAAAGCAAAAAAGAAAAAAAAAAAATAAAGAGGTACGGAGAAAAAGTGTTAATGGCAAGTGGAATTTTACATTGTCGATAACCCGTTTGTAACGACTGCGACGGCGGCGGTAGGGCAATAAATTTTCTAGTCTAAATAGAGGTAATCGCTCTTCTCGCGTACACGCGGCTGACTCGATCGAGAACCCCTTCCATCAGGGCGGCGTAAAAAAAGGCGTCCGGTGCGTGCGCTCGCGCGCGTTTAATACGACATAATATCGGAAACGCTGTAAATAATAATATGCAACGTTGTGTTATTGTAAATACGGACGTTGCGACGGGGCGGCAACATACGTACAATAATATCTGCAGCCATTGATGACGAACGTGCGCTGGCGATTCTTCCCAATCCGTTCGGGACGTCCACTCGAGAATGCTGTTTCCTTTGTTTACCCGACGTAATAATATCGTGTGCGCGCGCGCGCGTACATGTATAATATTCCCACTGCGTTGTATAATAAAAAGCGAACGGATAAAAAAAAAAAGAAGAAAAGTAAAACAAACAAACAAAACATTAAACATCTGTTAAGTCCAAGTCGGTTGGAATATTTCATTTCATCTCCGGGGCCGCGGCGGCGGCGGTCATAACAGTATATTAGCTAAAGCGGCAGCCGTATAATGTAACGCGCGCGTATAGGTATCATATATACGTATATTATAAATATGCACTATACAAATATGTACGTACGCCGCGTCGCAGTGTTCGCGTGTTTTCCTGAAAACAATAGCGCGTCCTCTCGTCCTCGTCCTGGCGGCGGCAACAGCGAAATTGCAAAAAAAAAAAAAAAATCCAACATCCCCGTCGAACGCGACTAGAGGCTGCCGCGACGACCGACGATCGAATCGTTTCCGTCTCGGGTACGCGCGAAGTTTTTCTTTTGAAAGGCGTGCTTCTCCCATTTTTCCGAATCGATTCAAATTTGAACCTAGACGAGGGGGTCTCGTCGCACGTCTTCCTCTCGTTTTTCGATTGTCGCTATTGAAAGCGAGCATTTTTTTGACTTTCGATTCGTTCCGACGTAAAATAACTTTGATGTTAATAATCTTTTTCACTCGAAAAAAGAAAACAATAAATTATCGTTGAGTTTAACGACTTCCTTGGTTTGTTGAAATCGTTTTTCTTAACAAATCGATCCGTACTCTTGCGTTTGAAAATTGAAAAATCAAACATCCATTTTAGTATTTTTTTTTTAAATTTAGTTCGGAACCGGGGAAGCTAGTGATGGTTTTTGTTTTTAATTTTTTGGCGACCCGAAATCACGTAGCGACCCTAAGGCTGGGAAATGCCGGTCTACATATCGACAGACTGAATGTAGGTCGTGTAGGAGTACACTCCGCTGTGGTTGTATCGATCTACATAGCTGTTCGGTCATCGCGATCAACGCGATTTTCGTTAATCTTCTGTCTGTTGTTCGTGACATTGTTTTAAGTCTAACCAAAGTCCTGAACGATTTAATGAGAGAAACGCCGGGCTCGAGCACAAAATGAACCCGGGTTTATCAAACGTTACGGTCAAATGGTCAACGAATTAGTCGGACGAGTTCAAAAGACGACTTTTGTCTTTGTTCCGCTGTTGCTCGAGTTCATTACAGTGGTTATGGCCTGTTGTTCGCGATTATTATACGTAGTACCTACTACGTTTAAAAACTTAAACATTTTTCACTAATTTACCTTCTACTTCTATTTAAAATCATTTAATTTAATTTCGCCTCACAGAGTTGTGGGAAAATGCATTACTTTTATCTTACTTAGAAATACGGTTCTCTTGGCGCAAAGTTTGATTTGGGCAGCAATGAATTCAATTTTGGAACGGCTATTTTGCATTTTTGATTTTGTAAGTAGTTTTCCATCATTTTTTTTTTTTTAATACTCGTCTTTTATACATTTAATTTCGTAATGTTCATGGTACTTAATCAGTAATATCTTGGTTTTTAAAAGTTGTACACTGGCGTGCGCGTGTATGACTGTGTTCATTGTGATTTTAGTGAAATTCGTAAGAATTCGATTAGATGCGCAAATATTAGTATCAATAAATCGTGTTTTATGTTTCGTAATTTTGATTTTTAGTGCGATTTTCGGTGGACTCTTAAAGTTTCTGGTGCATTTTGAAAGATTTTTTAGTGCATTCGATTCACGCGTCCCTTGACCGTAAATAATTAACATAACTCATGAGCCGCATGCAGTAAACCTTGCCGTGTTCAAGTCTTATAATACGAGTATTTTATACCTACCGCGATGCCACAAGCCAATATATATCGGACATAAACGTACACGCGGTATAAATATATACCGTATTACTATAGCCGAAAACACACGCGCGCGCAGTACGGTAAATTCGTGTTAACCATTCGTTCGGTCGTGTTCGGTGCGGATTACCGGGCGAAGATTGACTTTTTTCAAATTAAATCCTACACAAATGTCTCTGACCCTTTGTACCGTGATTGCTTACAGAACCTATGCTCTCGCGATTGCAGGAGCGGAAACCGCACCCCAAAGTCAAGCTATTGGAACACTGTCAAAAATACAAAACCACACGGATTGGCACCAAATTACCGGGGCCTTTTATTTTATTTTTTTTTTTTTTTTGGCATCATTTTCGATTGGATTCCGGATCTGTACACGGAGCTATAACATATTATCCTAAACCGCCAGAGTCTACGGTTTCGATTAAAAACTCTCTCTCTCTCTCTCTCTCTCTATATATTACATTCGGTTCGCCGAATCACGTCTCGAGGCCATTGCCGTATACACACATTGAAAACGTACACAATATAATATGATACGTATGCGCACACAATACAGTAGATTTACGCGAGGGGACACATTTCCAGAGATAAAGTACGACGAGTCGCGCGCCGCCGTTTTATAAACGCTGCACGCGTGTACGGAAAAAAGCTGCACCGTATTATTATTGTATCCGCGCGGCGGAATGCGCACTACGTTCGAGAGAGCGAGAGAGATTATACTTCGCCGATGTTTGCGCCGACATTTGAATGCGAAAGTCCGTCATAAAATGTGTTATTTTTACCCTCCAAAAGAGATCCGGAATAAAAAAAAAAAAAAAAAAAAAATGGCCAACGGACACACGGGGTCCAACAATAACATATTGTCCGGCGATTAAGGTCGTTTTTAGAGTGGGTTTTTACGAGGGCAAAAATTGTCCGCAATCCCCGCCCCGCCGTTCTCCCGGCCCGTGTTTATTCGAACCCGTAAAAAGGCGAAATGCTTGACCATTTTTACACACAATAAGGCGTCCCCGAATTTATTTTTATCGTCTACAAAAAGCTGCTTTTTATTACGACCTTATATATTTATATTTACTCGCATTATATATCGGAATATCGTTTCCGACTCTCTCTCTCTCTCTCTCTCTCTCTCATATTATTATTTATTTTTCAGTTTTTTCCCTTTTTTTTTTTTTTTTTTCCGAAGTCATAATATACTACATCCGGCGATTTTTTTTTTTTTTCTAAAATGACCGTTTTCTTTTTAATATCGAAACTGTTTCAATCACTTTACACAAACACACGCCCGTTCCCTTCTAAATTGTATATAGCCATTTTACCATGTGTTCTATTATTATTATTATTATTTTCAATCGCGCGCTGCGCAAGTGATATATTTCAACATTTTTATAGGAGGGTCAATCGTAAATCATACAAATGTTTTTGCTTTGGGGATTTATATTGAAAACATTATTTTGCACTTCAACGACATTATTACGCATCCGACGGTTTCTTAATGTTAACACGACGACGACGACTATATTATGACGAGCGCACACCACGAGCGATACATTCATCCGCGAGAGACACAATTGGAACAGTTGATACGGACCATAAACATCACTGTGTGTATAGATTTTTTTTTTAATGCATATTTTGATACCTTCGTAGGAAATAATAAAACCTCGCCCGGAATAATTTAAGAAAATTATTTCCGACTCATAAAATTGTTAACACTTTTTATGGAGAGCCGAGTGGTCTTTATTACGAACTCTAGTTTCCAGTCGCCGTGCGTATATTAGTGTGGTCGCTGGTATGTTACCATTTTTTTTTTTATTTTTTCACTTCCAGTAAAACTGATTAACGGACAGAATAACGGTCGAAAAATCTTGTTCGCTAGTTATCACGTGATTTAATTAAAAACAGAAAATGAAACGAAAAACGTCTACCGGAAACGTAAGACATAAATATAATAGATCCACGCGTTCCGCCTTCGTATAGTCACAATGATATTCGCAAGACGTTACAGAATGTACGTAGAACGGAGTACTGCTGTGACATATTATTATAAAATAGAGAGATAAAAAATTCGACGACCGTTAAAACACGCATACCAGTGTATAGCAGCTATGCGGAAATTTCAAAACGCAGCGTAACAATTGATATCATACTGCATATACATATTCATCGTTATCGACGTCACGTGCTGTTTTCAAAACGAATATAACTTAAAAAACAAAGTTTAGAGGTCTGTTTGAAACTTTCTCGACGTTTTACACCGTCTATAAGCGATTACGGCGCAGCTCCGGTCTACGTCGTATATCCGAAAATATTTTATGCGAACCGTACATAAAGAGTGCGAAAACAAGACTTCTGTGTTGTCGAGAGATCAAGGAATACAGGAATAGGAATAAAAAAAAAAAAAAACAAACAAAACGTTTAATAAAAAAACACATACACACAATAATGTGTTTGTCGAACATCTGCAACTATGTTGTTATAATATACGTCTGGAAATATGCGCGCGCTTACATTTTAAGAACCCGTTTGAATATTTTCATAGTTATTATTGTTTGTGACAAAAACGCTCGCTGCCCGGGGGCTACCGGGTTAAGATTTATCGTTTTCAGCTACCGAAATATGTCCGCATATAAATATTTCTGTTGGTCCTTACAGGTGTAGCGCTGGTACAAAAAAGGCGGGAGGAGGAGGAGGAGAATAATAATAATAATAATAAGCGAAGGAGACGAGGAGGACGAAAAAAAGAAGCGATAATAATTGCGCCGACTGCGGACAATAGGAGCGCCAAGTTCTACAGTGATATTTTAAGCTTCCAGAGCAGCCATACGTACGTATATGCATATAAAATATTGGTACATGCCAGATACTACGCGTACGCAGGCATGTGCGGTGTTTAAATGACGTCGGGGGGCACCGGTGTGGGCGAGGGGGGCATTCGGAGGGAGACGATCTGACGTAAATATATAATTCACGACTTTGCACGACGTTATTGTTATCATATACATATGCACACGTATGTATGTGTATATATATTTAACCTATGCGCGCGACCGGAATGGAAAAAAAAAATGTATGGCGCAAAAAGAATAAAAAAAAAAAAACGAGGAAAAAAGAGAGAGAAAAAAAAAAATTGAAAAATATATAACCGGGACACCTCGTTGTCGCGCGCGCAGATTAGATCCGAACACACGTTTCCGTGAATTTATTATTCCATTGTGTCAAAAATCCTCAAAAGCCGCGCGCGCAACACTTACAGGTCACACGGGGGCGACGGCGGCGGCAGCAGCAGCAGCAGCAGCAGCAGCAGGTTCCTTCCTCTCGCTCGTGCGATTCGCCGTCGTGTACAATGAGGACTTTTTCTGTTTCTTTTTGTTCGTTATTCTTTTTTCATATTATTATTATTATTGTTATTTTCGTTTCGACGACTCGACGAGAGAATTCGACCGAAACATTTGTTTTCCCATATAGGTACGCGCGCGCACGACAACAATTATTATTCGCGTGCGCGCGTGCCCGCCGTATGAATAATGTCGTCGGGCTCCGTCCAGAAATCACACTTGCCCGCAGAATCCGTGGCGGGCAATGGAAATCAAATTAAAAAATACACCCGGGTAGATTTTGTTGCGGAAAACAGACACGGAACGGTCGACTATTGTCAATTGACTATTTTCAAGTCGCCGCCCTGCAGTGGTTGTGTTGAACAACGCTTTTCGACTATGCAAATCGTGTGTCGAAATCATTCGCTGCTATTAAAACGGCGTTGATTTCAAACGGGGAAAAGGAACGGGTTTTTTTCTCAGGCCTCGATTAGAAAACAAAATGTTTGCCACGTGCTCGCTGTCAGCAATAGTAATTATTATCGTCAGTTAGTATATAATAACATTTGACGCTACACACTCTGCCGCGTATTGCGAATGCGTTTAGCGAGATCGTCATCGCGTCATACGTTTTTCAGTCCAGTTTAGCAGACGTCGGCCTACGCACGAATATTATACATTATTATGGAATCTAGTTCCCCACGACGACGCGACGGTGTTGTATAGCCGACGAATCGTTTTGTTCTTCGATTGTAGGTACTTTTATTTAAAATTTAAATTCGTACACGAAAGATTATCGATTCTCGCAGGACAATATTATTCGTCATCATATTTTAAAACTTAATCGTCTACGTCTCGCCGAGCAAGTAGTATTGCGATATGTTTTATACACCGATTTTGGTATTCATTCCAAACGAAAGTATACAATATTATAAACCGTGAACATCGCGTGGACCATTTTTAGGCGGACCGTTTCAAATCATATACGATCCCACCGACTAAATTTAACAGGTTACCCACAGAGACGAGACAATGAACTGGAATTTAATCCGACCGATCGAAAGAATTTTCAAATAATAGTTTCGACGCGACACACGCGTTCCATTTTGTGCTGTGGCGTAACATTATTTGTTCGGAATATACAATAAACAGAACACGACGACGCCTACAGAAAATAAAATGTAATTGTTTCATAACGAAAACAGTATGAAATACATTTTATAATAATTATGATTATTAATGGTATATTTCAAAAAACCTCGTGGACGAATAAAACATTTATATAGAATTCATGTAGAACGTATAACTACAAATGTCGAGAACGTGTTATGGAACACATCGTTGCTTTTTTTTTTCGTGCACGGCATAATGACTAATTTGACGATAAAGCGAATATCAAAATTCCAAAAGTTGTATAATTGAGGTATTAAAAACATTCAGAATTTATCGTCTGGCCATTACGGGGAAAAGAAAAAAAAAGTGTTTTGGGAGTTAAGTGCTGACAGAATATACTTACAAAAAAAAAAAAAAAAAAACACTATCAACGTTGAAATGTTTTATTAAGTTCGAGTTCAGTAATGGATTTTGTCCATTGAATTTAAAACGTATCCGATTAAACAAGCGTCAGCGTAAAATTGTCGACTTTTTTTCTTCTTTGCTTTTTTTTTTTTTTTTTAATTGCAAATAAAGGGAGCATTTTATGCCTCCGTTCATTCGAGCATAAAACATTCAAAAGACCTTAAATTTTCGCCCCTTCCTCTTTTTTAGTTTCACAAACGTTCAAAATGTGTTCGACGGCGCAAAAAAAAAAAAACTGTCAACTTTTAATTCGGTATCGGTGTTTTATAATCTTAACGACCTTTTAATACAAACTTGAATAAAAGTTTTCGGGCGAACGGGATTCGTGAATAATCTATTGAAAAATAACGACGAGTGTGCGGTAATAAACATATTTTTAATGTACTTATTTATTATTGGTCGAAGAAATAAATAGCGTTCGCGATATTTATTATGTAAATAAATAAAAGTAAAACTAAATAAATAAAACTGAAAGTCAATCAGTCTCGATTTTAAATTATTTCCAACTCGTCGTATTATTTTTGAAAACAGAGACATTGATATAGTTACAAGAACGGATATCGACATTTTTTTTTTTTATGAAGCATTTAAGTACGAGTATTTTTCAAGTACAAGTACTTTATTTTTTTCAATAAACGTATTGAATGAAAAACGCATTTTCGTAAAAGTATAGGTCAGTCTTATATATTTCCAAGATTATAACGAGCAGTATTATAATTAAGTATATTTTGTACGGTTTAAAATGTGAAAAATATATTTATTATTATTATTTTCAACGTATAATTTGACTAGACTATATTATATTCATATATGTTTAACATGTATACATATACCTATATTTGTCTTAAAAGACAGATGCTCGAAGATTGGTGTTCAGCTGGTCACCAACATGCACATATTTATAAAGAAACCGTCGGTTTGGCCTACGGACAGGTGTGATCAAATGCATTCTAAAAGGTGCTCAGATAAGCAATTGAATACGAGTAGTACTTGCAAGGTAAGTAATGTCGACATTGTTGAGCCGCGTGATTGTAAGTTATGTAAAATAATGTGGCAAACGGTAACATTTGAGTTTACTGTTTAATTATGAAAATCGTCGTTTTGGTTTTTAAACTCTAGCGTCCTTTGATCGAATCGTGAAAAATATTTTTCTAATTTTTAAACATTATTATATTATCCCCGTTCGATTCGGTAGCGTTTTGTTCGAACAGATTTTAATTAAAAATAATTGGTTTTCGAATCGTTCTTAATGACGCGTCGGATTAATTATATGTTTCATAAACACCAGAATGAATTGTTACTCGCGCAATCAGTTTGTTCCGTCGACTCGACTTCCGTTCCAACTCGATGCAAGGTAATTTGAAAAATAATTTTATCATCTACACTCGTGCCTATTTATAATAATTAACAAGTAGCTCACGCGTGTACACATACAATACACACACGCACATATATATTACAATAACTCAAAGTCGAATACTTCGATAAATCAAAACGGTCGTTTTTTCATATCGCATTGGCATGTCAAAACAATCGTATTATGACATGCGGTATATATATAAAAAAAAAGAAAAGAGAATTGCATCACGAGTAGCGATAGTATATAATATTACAGTATTATGTTTTGTTTGATTGAAAAATTACCTTTGGGAACGCCGCGCCGTAGTGATAAATTAACTCGTCGTATACGAGCATAAGTAATATCGGCCGATAAGTACTAGATGATTAATACGTGCGCATAACGGCGTTTTCCGATTGTGAAAAATAATATTGTGTTTTGTGCCCACTGTCCATATATAGGCGTATATATACTCGTGTGTTTGTGTGTGTAGTTGCTATATCGTCATTCAAGTCACCGCCGCGGCACCACGGTGTTCCGGGGCGGACGGACCGGAAGTCGGAAACGAACTTCCTACGGCACACGTGGTCAGGGATTTCGTTTGTTATCGCCGCCACCACACAACATCCACGTCGCATTGTTGTATGAGATTCGCGTTACGATTCGGTCACGATTATTTGTCATTTCGTTTGCCATTTTACTGGTTTGTCGTGGCGGCGCGGCGGCGCGGGTATTGTGCGGTACAATAATAACTATTTTACTTTCAATAACGATCTGTTCGATTTCCAAAACAATATTTCTTTTGCACGGGCGTTCGTTTAATTTACGGCGCGCCGCCGTTCGGAATACATTATCGCGGCTGCGCACTAATCAAACGCGACGGACGGTTTACAACGATATATTGTCACGTTCGACACGTCGAGTCATCGACTACAATGTCCGCCGAGTGTGTTACCTATACTCGACTGACTAAGCAACACGTTCTAAATTTTGTAATAATGACGACGGTCCGCGTGATTCCGATTTTACCAAAACCCGAGCTATATTCAACTCCGATTTTCCGTAAAACTATGCTTTTCAATGACCCACCACAGGGTCAAACGTTGCAGGTTTAAACCTAACTATGTGTTTCCCGTGGTCGATTGTACGTGGCTCGGTCACATGCGAACAAAATCTATTTGTGCTGGCTCTAGAGGGCGAGACGCGGTGTATGTGCGTCCAGAAATATCGAATGCAAACTGAAATTATAAATTTAAAAATGCGTAGTTTAAAATCAAGCGAAATTTAAAAGAAAACTTTAATTTGATTTACAAACAGAAAAATGTAATTAAATAGCACAGATAAGCACGACAAAACCCATTTCGCTTTAAATCTTAAAAATATTTCTGTTTAATACCGTGCAAAGCTGTGCGGGGACGGCTAGTATATAATGTTTGTAATAAATGTAATGCGTATTATTGTAAAATATCAATAAGGACTGTCGGAACGAACGCGTGACTTTAAACCGTTATTATGTTCGCAAGCTGAAAACGATATTTCAGCGGCAAAGATAGTTTTTTTTTTTTTTAACACTGTTTGTATAGCGAAAAAGTGATCCGAGCTTGTGATTTTATACTCATATAGGTATACGCCTCTAGCAGTCGTACTAAATGTTTATATCGTTAAGCGTCGACGTCGTCGTTGTCGTCGTCGTCGTCGTCGTCACTTGGGCCGCCCGAACGTAATTGAAAAATAACAACTGGCGCGTATTCGCACGCGGTAAACCCGACCGAAATAAACCATAAAAAATAAACACTGATGTAAAAATAACGACGGTTTTTATAAAAATGAAAATAAAAAAAAAAACGTACAAATTATTATTATAAGCTCCGCGCGCGCAATAAACGCTCCGGCTAAAACAGAATCGAGCCGCGCGGCTCGAAAAACCTGTACACTCGTAAAATATAAAATCGTTTTAACGACGACTAAAAACGCGGTGCGCGTCGTGTTATATTATATTAAGTTTTTGTCCTCGTAAACGTGTGCGCGCATAGCCGAAAACGATTCCCATTCATTATGTTATACAATTACGTATTAAAAACGACGCGATTGCGTCGGCGCGTAAATCGAAATATTATGTACTACCGTAAAAATATCACGAACGATCCGCGTGCACTCGGGTGCCGGATTTCGGATCCTCTGCTTAGACGGATTTTAATATTTAGTGTATTAATTTAGTATAATAGTAGGAATATTACACGTTTTTCCTGACTTATACGGTTCGTAGTACCTAGGTACCCGTTTGCGTTGTAAAAACGCACACATAGAAAACTGTATTAGATTTAACAACTGACCAGTCAACCATTGACTTAATAATATTTTCCCGTATTGTATACTTAATAATATTACGAATACGTTTTTAGAATGGTCGTTGTATTGATGGAGAGCGCTACGGTAATTGTTGACACGTACAGACATTAGATTACTACGTCATGGTCTATGATTTAATTTATATAATTATTATACACCCTAGACGTACCTCGCACGCAAATCTGCTGACGTTAAATTTCGTTTCTTTCGCACCCGATTTGGATGCATATTACCGTGCCATTGCCATTGGCATCAAGCCAAATCGCCGGAAATTTGCCACCCGAAAATTTTTTCAAAGGCAAATATTTTACTCGGAATACTTTGATCATTTCTATCATCCACACAACATTCGTTTCAAAAAAATCATACGTTCATTTAGAATACAATTATATTATTAATTTTAAAATGAATTCAATATTTACATACTCGATTAATATGGACATGAAAATTTTTATGAAAAACCTGAAAATTGTTTGAGCACATTTATATTGCTTCGTTTTAAAGTAGAAACATTGTGATAGTAATAATAACTAAGAATATACTATAATGTTCGAAATTGAAGTATTATTATTATCAGTTTAGAGTCGTAAAACGATGAATTCTTTTTCATTTAAATACAAACTCCAAGTACGAGTCCAAGGAAGCAATAACAATCATAGTTTTTGATACATTTGTCCTCGAAATTCGTCTCCTCCGAGTCACCTAAAATGTTTTCACGCCGAGGCAATCGTCCTGCTTTGATGCTTCCCCCGTAAACGCGGCTCCGAGTACACGACATCGATACACATATTAATACATACGTGCGTTCAATATAAAACGTATAACGACTCGCTCGGGAACCGGAAGACAAACGCGTTTGTACGTCACGTCGTCGACGAGAGCGCGGTGTGTTTCGAGCGCACTTTGAAGGACCTCGTGGACGGCGGCGACGACAGCAGTTCCGAAAAGGGTACGTTACGTATTATGTGTACTCTCGTATTTAGCATCATTGTTATTACTGTACACCGCGGGGCGAGGGGGTCACGTGCAAGACGCCGTCGTTTTTAATAACGACGCGTGTACAGCATATTATTATTATTATTATTATTATAATGCGAGTCGAATAATATATGATAATATTTTCCGATTGCCTTTTCTCCGTCGGGCCTGCACTTGTTTTCCGTTTGCTCGCGTATACGTGTTATTGTTATTATCACACATACACATTATGTATATTATACAATTGTATATATATATATATACGTATATATAATAGTAGTAGACGACTGCCGCGACGACGTTTGTCGTCACGCACCCTTTTTACACGGTTCGCGCGCGTGCGTCTGTCGCAGCTGTTGCCCCCGTGCGTTGGAAAAAATAAAAAGAGAGAGGAAAAAATTAAACTTGAAAATTCAACGCGCGACGAACGGAGGAAAGGGGTTGAAAAGTGTAAAACGCGCCTCCCCTCGCCCTTCCCCCCTGGACAGTGCGTATAATAATAGTAATAATAATACAATATATTATTATATTAAACGCTATCGCCGTACAGTCGTCATAAGTCACGCGGCCCGAAAACGTGTCGTCGTCGTCGTCCGTCCCTCGCGCTGCTGCCAGCCGCTGCCGCGGGACGCCCGACAGTTGTTACTCTGCGAAAAAGGGTTGTTTTAAAGTTTTTTACGAGGCGATCGTTTTCCGGGCGTGCGTCAAACGCGTCGACAGAGAGAGAGAGAGAGAGAGAGAGGGTGAGAGAGACGGCGGGGACGAGGACGGAGGTAATCTAAAAGGAGACACTGAGATTTTAGAAATTTGTTGACAACGATTTAATAACAATACGTGTCGTATAACGCGTTATATTATATAAATAATATATGGCGTGCGCGTCGTGAAGAGAAACGCAATATTCATACGGCACACGTCGTCTGAAACGGATACCGCGACGAGACGAAAAACGCTGTCGGATATGTTTAAATTAATATCTTTCGGCGCTGTCTATCGTACGAAGAACGCGCGTGTCTCCGTGTTCGGATCAGTCCCGGACTATTCTCTAAACGTTGTGTTATGATATTTGTGTTTTTTTTCTCGATCGATGATTTGTGTTTTTTATCAGTTCATCGAGCTGTCGTTTTCGGTTCGATTTTTAACTTCGCGGTGCGTTTTTATCGGAGCAAATTATGTGGTGTTGTTGGTACTTCGAGGAGCCAGATTTGGAAGTCTTTCGACGGATTTTCCAAACTTAGAGAGAAACTAACGAAAATGTACTAGAAAAATTTAGATTGGGATTAGTATTTAGTTGGCACACATAATGTTTATGAACCTATAGGTGTCGTACGCATTTAAAGCTGCAGCAGAAAAATCAAGTATTTCGGCCCAAAATCGTGTTAGGGACGTTCGCAGCGTGTACGAATTAAGTACGTTATTTTCTCGGTCGTCTCGAGAACAACGTGTTCGATATTGTTCATAAAGTTGTTTAACAATCTTTTCGTATACAATTTTATGTCTACGCTATTATTATGCGTACAGTATAGCGCACATTATACAAATATACATTTATACATACACGATTCGATGACTTTAAAGACCAAGGGCTGTATTACGCGTTGTAACGTATATTTGTGTGTGTCTGTGTACATACTTAAAGCCGTAATAAAATTTAAACGACGAGAACCAAAGGCTTTATGCGATTTACCCGAGGCGATGTCTGTATATAGCATCGTCTTGAAACGAAATACACGCCTTCTAATCCCGATGTACGAATAGTAATTAATAAACTTTGAAAATTGGTGAATAAAAACGCTAATCGATATATAGCAATATCCGAGACGGAAATCATTGTTTTTGAACAAATTTTGGACGAGCCCCAGAGCCGCCCAGCCTTTTTCCTGGATCCACGCCTGGGGTCCGATCGTGAAACGACGGGGCCACTTTAAGGATGCACTTCCAGCACCCCCGCTAGTTGCGACACTGCAGTAAAACACATACCGTCGGATGCGTGCAGCGTAGTTTGGTTCGCGCAAACATCGTCGCGCTCGCAATAAGTGTCGTTTCTTCGAATAGAACAAAAGAAACGGATTGCACACCAAGACGAAACAAGTTTCGTCGGAAATCTCGATTGTACTGTAGGGTTCGTCGTCTGCGGGCGAGGACACGTTGTTCAGCAGCTGGTCATGCTCGTGCCTCGCGAGACCGCAGGGATTTATTCTTATTATCACGCACAATGTGTATATTATTATGTATAGACGTCTCGGGGGTAATGGCGCGCAATGTTTCTATATACGTATACATACATAATAGTACGGTCGAAAGCGACGGGTATTCGTGCGATATATTATGATATTATATATACGAACATAAACACGGCGTGACGAGATATTTTACGAGAATCACACGGTTTTTTAAGACTTTTATGCGAACCAGATGCGAAGAAGATAATCACGCGTCGCGCGTACCATCACACAGTGTCATGCGCACACAAATATAATATACATTTATATAGGTACATACAAAGGACTCGAGTGGATTTCGTAGTCGTTCTCGCGGCGAAGGACGCGCGCGTTTATAAGACAAGGACGACGTTCGTTATACGTTGTTTCGATGACGCGTAACGTAAATATCAACGAAATATACGCACAATAGGCGCTATTGTGCGTGTCTTAGGAGAGCGACTAGTACACTATGTACACGTCTGTATGTACGTCCGATTATTTCGTATTCGTGTAATTTATATCGACACGGTCACACGACGGAAAGGGCGCGCGTTATTAGCCCTGCAGGGTCGCCCGGCGCGGCCGTGACGCGCTGCTGCTGCTGCGGCATTCGTTCCGGAAGCGTTTATAATCATATTACATATTATACGACGTGCGGCCGCATACGACGACGAGAACGTGTGTAACACGCGGTTTCCGTCGTTTCCGACGTTCAAAAGATCGATAAGAATATTCGTCGTTTCGATCTTTAGCCGCGCGCGTATATTCGAGATCGAACCCGATATATTATGTATATTGTCGGTTTCGCCGGCGATCCATCACTGTCGTCCTTGCGCGGCGTATTGTATAATGTGTGCGGATCTCGTTATTTTTCCGGTATGTTTGTGTACATAGTTGGCACCGTGGTCCTGGGTGGTATAATACGCGTATGCTGCGAACCGATTACCCGCGACGTGCGATCTCGAACGAGAGCGAGCGATTCCAAACACTTCCGGATCGATTAGCGCGTGAAAAACGTGTCTGAATAGTATTAATATTATAAATAGAACGCGATCGCGCGTAGATAAACTCGCGCATTATCTTGCGGCCCATTGAGATCACCGCTGCAGACGTGCCGATTAACCCGATCCGTTGATTTATACGCACGGCATAGAGTTTTTATACCCGATAGGTTTTGAATTTTCACCTCTCCGTTGACTGTATATGTATATACAAAATCTTGTTAAATAACATTCATCGACCAAAGAACGCGATAATTATTAAAAACGATAAGAATATATCGAAATATTGAATATAATAACAATTAACTTTATAGAGGACATGGGTCATGTACACACGTGTTGTGACAACACTGTTGTCGTGTTCATTTCGTTTCATACATAAAACAAAACTCGTATAACCGAAAAGAAAATTAAAAAATTAAAGCTAAACGGAGTGCTTGTAACCCTCGTAGTTAACACACCTTTGGTTGATTCCGTTAAACAATGACGACTCGGCCGTAAGATTAATCGGGTGCATTTATTAAGGTTACAGTAAAAGTTCATACTTGTAACGGCGCGATGTTGCGGGGAAAAAATGATTAGATACTTTTGTGTGAGCAATCCGCCATGGCAAACGGCCGCATTATAAATTATAATAATCATCCACTTTGAAATGTTATAGAAACTACCGTAGTTTACATTATGATTTAAACCGAAAACATGCACACGAGTTATATTTCTCCGTGTAATTTGAGTTTACGAACAACAGTATAGGTATTTATCTACCAACGGGGCTATATTTTCAAACACACATAGCGCGTTTTCCTACACGGCGAAATTGTACACTAAGATAGATATATTTGCGCGTAACTCGATCGTCACATATAGAATATTATAAAATAGTAGAACGTTGAGTCGCCGAAATCCAGTCTAGTACTCGGCTAAGGCCAAGCGCACACGGAGCAACTGTTTTGGGACAAAAGTTGCAAATCAGTTGAGTTTACAACCCCAGTTTGAAACCAGTACGAAACTGGTGTCCGCACACGGACATGACTGATTTTAGATCAGTTGCTTAGTTAATTCGAGCAGTGCAGTGTTGTTTTTTCGGTTTTCTGCTATGTCGAATTCAGATTCAGATGAAGAAGATATCATTGATTATTATCAATACCGCAAGCTACGCAGAATACGGAGGGAGCATTGGGTACATCCATACATAAAAGAAAATGCCAACTTAAGGCTATTTGTAGCAGCACAGCAACTATCTCAGACGGATAGAAAGTTTATTGCTTTCTACAGAATGTCGAAACAACAAATTGAATATATTATATTATATTATATTAGCACGAATATTAGTTTAATGATAATAATACACGTGTTTAATTACAATAGCAACGCAACTGCAACCGCGGCAAACGATTGCGGACAACCGATTGTAAACTGATTGCAAACTAATCTTATTTTTATCGCCTCGTGTGCGGACGCCACAGCTATACGACACCAAGATCACAAAACAGTTGCGCGTGCAACTGATTTGCAACTTTTGTCCCAAAACAGTTGCTCCGTGTGCGCTTGGCCTAATGCGTTTTTGTTAAAATGTTTGGATAAACAGATACGATAAGGGTGTCGATTGTGAAAAGATGACGTTATAACGATAACGCGGTCGTGCCCCGTTCGTGTGCCGACGATAATATATTTGAATAGTTTCCACGGGTACTGTTACCCGCTCTTGTATCGTCGTCGTCGTCGTCGTCGTCGTACCGACGACGGGACTAAATCGCGACGACCGATGACATACGATATAATACGCGTACAGCTCGGCGGCGTACATCTTGTTTTTACTTTTACGGACGGCAAACGTTTTATATACGCACGCGAATGCATTATGCATCCGACGTCCGGCGCGCCGCGTATAATGCCCGCCGTACATTACGGCGCACAACACAATATATATTTAGCGACGTTTTTCATAACGACCGTTTGGAAATTGCTACGTCGTCGTCCAATATTATCGTACCAAGCGATGTACGACGCGCGCGTATACATATTATTTGTATATACGGATCGTCTCGTATATGCGCGCGAGCGCATTATTACGTACGCGACATGTGAAAACGTGCAGACTCAATCAATCCCGCGACGTACGTAAGGCCGCTTCTCCGTTTATTATATTATTATTATTACGTGCGCGCGCGCGCGCGCCGCAGAGCTTTCTTTCTTTTTGAAGTATATCCTTCGCCGTACGTCGTACACACGGCATACACACACGCGCGCACTTGTGCGCCGACAGGAAAGATATTTTTCATTGTTGTGCAGCTCGGTCGTGTGCGGGTTTTTTTTTCCCTCTCTTTTTCGCCGCCGACCCGAGAGTACTCCCGCTGGAGGCTTCTTTATATCCCGTCTCGCTGGACCAGAGTCACTGCTGCTGCTGCTGCTGCTGCTCACTCGAACGCAAGAGAACGACATCATTAAAAAAAAAAAAAAAAAAAACATATAATAATGTATATTATATGTCGCATGTCACTGTTACAAAGGTACAACGGCGAAAACCATTACGTCATTATTTCGCATATAGCCGTCGGCCTGTGCACCCGTTTCCTGCGGAGCCCCGCCGCCGCGCCGGACGAACCGAGGAAATTATATTCTTGTACGCCGAATGCAAAACACCCTGTTTGTTACTTTTGCGCGAACCGAATACACCGAGTTGATTATGCGTGTGCACAATAATGTCGTGTACTCCTTTTGTCCGCCCGATAACAATGTGTTTTCGATAGGAGGTCTCGTCGTATAGGCGCACCGAAAGAAGGAGAAAGGAAAAAAAACAACGGTGTCGTCTCTGCAGACATTTCCTTTTAGCGGAATAACAAATACGTCCTGTAAATTAATTATCACGAAAAAAAAAAAAAGAAAAAAAATGTTCTCTGCTCGATCATAACGACGGCAGTATAACGCACGTCGACTGGCAACGGCGGCAGTTCAGTCGCAGTGGTTATACGGAGGAGAGCAGGGCGTTTGGTGGATTTACACCTCATGAAATTATATTATACATTAATTCATGAAAATATTTTTAAAAAATCAGACCAAAATTCGTAGTCATTACATGTCGAAAAATCATTCGGATCAAAAATTCTAAACGCTCGTCGTCCGCGTCCAATTTTTAATCATCGATGTAATATCACACGATTGTTATGAAATGACTTCATTATATTGTTTCCATCGGTTTTGTTTGACCTAAGAAGGAGAGACAGTTTTTTTTTTCTTTTAACCATCATAGTGGTCAGGACTCACTGTCGTTCGGATTCCAGGAAAAATGTCAACAAAATCTTCTGTCAACATTTTTAATATCTAAATTGGTTCCCCGAGTTAACACCAAGTGTTGTGCGGAGGTTCGGTAAATATTTACACCGGCGCACATAAAACGAATATAATTAAAAAATAAATAAATACCCGAGTGGTATAATAAACGCATTCGGAGGGAGAGCGTATAAGAAAAATAATAATTAATATTAATTATTCGAGCTACTTAAATGTAATACCTCGACGTATTTTATTCGAAGTAATATGATTATAACGAAGGTCAAAAAGTATACATAATAAACATTTCGGTACCCGTACATGTTATTTTTAATTTTCATTGTATAGGCGAATGCATTTCAAATTAAAACGCGCATAAGAGTAAGCACGATTTTATGATTAATATTAATACTGTAACTACAACTGAAACCGTATAGGTACCCGTCAGCCGTCGTGTCTTATGCGAAAATACGATTTTCAAGTGTGGTTTGTGGTCGCGCGGAGGAGAAACATTGGGAACGTCTCAAATTTGACTCGAAAAATAAACTGCAACGAAGCTGCTGTCTGATTTTCTAACGCGTTGCGTTCGATAAGGAAAAGGAATTGTCTTTTATCGATACGTGCAAATTTGTAAACTCGGCTTGTCGCAGTAGCCGTTGCACGTCGGTCAATCGTCGAAACGAGAAGAACGTGTGCAGTTATACGTGTTTTCAGACATACGAAAATATTTAAACGTAGAAAAGTGTTATATTATCGGTTATTTTCATTCGTTTCGAACGTTTCGGGGCGTTTTTGCGGGTCGTTGGGCTATAAAGAACAATCTCATTAGTATCGAAGACCTATATTATGCGAACGGGATTCTACTTCGGTCTATTTTTGAAGTCGATATAGGGCCGGGAGTGTGGGCACGATACGAATACGAAAAACATTCCGAGTCTTGGTTACAAATCGAAGAAGCTCCCATTGAAACTCGACCGGCCCCTCGTAATAACAATAATATATCGCCAATCTAAAACACGATCAAAACACACACGGACAGTGTGCAACGACGTTATTATTATTGTACACATCGTTTCGGGCTCGTGCGACGATTCGTCTCGCGAACGGTCTCTCGCCGCGCGTGGACCGCGATATCGAACACAAACGCACTACGGCGACGCGTATCGTCATTAATTTCGCCGTTACCGCGGTATACGACGCCGCACGGTTTACATATCGCTCGCAGTATACGCGCGTAATAAACAATGCGAAACGTTAAATCCGCATTCGACGCGCGCGCGAGCGATTATTCGGACGGGCGGGCGGACGCGCGTATGCGCGCGTTAAACTCTCGCGCGGGATGTTTACATTTCCCACAAGATCGGGCCGAACGCGGCGGCTCCGCGGGAGAGGGCACGCGCGGCTAATCCTCTCTCGCGCGCGCGCGCGTCGATAATCCGCCACGGCCGCTGGCTCGCACGCCGGTCGGTGTCACTGTACAATATCACCATAAACGTATATATTATATATGTGTGTGTGTATTTATATTATTATGTATTATAAATATACGTCGTGTATATAATTCCTCGCGCGCGACAAATGCTTTTTCGGTGGGCGCGCGTGTGTAAACGACAAACAGTCAAAACACATTTATTATTATTATATCGATGAATTATTACGCGCACGGGGTGGGAACAAACGCGATTGTACGTTCTGCGAGTCGGGCGCACTGTGTTTTTTAATGAGATATCTAAAAAATTATCATAACGGTTTTAAGTTAACGCACACGATTTTGACGACATTTTCATAATGATTTTTCTCTCTTCCGACAATACCGTTGGGTTATAGGTTCTCTTTATTCCGTTCGAGTTTGTAGTGAATATTCGACATGACTGTTAATACATACTATAATATTACTTATTATGAAAATCGCGAATTATTTTGTCGCTATGATAATTTATACGAGTAAATATAGATACTACGGTGTAGTTATTATGTTAAACAGTATACGAACACGAATAATTCGGCTCGCTCGTTTGTGATTTTATCGGGTAAAAAGGGATCGGCGGGCAATCGTTTGTGATTTTCCGAGTCGAAAAAGGAAAAAGTCGTGCTGTACTGATACACGGCTACTGATTTATTACAGTAGCCAATAATATATAGTTACCCTATATAAATTTATATTAAAATAATAATAATTACAAAAATCATTCGTTTCATTTTCGATTGCAACACGCTGAAACGTTCATAACAATCATAACACATCGTATTGAATAATAGCACTTGAAACTAAATCTCAACGTATTCCGCGCATTATCGACGTGAGTTGTTTTTTTTTTTGTTCGCGTCAAATAATAAACGATGTAATAAACGTTGTTAATTTCGGATGCTTTTTGTTTTTCAAAATTAATAAGAAGCCGGCCAGAGATCGTGCACGACGAGTTGCGCCTCTCCTCGGACAACGCCCCGGTCGTCTTAGCACACTCGCCGTTGCTAAACACGTAAATATACGATCGAGCTCTTTGTGAATGGTCTCCGACGATAACGATCATTAATCACTACGGGTTGAAATTAATCGTATGCGAAATTTCGCCTGGCAGAAGTAAAAATCCGAGACGGCGGATAAAATATAATGCCGACGACGACGACGGCGGCGATGACGCGACGATCGGATCCGGACGATATTATCATCGCGTGTACACGGGTATATAATAATACAACGACGACGGAGAGCCGCGCGTTCGGTTTTTGTCGTTTCATTCAAGTGCTCGTGTAGAATCAGTAATTTTCAATAGGATACATTCGTAAACAGGTTTTAATATGTTTTTCGAGATTAAATCTACTACTAAATCGTTTTACCAGTCAACACACTCGAACCGTACGGCCGGAGAAAAAAAAAAAAATTATTTATGCATACTATCGTATTATGCTGCAGCCTTATAGTGGTATCGACGAAAGACATTTATTGTAAACCGAACGCGTTTCGTTTACATATTATTATATCTAAACACTGTGACGTGTACATTGTACATTTTGTACGCGTTGGTCGAACCGTTCGTCTCGAGGAGTTTAACGGGGTACTCGTTTATTTTTATTTATTTATATTATTATTATTATTATTATTTTGTCAATAACTCATTACGATATAAAACCAGTATTTTTAACCATTTTTTCCCCTGCGCGTCGATTTCCGCACACGAAACGTGACGAAAGGACGCGTCATATTGTTTGTCTGCGGTCGACTCGCGTTTTATCGGCGTCACAGTTTTACCCGGTCAACATTTGAATGCTCTAAACAGTCTAAACAGTCTAAACCGACGGCCATAGTACTCGTTTCACCCGCGGCAATGCGTTTTGGATTTTTTCAAAATAAACGTGCTATTCGACCCGCAATCTCACGCGTGTCGATCAGAAACAAAACGACGCGATCGATTCGGCAGGCCCGTCGAACGCGATTGAAACTTCGCACGATTCGTTAATGGATTCATATTTATTTTATTTATTTTTTTTTGCAATAAATATTGTATTTTATACTCACTATACACTCGCCGTCACATCTGTTATTGGATTACATGTTTTCATCAAGCGCTATTGTACGGCGTACGGACACAGAACGCGGACGAAATCCGACTGATATTACTATTGTTATTATCGTTATTATTATTGAGTGAATTCGATATTAATGGGTGTTACGAAAAAATACTTTCAAATGTAACCACCGGATAATAATTTCGTATTGGGGTAAAACTCCATAAATAATGTCAATGATAATGTAATTTCGTGTGAGTTTATATGCGAAAGTGAAATTTACGCGTATATACGTTAATTTATAAAAGCGATTGCGCGGCTTATAAACTGGATAAATGTTATAATACCGTCTAAACAAATAAAGGCCTGGATTATTATTATGTATACTTTCCAGTGTTGATTCGTTTATTATTTCTAATTTTAACCGGCAAAATCATTATTATAATGATTTTCATTCATTATTATAATAATCATTATTATAATGACGAATACCGCTTGCGGGGGTGGTTATTTCTATAACTGTATCTTAAAACCGATCAGTCCATTAAGCGAATGAACAGAACATAGATAAAATAACGTCCAGATGCGTATTACAACGGTTTATATTCTATAAAGTACAGTGGTTTTAATAAGTCCAACGAAAACGTGATATTTTATGCGTAGATATTACGTATACGGACTATAGCGACGCGAATCGTATTGTATAATATTGAAATTAGAGCTAATTCGAAATAAAAAAAGGTGGTTTTTTTCTGACGAATATTATTGTCCGGATTTGGTTTTAAGTAATTTTAAGTGACTTGAAAGGTTTTTCTTTTTGCAGGCACTGCTTGTTTGACAACACGTATAATAGTATACAGTGTTTTACTGTCTGTTTTGAGAATTTATGTAAAATATTCACTCACAAATTTTGTCTTATTGTAATTTGGTACCTTCGATTTGAACTTTTCGAATTTTTTCAAATGATTTTTAACGGATAAAATTTTCACACGCGTTTGGGTAAAAATATGTTTAGTAAAATAATTTTCTGTTCCAATTGGATTATTAAAAATGGAGTTTTCCAAGAATATTAACATTTATGATGCGATGTATGCCGCGAGAATATAATATTATATCATTCAATTCACACGTAATAATAATACGTATTATAATAATATGTCGTCGTCGTCGTCGTCGTCGTCACGGCATGACAATGTTTCAAATAATACTCCGATATGTGTATTATGATATACTTATGTGCACTAAGTCGAGGAGATTTTCCGAGAAAACGTAATTGAACGTCTGGGTTGTATACGCGCGAAAACCGATATAAGTTCACATTTCACGCTCGCAACACACACACACACACACATCATTATAAATGTATTCGATTAATCGAAGCTAAACCTTGCGCGCGTATACGTATATAATATGTATTACCTACATTATACACACACACACACACACACACACACACGGCCGGTATATCGAACATTACCGGTGATCGGAGTTAATTAAAAGCATCTCAACCGACCGTATTATATATACGTATACACAATATATAAGGACTCGTTATCGGCGGCCGGGTGAGGAGGAGGACGAGCGGAAGGGAGCCGGCTCGGTCCCGGGAAATCAAAGGGTATCCCTTTCTCTCCGCAGTCCTTTGGCGGGCCGCGTGTACGTGTGTGTGTGTGTGTGTGTGTGTGTATTCATAAGTCCTTCAGACTGACAAACAAGCCTTGTATATTTGCATCTAAACTCTTGTTTACACACGTTAACGGTACGTCGATCAAAGATACGACCCGTCGGCGCATACATATTATCATGCTCTATACACACTGTGCTATATAGAGGTATCTCGGGCCCGGAGAACTTCTCCGAGATTAAAATATTAAATCGGCGGCGGCGGCGCGCGGCCGTGATGGGGACGTTGCGCATAATAATTTATGAAATGTAAACGCCAACTTACCGTGCGAAAACGTGCACATCGTGCGCCGTGTATTTTATATTATTATTATTATTATCATCGTCATTATTATTATTGCTACTATTATATTATATCGCGCGGGGACGACGACGACGACGGTGAGAGAGGCCTCCTCCGCCGAGTCTTAGTCGTCGTCGTCGTCGTCGTTACCGTGGTAACCGCGCGCCGAGATAACCGTCTTGGCGGCGCGAAAAGGAAAGAAGGCGAATATAAAGGCGCTGTGAGGGACGGCGCGGGGATCGGGGCGGGAGGAGAGAGAGGAAAAAAACGGTTGTCGACGATTTCGGACAAGTGATTTCTCGTGTTTCCCAGTCTCGGCGGGCTCCGGTGCTGTGTTACTGTACGGCGGCGCGCACTCGCCCCCTTTGTGCCGTCGCCGCCGCCGCCGCCGGATGTAAGACGTTTTGAATTAAACAGCAATCTTCCGTCCGCACCCTCGCGCTTAAAGTTCGTGTCCGACCACTCCCCCGTCCGTCGCCAACGGTCGGTATAAACTCTTACCGAAAACCGGCCGAGCCGAGCGTGGTAAGGTGCGGGTCGCGTCTCGGCTCTCTCCCGTTCGATAATAACGTATTATACATCGTGCCGGAGACGGCGGACTCGCGATGCCGGGACCGGAGGTTTTTTAGAAAGACGAACATTTCGGTACCAAAAAGTTTGTTTACTTATTATGAACAATAGTTTTATGCTCAAATGTCGAAATTATACTCGTACTTTTACTGTTTGAGTAGTTGTCGTGTACTTACCTGTATTTTTTGGCACGCGAAATTTAATTACATTATTTTTGGCTCCCGAACCAGAAAAGGTTCGCCACCCTTACATTATTATAATATAATAGTATACACGGAATGCGCTGCTGAAACGGGGATACGCTGGGACGAAGAAAAATCGAAAATACGTTTTTCGGGTATATAGGTACGGATGTAACTCGGGTGTGTTTTTCGAATTTCGTAAATCTCAATGTGAGTGTAGCTCGTCAGAATAGCATTTCATAATAATTTCGTCAACTCTGTTGCATACTTAAATATGTATTTAATTTCACTTGGTTTTTCCTGAGACATTCATAATGTTTTAGTTTTTATTTTTAATTGTAACGGTTGTCTATTATCGTATGCTTATAGTGTTATAAAGTAGAAAAAAGGAAACGCCGAATTCGCTGCAAAACAGTAAGTACAGCGTACACTATAAAAACAACGTTACATATACGTTCTATATAGTATAGTAACTATATGTGTGTAGCGAGTGTAGTTTCACAGCATAAAGTCACTTAACAACTCTCGAAAGTTTCTAAACTTGGTGTATAGAGAACGCGAAAAGCTTAAAGGTAACGTATTCCTATCTCCTTGTTCACAAGGAAAATATAAAAAAAAAATTTTTTTCAGAGATCGATGGCAGTGAGAATCGTTTTTGTTTGACAGTTATAACACCGAGGGGACAAAACGACAATGAGTAATAATTTAAAAACGCGTTCGGAGGCTTTTAAAGAAAATTAAAAACACGATTTCAAACTCAAAAATATAGGGTGAACCGACACGGTTTTTTCGTCTGCACGCTGAAATATTTTATAGTGCTAGTTCGATCGGTACAGACGTACACAAATCGAGACGACTGATGTTTTTTAAATATATAAATTTACCTAATAATATGGGAAAAAAAGAAAAAAGAAAAAATTAAATACATTCATTCACTTGTAATGATTTATTTCAATGACTTCTGGGTGAACTGGATGTTCATTGACAAACCAAAACGTAGTTTATTATTTCACGACGATTGAATGAACGTCGTGAACCAAAACCGACTTCACGAATGGTTTTATAAAATTAAATGTGATGACTGACTCGTAAAAAGTATACTTTATTAATGAAAAAAAAAAAAAAAAAAATTCTCGATCAAAAAGCGTGCCGTAAATAAACTATAAAATCTGTCGGTAAAGAAAAAAAAATAAATAGATTTTTACGATCTATACTACAGAAAAATAACTCACATAGTGGTTTTTTTTTTCTTCAAAGAAAATCAACTTACGGCACCGTGTAAAAAGTACATTAAAAGTATCAATTTCAATCCGTCTGAAAAAAAAAAAAAAAAACGTGTACACCTATATGTACATAAAACCGAATAAAACATTACATAAAAATCGTGTGCGGATGTAAATAATAAAATGCGGTTAAATAACGAAATTTATAAAAAGGAAAAAACCGTACCACCGTCGTCGTCGCACTACAGACGTGTGTGTATACTGATTCTCGTCGAATGACATTAAAAAAAAAACCGAGAACGGTATTTTATATTCCATATAAATATACACGAACGCGTACAATATACATAATACGAAACCGACTGACGATCGATTCGATCACGGATATTATTTGTCCAACAAAATAAGACGTCAGAAGGAAATAAACGAACGGGAAATATAAACGAGACGGTTGAGAGATAAAGATATATATATAACAATAATACGACGCGAGTGCGTGGGGTGGTGAAAACGTTTTTGAAATCGATACCATCATATACCTATATAGTGCCTATATTATATACACGCAACACCGTATACATAATATTATTGTATTTATATACGTAACGGCTCGAAAGTTCTAATATAAACGGCGTTTTCGTAATTTGTGAACTCACGTCTTGCGAATTTACGATTACGGCTTTTGGCGGTATGTATTATATACGTACACATCGTAGAATGTATAGCGGCGCGTCGGTATATATAATAATAATAATAATATATGATATTATTGTATCGGTAAAAATCATCATAAAACTCGCCGGTTTTTCCTTTTTTTTCTTCTTTTTTTTCTCTCTCTCTCTTTTCTCTGTTCATTTTTCATTTGCGTGGAACCATATCGCTGGGCATTTTATCACAGCCGACGACCGTGAAGCAATTCCGTTTTTATTTCTTTTCGTGCTTATAGGAAAAAATATATCATTTTTATTGCCTTTCCGAGCATCTAATAATATTCGCGCCGTGGCGTAACGTTTTAATGTGCATTAAATTTGTCTTCCGCATAAACATATTATTATATCTGTTGTATATAATATAACCGTCCCGGCGGCGGGGCAACAATATTCCGCCGCCGCCGCCGCGGTTTACGACCGATTATCGGGGCAGGTACGTGTTTTTTCGCGTACGCGAAATTTCCAAACAATTATTTCCCATCGTAAATCGACAATACGGCACGAAAAATAACGATGAAAAAATTTCCCATTTTTTTATCGCGACGTCCGATCCGTCGTGACGCGACCCTATATACGTACAACGTCATCGCGCCGAAGAATCAACAAGTACCAATCGGTCAGAACAAAGTCGACCCGAGCGAAACATACACACGAACACGCGTGTATAATATGAAACGGTTTCGATCATAACGCGTTCCTCGATCGATTCGGCGTATCGTGTTTGTCGATTTATCACGACTCGGTCGCATATCATCATGTATGTTTTACCGCGTCGTCAAGAGTTGCATTTCGAAAAACGTAATTTTTAGTTTTAATTTTCGACGCTCGAAAATTGCAATAATTGCATTGCACATTTCGTACACCCGATAGTTGCGCCGCCGATGTAGTTTCAAAACGATGTCTTGTAAGTACTACGCGAATACGAAGAACTCTTGACTCACTGTTTAGTACTTTCAAATTTACCTAATGTTTGCTACCTATGGATTTAGTCGATTCTGTCGAACACCGATCTCATTATCTATGATTTTGATTTTACGACAGTGGTTTTTCTGTTGAATCAGTCTTGTTGTTTTTTCGTTTTTCTGGTCGGAGAAAATAGCCTACATTTCATTCCTACATAGTTGAATTGTGTAACGAAAGCACGTACAAAAACGTACGTTACAGCTGTAATTTGTTGTGTGACATTTGTGTATAACATCTTTAATAAAATATAGGTTTAAGCGTCAAAAAAAACAATGATTTGGAAGATAATGGACACGAGATAATAAGGCAGTATATAGAATTACAATAAAATGAAAAAAAAAATCAACCAATAATGACGCTACGTACGGCTTTCTAGTTTTTACATTTACATATTTATTGGATAATGTTTTCAAATTAAATAATATGTATTTCAAGTCAATTTAGAATATCTAGCACATTATTCAGTTAAAATTATTTTTGTGATGCAGAGCATTGCTTATTTAAACGAAAAAAAATTGGCCGAGTACAGTACAGCGTGTAGTCATTTTGTGAGCTATTATTCTCGTCATTTATAATATTAATTATTTTCTAATTTACCAAAAGTTTTCGGTTTCTATATTCTTACAATATCTCGTGCTCTTGTTGCAGACGGATTTTAACGCGCGTTCAAATCTATTGCGCGTACGATTGGAGTCGATTTCGATCACGATTAGTCATTTTTTTAATTTTTGATTACCAATATAGTCCGAGGAAGCTTAAACGAAATACGTAATTCGGTGTAATTTCCGATTTTTCATTATACCCGGGATGATAATAATAATATAGTTGTAAACGTATAAAACTATAAAAACGTTTCCCAAAAGTATTTATGCTCTCGTCGGCCATCATAATTCACAGCGTGTTAAAACGAAATCAGTCCGCTGCAGTAAACGAAGGGGGGAAAAAATAAACGCTCGGACTAGTTTTTTTTTCACGTTTAACTATACAGTATGTATATATTATATTCGTAGTATCGTATCGGTATTTTTTTAAATGTTTTACAACTACTCGGTCGAGCGGGTAAATAAATATACGACTTTCGGTCTCGACGAATAATAATTCACCGGGCGATCAATCAATCGATAACCGCGTTTGAAACGACACGGAAAACGCGCGTTCTCGCACGATAATATCGCGCGATATACGTACGCGGTACGACGCGACGTACGCTCGTAAACCTTACGTAGAGCGGGAGGGGGGGAGGAGGAGGAGGAGAGGGAGCCGTAAAAATTAAAAAACCTCGTGTCGCAGAGTAATACCTATATAATTTATTATACGCGTTTTCCCTTCGCGAGCGCGACGGGCGAAATACTTCCCCGTAGTAAAAAAAAAAAAAAAAAAAAAGAAAAAAAGAATAATAAAAAAAAACGGTTTACGAACATTATGCGATACACATTTTGTACTCTCTGCACGGTCGACATTTGATAGGATTATCAGCGAAATCCTTAAATACGACGCGAACACATACGCGCACTCTCCCCGCGCCCGGGATCGCGTCGCGTTCCGCGTTAGCGCGCGTATATAACGGTGGCTGCAGGAAACGCGCGCGCCGCACCTGGAGATAATCGGGTCGCGTGTCGAATGGGCCCGCGCGCGAAAGCCGCGTTTGTTTGCAATCACAATATTTTCGCCAGACCGTATATTATTATGTACACACACACACACACACACACACACGGTACTTATACTGTGTATAATGGCCGTCGCGGCGATTTCCCACGAATTCAGGTTGTAAAAACGGCCAACCCTTCGCCGCCGCCGCCGCGGTCAAAAGTCACATAATCAATCATCATTACGTCCCCCTGCCGCCCGCCGTTCGTCCTCGAACCGTGCGCCACCCTTATACGACGGTGTCTCTTCTTTGCCGCAAACACGCGCACGCACAATGTGCCGGACTAATAATCCCGCGGCCGTCGCCGTCCGTGGTTAGCGCGTGTACCCAAGCCGTTTTACACAATCGCGAAATAATACAATACATACGTACACGGGTGTATTTGTTGTGTTATTGTTACGCGAGCGAAAAAGAAAATGACGCGCTAATGACACGTCCGCGGCGTTCTTGCGTTTTGTGCGATTTATTTTTTTCACGACGTTTTTTACCGTCTCCGGCCCGCGAGGTAATAGATCGCTATGCGCGTTCCGACTAGAGATCGGCGTTCGCGTATCCATCACGCCAAACGACCAGCACGCAATACCCACATGACGTTACAGTCGTGGTTTTAGATTCCGAACGAGGAAGCTATCGGTTTTACCGCGATGTGTGCTTTTGAAACTCGTTCAGTCCACGGACACGATTTCGACCGGGAGACTTGGACAGGGGTGGTGAATGGCGTTTTCCGTTTTGTAGAGATTGTGCACGATTCTCAAAAGGTTTTCACTTTTTTGTTTATAGACGTTTGAAATAATTGAGTTTTTTTATTTATCTCCGAGTCATTGCTTGTTGTTCCTCAGGTATGAGTTACTCATACATTGTTCTTGTTGGTAAAAGAAAAAAAATACGACGCGCGTAATTTCACAAAAAGTTTTCGTTTGGAGCTTAAATATGTTGACAAAACACGAAAATATCTGCAAACTTCTTGTCGTTAAAAATTCACGAAACTTTCAATTTCAATACTTAATGTATGATTGCATTATATTCCAGATAAAAATGGTTCTTTTTAATGAATAGAAAAAAATTAAATAAATACCGGCGAGTCACAACGAAATCAATTATGTCTACGACACATTACTTAAGTTTAGTTTATCGCAGCTGAAAGTATTAATAATTTAAACATTGTGTATTTTTTACAGACGTTTTAGACGAGTATTAAAAAAATTAAAAGTATTCAAGTACATTTATTATTTATCATAGTAAATGCCGCCGATAAAAATAATATAAATGTAGTTGATTGGTGTACACTCTTTGAGTTATAGTGATTTTTAATTACGTCAATATAAATTTAAAATGTTTACAGTATATGAGTACGCTTCAAATAGTACCTACATACTTGAGTATTACGTTAAAACATCTACCTATAAAACTCGACGTCGGCGCCAGTTTTCATGCTCGATACTTCAGTCAATCTTTCATCGCTCACCTAAAGGATTGCGACTTGAAAGGTTATTTGTAAGAGCCTTGTCTATGACTATAAATCCACACACACACACATATACAACAGTTTCTATACAAGAGTATAATATGGTATGTCTGACTCGGAAAACGGTTATTAAAATCGCCAGTTAAATCAAACTGCAAGCGCGTCGATAAAACTGTGCACAATACGGCAGTGACTCGGTGACAATAACGATCACAACGTAAAAATCTCGATCGCGTTCGCGACCAACTCGCTACTACCCTGGCACGACGTCGCGGAGAAAAATCGAGGAATCGGCCACCCAGAGTTTATATACGTCCGCACACGAGACGGCTCGTCATCGTTATCCATAATACGAGTATTATAATATGTTGCGGTATGAGAGTATACAATTTTGTAACACCTTCGTCCTGCACACACGTTCAGCGTAGTATAATAACGACTCTGGGCCCACCACCCAGGCGTACATAAATATATATCGTTATTGCATAGTTTCGGTCGGTTTTAAATGACAAAAACGAATTTGTTTGTCGACGACGACGGCAACAAAAGCGTGACCATTTACGCTCTCGTTGAACATCTGCCCGTCTATATAATACGCGCATGATAATGATAATAATAATAATAATATGTAGACGACATATTATTCGGGGTCACGTAGCAGAGTCGAATTTTTTTTCCCTTTTGTCCGCCCCTTCCCCCCTCTGAACTGCTGTAAACATTTTTCGTAACACCCGGAAGACAAATTCCGGCGCTATTATACAATACAATACAATATACGTATATATATATACGTTATACGACCCATTATATTATTATTGTCGTCGTCGTCGTGTTATTATCATAATCGTCCGGCGGCGGCGTCGATAAATTCAAATCGCGAGCCGTATACCGGCGCAGGGGCGCGCACACTATTAGTATAATGAACGATGTGCGCGACTTATTTATACGCGCGTACGCTAACGCGCGTATCGATCGCGTCAATCTGCGAGAGCCCGCCCGTAAAACGACGGCGCAAAGTGGTTGAAATTTAATTAAACGCGTCGGTTTTACACACCCCATCGCGCGTATAAAACATTATACAGAGTGTGTGTGCGCGCGCGCGGCCTTTTAATATTTCTGGTTAGTATTTATCGAATTATTAAAAGCGCGCACTTTCCACCCTTTTCCGCCGCGGTGTCGTTCGACTGCGGGACGCGCGCCGTCGCCGTCCAAACGACACGATGACACACTCGCGTTCGTATTTATACGATTATAATAATAACGTGCATTACTTATACACTATTTATATACATAATATATGTACGCGCACAGGTCCTGGCGTTTGCACCGACACGGCCATTACCGCCGTGGGGCTTTCGTATGACATTCAAAACGCCATTATTATTAAAACGCCAGCCGCCGTGGTCTGCCTATACGATAAAACACGACGAGCGTTCGTGGATTGCCGCTACATTTTGCGGTCGTTATAATAATATTATCGCCGCAACGCCGCCGTGGAACCGGGGAGGTCTGTTTGGAAACTTCGGAATCGAGTATTTATTTTTTCCCATCGCACGGGTCGTCGACCGTTTGATTTTCGGCTGCGGACGATGGATTTCGTTTGGCTCGATCTGACGGGGACTTCGAGGTCTGGTACACGGGTTACGTTGTTCGCGCACGCAGTCATCCCTCGAGATCCGTTGCGTATGAAACTATATACGGTCGATTTTTGAGTATTTCATTAGGAAAGGATTATAACGAGGACCTTATCGATTACGATTTGTTTGAAATCAACGACAAAAGATTTGAAACTGCAAATGATTTTTATCTGATCGGATATCAATTTGACGTACAATTTTTTTTTCAATGCTTTTTAACGTCTTTTACGATTTATTTTTTGTTGTCATTGATGGAAGTATAGAAAGGTGTCGAGTAAACGTCTAGTGCGCCGTGTCGATTGTGTCCTTAGTCTTGTGTTTCGGGCGGACTCTGTTCTCTTTCAGTTTTTTTATTTTCCAGTGCCTTATTATTTAACTCTAATAATCGTCATTGTTTTATCGAATTTTTTCCATCCATACTCGTCGTATGCAGGTACCGATGATTGATGAACGACGATTTATAAATACGACTGTCGTTGTTTCGCTTCGTTTAATACCGAGCGCATCGTGGATCTGTGCCGGCATACTGGAGCGTGTAAATATCGTAGCGAAAGATTTTGTAGTTTTGTGTAATACGATTTCGTACGCGGCGGGGCCGCGGCCCGTATAAATCGACGGAGAGCCGAAATAATGTTTTCTAAATCGTATTACAAATCAAACGGGAAGTAGTAAACTTTTGCTTCGATTCTCGTAGGTCATGCGAAACGACGACGGTTGCGCAATATGTGTGCGTGGTCGCAGAAAAGTCGGAAGCAAACTTTCGGCCATTTAACCTATATGTTAAACGATCGGGCGGTCGCTGCAGATGGTATAATGTGCAGAGGGGGAAAAATAGAAAAGTTCGGTCATGAATAAAACGTCGAATTCCGGTTGCCCGTCGCTTCCGGCCAATACATTTTATAAAGGTTAGGCATTATCTTGTCCCATTTAAATAAATGGTTCTGGTGAAAGCGGAAATTAACTCTTTGTCACCTCGCCGCCGTGTCCGAATACACACGGGGAAGTGAAATGAGAGGAAAACCGAGGGAAAAAAAAAAATAAATACAAAAAAGAGAAAAAAGAGATCATTTTCTTCGATCGTAACCCGGAGGATTTAATACATATATACATATATATATATATTTATTTTTTTTTTTGCTCGAGGTATCCTTATATATTTAATCTAATCCAGATCCAGAAACATTAAGGGTAATAAATGAAGATAGTTAAACGCACTTTAAATCGGCCGATTTATATTCTCACCGCAGTTCATTATCGCGAGGTATTTTTATATATTGTTTTAAGATGGAAAAAAAAGGAACCCCGGGGACGACAAGCCGGTAAACACGAGCCGAGAAATAAATGTGGTCGTTTACCATAGGTATAAAATGGGTTTCGAAGAAGAAAAAAAAAAAATGTTCACGCTACGGTATAATTACGTGGTAACACGTTCTAGTTCTTTTCATTCGACCTTAATATAATATACTTATATATTATACGTGTATATATTTACTTTTTTAACTGCCGTCCTCTCGTTGAATTTGCATTTATAGTATTGTCCTAAAAACGTTTGGACGTCGTCGGATACATCTTCATCAGGCTTCGGCGGCGTTAACGTTTTTCCTATTTTTAAATTATTCATCCATTATAAATGTAGTCCTGAGAAGAAAAAAAAACACGTATTTTGTTTTAAAGAAAGTTTTAATGCTGATTATGTATTATTATACACACACACACACATACATATATATATTTTAAATAGACATATGAATATTTCTTTCGTTCTTAATAAGTAGGTAGGTACATAATGTTACACAATATTATTACTGTGACATTAATGAATTAATTTATTAAACTTATATTATAATTCAAAGAGATAGTAACACTTCGTTTCGTAACACTCCTCGGACAAACGACTTATCGCAAAGTTTAAAACACTAAGCTTTTACGGTATGATTTATAGTTATTTATTTTGTTTTGATTTTTGATGTACGACATTTGGTATATTTTTGGGTTTGGTATAGCATTTTAAAAATGTAATGTTTTAGTTAAATTACATTTAGATACAACTGGACATGAGTGTTTTTGACATTTTTATGTTTTAAAACTAGAAATTTGAGTTCATACCTACCGCAGGAGTTAGTTTTCGGGCCGTATAAATAAATGTTTGAAGTATCGTTTTTTATACGAAGTGATTCGTTTAACGAATGCCACTTATAGTGTGTTTCCATAGACTATATTAAGTGTCATCTCACTTCAGACGCAAATCACGCCATTTACATTTCTCTAAAATATCTACGCGTCTTCCTTAAACATTATGCTTATTATTATTTTTAATAAATTTCGACTTTAGTAGTTTTTAGCGGGAGGTTTTTTTTTTATCATAAATAAGGCCATTAAAGTGCAAAGACGAAATGTTTTACAAAAAAAAATAAATAACCTCAATTCAGTGTTTTATACCTTCCTGTTTTACTACTCCATTAAGGCACACTAAATAGTTACTTTTTACGCATAAGTACAATATTAGGATAACGAACCAAAGTGTTACAGTTGCCGAGTGAGTGACAAACAGGAAATAGAGAACGACCGTATTACTGGTAAATCGACGTGCATCGGATTATTATTTCTTAGAATAGCGAACGATTACATTAGAACGTTCAAGGTTCGGTTTTATTTCCATACATAAGTACAATGGGTAACCGAAAATCGTGCGTGTGCGAAATCGTTCAGATCCAGCGACAAGGAAACGTACGAAGAGAAACACAACACTATACATATCGTTTACACGAACGATTTCGCATGACCAAGTTTTGACGAACAATATTCGAAACCAAACATATTGTTATACGACTTAAAACGGACGTTCGGCCATAATACCAGACAGTACGCGACACAATGACACAATATTACGAACGTAAAATTATGCGATTCGTTTGCGTCTCGATAATTGTATGTCTACGCGTGAAAGGGTTAGATATAGAAATAGAACCATTTTTTTATTAACATAATGCATAATATAATTACATATACGAGTATAGATAGATTTTTGAGAATATTATTTCACAAATATACTATCTACTTTTATCTTAGTTTTGTTTTTCATAAGTACGGCGCGCGGCGCGCGGCGTGTTGCCGCGTAGGTTAGTAAATTTATATTTAACTAGCTGAATATTACCCGTCCTTGCCGGGTTTAAGTATAAAAAATGTGTATTGCCCAAATAATAATTGACATTTTCCCGTTATCAGCTGACTGCTATTATTATTTAATGGTTTATTATACAAACACACGATATGAGTTTATAGTATAGTAACGATATTTTACATGTAAAAATTTATTTTTACCGATTTATCTAACTGAATACCGGCTTTTAAAGTTTTTCCCGGTATAATGAAGGGGTAAAAGCGTCAAGTGCTAAATGTTATTATATTTATAGTAGACCAAATTCCATACTCAAAGCTCGAGCGGTTCCGGCCAGGCGAATTTTTCTAGTTTCACCCCTTTTACCTCCTTAACACGTTCACGGCCTCGGCATAATTTGGAAAGTCTGTTAAAAATACCACAACATAAAAAAAGATTTTTTAGTTACCAAATGACTTTTAAGTATGCATCTTGGTAATATGGTACACATTTGTGCATTTTGAAGTTTTTTTTAAGTTTTTCAAGTGATGTCAACTGTAGTTGACACGGGTTTTTTTAAACATCTATCTAGTGGTCAGATTTAAAAACCTAAAAACTAACGAGTATATAGTACGGCCCCCCGAGAGACGCTACTACGCGGCGATAACACCACGTGACACGCGGCGGCGGCCAATAGGAGCGCCGACTTTCGGACTGGTTTAGCGTCTCTCGTGGGGCGTACTATATACTCGTTAGTTTTAACAACAACCTCACGTAAAACTCTACTTACGCGGGGTTTTCACCAAAAGCGCCGCGCGCGTCTTCAAAACGGTACCGATCAGAGGCGGATAGGACCCTTTCAAAAGGGCGCCCAGCTCGTATAATAAATAAATAATATGTCGCCATGTGGTCGTCACACGTCCGACGGTCCAAAGTAGCCCATAGAAAAAACGACATCGTTATTAAAACCACTAGAAAATAGAAAACTACTTTCTTGGCGAATGTAATTTTCCACGCCACCTTAGCTCACGAAACATTAAAATATATACGACCGAAAAATGGTACATTTAATGTTTCGAGGCCGGAGGTATTACACCAGACGCGTTTTTTTTAACGTGGTTTCCCGCGTAGGCCTAATCCACGGAGGGAAAATCGACGATCAACGTTATTTAGTAGCGAGAGGAGGAGTACCATCGAATTCCGTTCGAAATCTTAATGTTTCGTCAGAAAACAATAATAATCATAATAATTATGAGCTCTAGTGCTGCTCTACGCGTTAATGTCAATTCTGGACAATGATTAATCTATTTTCCTGCTATTATTCTATTTTGTGTCATTCAAAGAAAAAATTATTTCGACGTTTGTATACAATCGAATTTCATATATTTAAATTATTCCTAGTAGATAAAAATATATATCAAACAGTTTTTTTATTTTTTTATTTTATTTTATATTTTTTTTTTCATTTTTATTAAATCAAAAGACACGAAACCGTTACGAATTGGGTATTACTTCAAAAAATACTCAAAGTCACGTTTTTCGTAAATAGAAGTTAAATAGATTAACAACTACGAACCAATCACACAAACTCTACGGTTATGTTAAAATTCACAAATATAAGAACTTATAAAATTAAATAATCGATCGACTCGTACACTTTAAATAATGTTGACGAGATAATTTTCAGGGTATGAAATCGATTTTGAACTCGACGTGAAATAGATAAAAAAAAAACACTACCTAATTTTAAAATCTAATCACGTTCGTTTCGGAGGTAGAGGTTCCGACGACGTGTCAAAATAATTATTTTAAAGCTATTATATAAAATATGACCTGTTGCACCATGCACTTTTGCGCGCTAGCTAGTGATTTGCTTTTTTTTGATTTTGTTTTCGAGTGTTTTCGGTTTCGTTTGAACACTTGATCGGATCGTTGTTCGACGCCGGTATTTCTACGATATATAATACAATTAATATTTACAAAATATTATTGAATATATACAATTATATTTTAATACAAACTATTTGTTTTCAAATGTACTTTCTAATCTGCACGCCGGGTGTGTGTTTGTAAGACATTCACGTTTTCGTTCCATATGATTATTATTCAGACTAAGATGAACCCGTATCAGTTAAAGTTTTCCGATTTTTCACCCAATCCTGATAACTGAAACTCGGGACTGGGTTCGTTGCGTAGAACACGTCATATTTACGACGATTCCGCCGTGTCGCGTAAGCTCGCGTATCCGATTAACTTTTTCAGAGACTTTATCGGCTTGGCGTCTGCCGTTTTGATTTGTCTCGGCACGGCGCTTTTCGCTTTCGGCGTACTCACGCGCGGCGATTTTTCGACGAGCGCCGCCGCGCATTTCGTTTTCGGTTCGAGTTTTCCACCGTTCGAACTCCTTGACGGTTTTTTGTTAACGAGTGTCCAAGCGTTACGCGCCACTGTCGTTTCGATTTTTTTGTCGACGATTTTCTCTCGGCTTTCTTTTCGAGACGACGACGTCTCCTCTTCAACGGCGTTCGTCGGTCGGACGACACGTTTTATCGGCCGAGACAGCGGTTCGGCCCGGACGGTTTGAATTTCTTCCGTCAAACTATCGCCGCCCATTTTTCGGATTTTTTTCCGCATATTTTTCGATAGTTTTCTACCGTCTTCTTTTAATATTTGATCCGAAACGGTCGGTTTTTGCTGGTCCGGTGCTCGTTTCGATTCAGCGACCGACGACGACGCGTCTGTAATTCAATTATTTACTTTATCGAGCGAATCTCAATAATATTATTGTCGTTTTAATTATCACTGTACCTAAAGGAGGCGTATTGTTCGTATTGTCCTCGGGTTTTGCGACGACGACGCCGGTTATTATGGTGTTCTTCGTCATAATCTTTGCGTACGTTTTATCGTTGAAAATCGGTATAGTTTTCAACACGTTCGGCTTTGTGTTCTGCGGTGGAACAACCGATTCGTCTGTAACTAAATTAGAAATTTGAAATAGGTACTTCAATTGTTGACGGTTTAAGCAGACCAGTACCAATTGGCATATCGTTTGAGTTCGATGGCCCATACGTTCGTTTGGGGACGGCCATCGAATTTTGTTTTGGAACTATCAAAACATCGGCTTTCGCGGCGTCGTCGTCAGCCTTGCCGATGGGTACATCGAATGGTCGGCGGTCCGCGTGCGGTTTTCGATTGACCCGGCCGACCATTTCTCCCGGCGCGCTCGAGTTGTACTCGTTTCTGCGATTTCGCCTGGATTTTTCGTTCGGTTTCCCGAAACTCGTCGACGACGACGGTTCATCTAGGCGAAGGGGACACGGTCAATTATTATTATTATTATTATTATTATCTATGAATTCCGTTCGATTTCAAAAACTTACCGACGACGCGTCTGTCGCCGTCGGACGACGGCTCGCCGAGCCGTCGAACGTTCGGCGCGACTTTCGTCGACGTTTTGGCGGACGCACCGAAAAAATAGTCGTCGACCGCGGGGTCGGCGAATTTGAACACCGTCCACACGATCGAATACGCATTTCGTCCGGCGCCGGACGGCGGCATCATCATCACCGTCGAATGCACAAACTTGTGCGTCTCGTCGCGGCGCGCTCGCGACATCCAACCGACAGCGACCACGGTAAACCTGTTGGGCTGTGGCTCAACGGTAAAGATCGCCTCGATCTTCGCGATCGTCTGGCGTTCGATGCGCATCTTTGTGATGAGTCTCACGATGCGATTCGCCCGGGACGCCTCGCGTTCCGGCTGCCCGTCGTATCGCAAGTATCGCGATTTTTCTTCGTAAAAACGATCCAGCCGCCAAGCTCCGGCCTTGCCCTGGATCGCGTCGTAATACCTCTCGATAAATTCTCTACCGATATCATCGATTTTCTCGACCGTCGTCGCGGGCATCGTCTCTTCTGCTCCGATCATCTGCACTCCTCTTTGCGCCATTTCAAATATTATTTCGAATCGACTTGAAGAGTTGGTGACAGAAAATAATATAATAATATTATATTATAAGGAATAATAATATTATGAAAATATTTTCAATAATATATTATATAGAAGACGAGAAATATTTATAACGCTCGACGAACTATTTCCAGAGTATCAATGAAAACAATCCGCTCGATTCGACAGCTAGATATTTTCTTTATTTATACATGCCGCGTTTCCACGGCGACCGGCAATTCGTTGTTTTATTATCCCTTCTTAGTGCGCGTCTACGCCATAACAGCTATCTTCGTGCCAAATTTCAACCCGATCGGTCCAGCGGTTCGGGCTGTGGGAGAATTTCAAGAAAAAGCACGTTACAGTTATATATAAGAGAGAAGATGATAATATATAATAAATAATTACTTATCGGTTTCTGATTTTTATATAAAAAATTTATAACGTTATGTAGAAATAAAAAAAAAATCAATCGTTTTTGCATATTTTTGTAAATAAAACGCATATTTTCCAATTGTCTATGGCATATAAATCCTAGTGCTTGTAATGATATTATTGTAACGATCGCAACACGTTAGACTAGACACTTGTAAGCTCTTCCTCCCTCCGTTTGTTATTGTAAGGCCTACTACGGCCAACTACCAATGCGATAGAGACGGGCAGTTCGTCGCGACTAACATCTCGCGACGTCGAACTCCGTCTAGACTACCAAAGCGGCCTCCCGATATTTGCGAGAGACCATTTGTGATAATAAACCGTATATCACAAATGTACAAGTAATAAGACTCGGCCACGTTTCATCCTCTACGTACTTGACGCTTCAGAGAGCTATAGCTCTCCGTATACGGTTAAATACGTTGAAAAGAACGCGAACACGTCTTCGCCGATTATCTTATGTTTAACGGGTCATCCCCGACCACGTTACACAATATATTGCGCGGCGATTTTCCGAGGCGAAACGTTACGGAGAAAAAACGGTCGCGAGATAATAAAAATCGAAAAACGATTTCCCGAGGTAATCGCTGCAAACGCTCTGTACGCGCGCGGACAATATATTCGCCACAATACGACGCGCGTTCAGTGTTACGGGACCATAATGACCGCGTGTAGTCCAACATTGTATATAATATATATTATATTATGTGTATGTCGTTCGGGCCGCGCGGAATCCAATTTGCGTATACCAGTGTCGGCGGGCGTTCGTACACGACGCGCGCGCGGACCAGACGATAACACACACTCGTCGTATAGGATATAATATATAATGTATCGTGTGTGTGTACCCCTAGTCCGGCGGCGGACACTGTGTGCGTGCGCGCGCGCGTATACCAACTTGTCCGCGCGCACAATGCTCGCCGCGCGTTATATTATCATATACAGTTAATTTAAACGGGATTAAAACTCGATTATTTTGTATATACGTGTCGGCGGCGGTGGTGTTGGAAGGGGGTAAACATTGGGCCATTGTCTCGTTTTCCATCGACTAAACAATATAACTTCTCTCTCTCTCTCTCTCTCTCCCTGTGCATCGTGTGCAGGACGTGTGTCCGTATAATAATGTTTTTCGACCCGTAAAAGCGCGGCAGAGACAGTTGTCACGTGTGTGTGTGTGTGTGTGTGTATCTAAAAAGCATTCCCTCACCCCCTCGTACACACACACACACACGCGCGCGCATATATATAAAATTACGTACCCCGCCCTCCCGTCGTCATATTGCGCACACGCAGTGTTTTAATGAATTGACACGTCGGCGGCGAGTAAAAGGCACTCGACGCGTTTTTACACGCGGCAGAAGCGGCAAACAGCAGCAGCCGGTGGTAAATACGTTTGTACACGATTGACAGGTCTCGTCGGCGGCGAAACGTATATGCTGCGCCTAATTCCGAAACCACCCGCGCGTACCCCGGTCGTCATTCCCTTTTCTCCGATCCGGCAATCTCATCTCTGGGGACGCTCGCCCTATCCGACGAGATACGGTATTATTATTATTATTATTACGTAACTGATTGGAAAAAATATTTCGAAAACCCGTCAAGCTGTCAGTCAACCGCGCCGTTATTTGCCAAAGAGAATATCGTCGGGCCCGGGTGCAGTAGCGCCGCGACGACGGTGCTTATGCGTACGCAGTATTGCACGCGGCAATCCAGATGTATACGTATACTCGTATATTATGTTGTATACGATCCAATATTATAGTCGTCGGAACAACAAAAGTCCTCTTCGACGTCGAAAATCGACCGATTACCGCGCGCACTGAATGGCGGGCCCATAAATCCGTGTCGCTGCAAAGTCCGCGAGGGTGTGCAGCCGTACAAACTTTTACCATACACAATATACGAAACACACACAATATGTTCGCGGTGCGATATTATGTACGCAAAAACGATAACAATGTTCCGAAACTGCCGGTTATTAATATAACGCGTGCATTGTGCATGTGGGTACATTTAACCGTGGACGCGCATATATTGTTACGATAGTTTTAACGATTCGCAATTTGTTTCGTTGAACGCATATCGAAGCCTTGCTCTGTCTGTTTAAATATAATATTAAATTTAAATTCGAGTTCGTCGTCATCCTGATAACGTGTCCTTAGGTTTTTAAAATTAACTTCTTACTCGTACGTGCAGGACGACAGGTCCCCGTGTATTCGTTTTTCCGATTCCATTTTTTGACCATAGAAAACGAAAACGCACTATACCCTGCGGAGCGTGGAATTACACAACGATTAACTCGCTTTCGAGAGCGTGTATTTCTCCCCGAAATGTGCGCGTGTTTATATAAACGTATAACATGAGCATAAAGAGCTCATCCGTCATACGAGTCCTACGGTAATTATGTAATTATGTTATTAAACACACGAGGTATCGTGTATGGTATCGGGTGTTGTGACGCGGTTATTACGGAGAGATACGACGACGGTCGTGCGCATGACTGCCGGCAGATTTTTGCTTTTCTTTCAATGTATCCCATCGACATTTTCATAAATAATATGGCGATATACAGCCGTATAAATATTGGGAAATCTTTATGCGGGTTTTGCATTCGTCGTTTGTAAAAGCGTATATATTTATACCGAAGTTTAGAATTTATCCAGTGATGTATATTTGTGGCAGTATAATGACATATACATCCCTTTGCCTTTTTAACATATAAATGTTTTTGGGTCGGATACGAGATTTTTTTCCCAACCGATTTCGTATTGCTTCGATGACAGCGTTATAAATGCTAGAGATCACGATTTCATTAAATACAATTTTATGAAGTTTAATATTGTAATAATAGCAATCACCAAAAACATACATAATATTATATGTATATGATTTAATGTTTTATTGCGGAGAAAATATATATTAGCTCACTACGTCACTTCTATCACTAACGAGACACCGCTACAATACCTATAGTGAACTGTGACTCAGATTTGACCAACAGATTTATTAAAAGGTTTTTGAAAAAAGGCGAACCCAAAGCATTTTTTTTCTTTAATCGTTGCTGTCCTTTCCCCGACAAAAATGGTAAAAAAAAAAAACCCCCCGATTGTATCACAACTATTATAATCTTTAGGTAATATTCAACAACCAAGCGAGTCGAAGTGAACTTTTCGTAACTGCACGGTAGATACACAAAATATGATACAAGACACGCCAAAACAAGTAGATTTGTTTCTCTTGTCTTATTTTCTTTATTAAACGTTTAGTTTTGCTCGGCTACAAACGACACGACGACGACTGCGGGTATTATGACACTACTTGGTATAATATGCACCCGTGGTCTAGAATAACACCGCGGCCAATGCGCGCGTGATACGACTTCGCCCAACGCACGCACCCACAATGTCACGCGGTTATGGAAAGTGTGATTTGCATATTTTGTACGCGATTGGTCTTCCGTCATACCTATAAAACATAATGTAAGTTATAACATTACAACTCTCGTACGAATTCGCTAAAATCGTTCCCCGAGAAACGGCTGAATTATTAACGCGTATATCCCGGCGAACTCGTGGCGCAATACGTGGTTTCTCCGTGAGAACTCCACCATTATACATACTATATAGTGTATAAGAAAACGCGTCAAAACGAAAAGAAAATACGAACGATTCTACACGATATTATACACACACACACACACATATTATATAAATAAATATGTATACCTGCACGTACATAATATTCACACGAATCGTACTACGGCCGCCCGAGGTTTGTTTGCATGTTTTTTAATTTTTTTTTATTATTATTATTATTATTCGTTTATATTTAACGGCGGTAATTTATGATTTGAAAAAAAGAAAAAGAAAAAAAAAGAACCATTCTCGTCGTGTTTGGACAATATTATTTAGAACGACCGACGGGCGACGGGTCGGTCGCGCGGCTAAGTAGCTTTTATTCGAAATACTTTCTGTGTTCTAACTGCTGCGTGACACGCACTCGCAATCCGGTGTGTTTCTAATTATTACGAACACTATTGCTATCCACAACGACATTTACAACAGCACCTTGTACACCATTTAAATAATATTATACCGAACGGCATATAGCTCTCTCTACCCGCCGTGCAAACAATAATAATATTATATTTATGTTTAATATATGTGTGTGTGTGTGTGTGTGTGTGTGTGTGTGTGTATAATATGTATATGTATGATATTTAGTTGGCTTTAATGGGACCAACCGAAATATACAATTTTATTATTTCATGCTCAACAGACATTATTTCCTATTTATTTTTCAACGGGTGCGCCAGGACGTATATCGTACACACACACACACACACACATATATATATATTAAAACAAATGGAAAATATATTATTATAACGTGTGACGATAGGTAGTTGGTGTGGTATTTTAGGTTGCTATTTCTGCAGCCCGTCACCGCAGTTGGCAGTTATCGAACCGATGAGACTGTTCTACCGCACACGCTTAACGTTTTAAAACCAAACGTTTCTATATTATATCGTATTGAACGTGTGATTTATACGAGAACGTATTCACGTAATAAAATATATTATTTTTTAGACGAGAAAATGTATTCATAAATTATAACAGAGAACGTAAATATTTTAATTCGAGATAATCAAAACACGTTATCGCCATTTTTTTTTCCGTTGAGGAGACTTGGGCTAGACACGATAAAACTGCGATTAACATTCATTTCGCTAAGATGATGTATCTTATCGTGATAGCGGTCGATTAATATGGAGTATTCCGACGAACGTATACCAGCTGTACCTATAATATTGTTCTGAAAAAACTGTAAAAACGATCGGGATTAAAAACCGTCCGCTATTCGGAGGTGTCCTCGTCGCCATCGCAAACGGGCGCGCGGATACGTCGGCACACGGACAGTGTAATATAATATATCGTTCGGCGCGTATAGATAGCGTTGCGGGGGACGACGCTGCGAGGGTGGAACGATGTAGTGTTTTGTAAAGCGGTTCGCAACGGTTGTACGACACCGACGCGACGAGCGACAACGACCGTCGTACACACACACACACATATAAAAAAATATACATACATAGCAGTCGTCGTCGTTGGCGAGGCTCTCTTATATACGATATCGTCGCCGTTCGCGAGGCTTATCGGCAACACAAACTTTATTATACACATATACGTATAGTGTGTGTGTGTGTGTGTACGTACGATATACGTGTGCTGGGCGCGCGCCGAGTCGCGGGGGTACAAAACTAATTGAAACCGACTATTATTTAACGAAACTCTAAATGGCTTAAAAGGTATTAGGCCGGGACAATGGGGTAACAGTTGTAAATGAGCCAGATATGCGAGGTGGCGGCGGGGCGTAGACGACTATATACCGTGTATATATATATACATATAATACGGGGCGAGTGGAGCAGAGCGGCGGCGGCGTCCCCGGGGGTCATGCATAAAACACTGTGTACAACCCCATCGGATTCGAGTGCGTGTGTCACCCTCGCGCCGCCGCCGCCGCCGTTTAAATTGAAAGGTTTATCTAGCCCTGCACGCCCGCAGATGCCCTCTCTTCGCGCCCCGGACTCGTCTCGACGAAAACTTCTCGCGCGATCCTACGGCACCGTATACGTATACATACGAGTATACGCCGCCGCTATTGTTTCGGTTTTTTTTTTGTGTTTTTCATTACTACGCGGACTTGCGCGTCGCGTCGTCGGACGGTTTTCGTTTGGGTTTTTTTTTATCCCGACGACGACGGACCGAGACGAGATCGTCGCCAAGCCAATTAGTAAAACGGCGCTCGCGGGGTAACAAACACGCACTCGACGAAACGCGTCCGAGCTCGCGAATACATGATCTACACATAAATAATATATACACGTGTACGTTATGTATTGCACGCGTTTTTTCGATATACAAATATAAGTTGGACGGATCGGGTTTTACGCACTCGAAAAGCACTCGCACGGCATGTAAATGCGCGAAAACCTATTCCCCGCGGAGTACGAGAGTTTCGGAAAAGTCGATTTTCTCACACTCGGGCTTATAAGTACACGCGCGCGCGCGATTGTTGTTTTCTACGCCGTTTTACACGCGTTATATTTTAGTTTTTTTTTTTCATCCGGCAACCGTTCAGTGTTCGGAAAATCGAACTGATTTCTCTCGACGGAGCAAGAATAAAAACACAACACGAATAGCGTGTTTCTCCTCCGAACAACCGCCGCCGCCGCCGCCGCCGCAGACACACTGTCGAGAGGTTTATTGTCCCCGTGGAGAGACGACGACGCTTCAATGTTACACGGCTACGTCATTGATTTTTTTTCCCGCTCTTTCTTCCTCTTTCTCCGTTTCTTCTATTATTATTATTCTTTTTCTTTTCTTTTTTTTTTTTACCAAACGTTATTGGCTGCTCGTTCAAATGTGTGTGAGCGCACGCGCTCGTTCTCCAATGTGTGAGTGCGCTTTGTATGTATTTATATATAATATACTCGCAACACAATACTGTAAGTTCGCGTGCTCGGCAGACCGGATAATGTTAAATCGTTATTTAGATAGTGTGTCAAAATGTTGCACAGCGAATCTACGCGCGGTATAAATCCAATGGCTTTGGGCCCGTTTTCTCTGGCTAGTCGGATTGGTCTTACAATAAGTATCTAGTGCATACTCGCGGAAAAGAGAAGCGGGATTACAGCGGAGGGGCGAGGGATATTGTCGGATCTACCCTTTGAATGGGTTTAGAGCTCTGAGGATTTGGACTACTGATTGACCGAAATTACTCGTTCGACTGTGTTATTTCATTGTAAAAGCTAAATTCGGTCGTGCAATCGCCGTAGTTCCGACGACGATTCGAATTGAAAAACACTTAGGTCCGTACAAAGGGGGGGGGGAGGTTTAATCAATGGTCTTGAAAATTACTTCTGTCGATATTTTATTTTTTTTGCTCTGCAACCGTTTTGTATACATAGAAAAAAAGAAATTCGACGACGAGATATTGAGTTTGTTAGAATTGATCGAGCAGTCATTATCTGTGACTGATTTGGCACAGTAGGTACTGTAAAATTTGAATTATTTTTTCGACGAAAATGATTGTTTAATTTATTGTTCACACACAAAAATCGCGTTTGATCGATGTGATTTTACGAAATTTTATGCGAAAAAACCACCGTAAACGCGAGCGCGCGCTCGGAGTATTGTTTCGCGAAAAGTGATAATATTATTTCGCGGTGGGCGGCGAAACGCTCGCGCGTTATTGGTCCCGTCGCCGCCGCCGCCGCCGGTAAATCAATCAGCCGAAGACCCCGCGACGAACTCGGGCGGCGAAGGCGGCGCGGCGTACGTGCGTGTGCGAGTTTGTGTACGCGCGTGTGTGTTTTATCGAACGGGCGGCGTCTTTGCAATCAAAAAGGAACCTCAGAAGTTTTCATTGTACGCTCGTGTGATGCGAGAGGCGGCGAAGGGACCGCACGCGCACGAACGCGCACACATAAAATACGCGTTTTCGCATTCTTAGGCCCGCCGAGTCCTATATATATATATATATATAATAATATATAATATCGTCTACCCGCCGTCGTCGCCGTTCGCTCGGATCGACGGCCCTTTTGTCCCTGTCGCGTTAAATATCAGTGCGATATTATACTCTATATACACACACCGTTCCCTCGGCCGGGCGAGGCGTTAATCCTTGACACAATGCCGCCGTCGACGGAGGACTTTAATCGCTACGATAAAGCACGCACTTATATTATTATTATTGTATTGCGAATACGTTATATTATATCAATTAAACCGAACGATATAATAAGGACTGCGAGTCCTCGCGAAGGACGTGCGGATGTCACGACACGCCGTCTTTCGCGCGAGCCGATGATAATTGTACGGGACGACCTTCGCGAAACGGCGGTGGGTCGGACGGGGCTTTTGAGTTATACTTTACACCGAATTCGTGTAAATCGCGTGTTCTGTTCTCGCCGGCACCCGATCGACGGAGAGATTTGTCCCAACACACTTCGGCGACGTATTTATGCGAGAGAGTCTTTGGTGTCCGGACTTTTGTCCGTCGATAGTATGAAAATAGTTAGTAGTCGACAATCGTTCATAAAACTGTTAAATCTTGATTCTCGAAGAGTTGGAAAATTTGATGCACGTCAATCGATCTTCGCGTTCTTGATCGACCACAATTTTCCTGGAAAGTCGATAGCATTTTATAAACTTTAGAAAATTTAGTTTTCATGAAATATATTTTAGCGCTCGGAATCGTTTTTCCACAGCAGTAGTACTTCTGTTTCGAATTCATAAGAACAATATTCGTTGACATCCCCGTCGCGTCTCGTCCGAGGTTTTATTTCGTACGTCGTAATGAATACCTATTTCAGCGTATTGTTGAAGGTGTCGGGGGCTACCAAGTCTCCACGGATGGCGGTGCCGCCGTTCTGATGTCCGAGGAATTATGAGAAAAATTACGCGACCCACGTTGCGCGATATTTTTCGACGTCAGCACAAAAGAACCGAACGTCATCGAAATCTGTCGATTGTTCGGGAGTGAATTTTTATAGATCTACAACAACAATAATTAATTATTAGTACGAGTTATATCGTTTTACGGCGACAACGGTTTATTCGGTACTATAATATAAGCTTTTTCGATTATTTTCAACAGTTTAAAAATATATCATAACGCGGATCGTGCTCGCGTACAAAGTACGGGGAAAAAAAGACGAATTCGCGAACACTCGAAACCTTAAATTCGTTAATCTTCTCGATGTCGACGGGCCCTTTTGAACCGAGAGTGCGTTTTGTACGTTTCGCTCGCGTTTTATTATTATGTACCATCTATAGGTGTGCGATACGGTGCGTTTCGCTTTTATCCCGTCGATTCACCGCCGCAGTATATAGATGGGCGCGTATTGCTCTCTCTATATATATATTTTACACACAATACCGTACTACCGTCGTCACTTTTGGACTATGATTTCAAAGAAGTGTGCGCACTGTCAATTAGGGCAGATACAAACTCGCCGGCTCACACACACTCACATATACGTATACGTATATACGCGTGCGTTGGCGTATCGTAAATTATCGTTCCGGACACGGGAATATCCTCCGTTCTAATTGAGTCTAATGGACAAACCCCCGACGGTCCGCCGGGACCGGATGACACATTCAACACGTTTCTTCGGGCGGGCGGCGGGGTAGCTGTCTCAATGTTGGTGGTTAGATTTTTTTTGTTTCTCGTCCCTTCGCCCCGGCCCGCCGTGTCCCGCAGCCGGGCGGCGCTTTTTTTCGCTGTCCGACACAATACACCGCCGATACTATCCTCCAGTCATCACGGCCGTTAAGTAGAAAATCATGTAACGTCCTGATCCTGCAAGCGCAAGGGTTGCGGCGGCGGCGGCGGCGGCGTCGACGACCGATCGGCCGGGAAAAGGGCGGCGGCAAAAGGGGTTTTGCGTGTACGGCCGATGATGACGACAGTTCAAGCTAACCAACTTGATGGTCAAGCTTTAACCCTCGACCCGCCCCGCCTTCCGATCGCCGTCCGACGTGTCCTCTCCTCTCTCGTCACCGCGTATATATAAATATATATATATATATATATTATATACTAATAATACATAATATAATATACAGCACCGGCTGTGGGACTCGAGTGAAACGGACGTGTGGTATTGTACGTATATATATATATAAAAACAGCAAAAACGATATTATACTACGGCAGCGGTTTTTCGCGGTATACCTCTGACCATATACTGCTATATTATATATGTTATGCGATTGGGTCGGCGGTCCCTTTTAAACGGCGCGCAGTACGTGACCATATTGTAACGTATGAAACTCAACAGGTATATATAAATATATATATGATGCTACGCGGAGGTAATATGCTCTATATATATATTACACGCAAGTATTCTATTGTACGCGGTACTCGATGATAAATTCAGAGTGTTCATCCGACGGTCGATATTTTACGATTTATTATTTTAATGAGTCGACTTTTTTTTGTATACAAGTATTGTATACTAGTTTTTGTCTAGTCTCGCGTTAACGCATCATTCGCGGTAAGGATTATTAGCAATGAGTGTGCGCGAGTTTGGATCTATTCGTCTACGAATCGACTAAAATATCGATTGTCCCTTTATTTTTATTTTCGACTATGTATGCGATGAAATTATCGAGAAAGGTCTGTATTAAGTTAGAGAAAGGGAGCGAAAAACACGCTTAACTCTTTAACGTTTCAAACAACAATTATTGAGTATGCGCGCCGCCGCGCCGGTTGCATAAAAATATACTGTACGTAGTTTGTAATCTCGTCAAAAGAACCTTTATGCATATCTTATACTATTATACCTATATCTACCTTAGTATATTTCGTACATACATTGAACGTTTTAATTTATTTACTAAATATTTACTCTAAGGAGGAGCGCCGTCGCCGTCGCGTATCGTACATACCTAAAAACAATACGTATTATATTTGTTATACTCACGCGTACGCATTGCTCGACTTGGAGAACAACAATTATTAGACGCAAACAGATGTCGACAATTCTCAAGACTTCTATCTCTCGTAAGCTCGTGGTAAAAAAAAAACCCCTAAAACCGCCATAAGTTCGACGACACAATAGTAAATAAACGTTCTTTTTGATGAGACCAAAAAAAAAAAAAAAAAATGCAATCACAATGTACGAGTAGTATTCAAAAAACTCCGTAAATGTTTGTATTATTGATCAGACTTTTATTTGAAACGTCTCGTTTCGAACCATTCGCATCATACGTTTACAAAAACTTGAAAAAACATATATATCTATACAATATACATACTTTATTTATAACGACGCGCGACGGTATTATACTTGCTATTATTTTCATTCTGATAAAACAGTCTTGAGACATTTCCTTCTTGGTTTAAAAATCGTCTCGAGCAATATATATAACCATAATAAACGTTTTGTGCAACGTACACGAGTGCAACGAAATGTCCTTACCGCAGTTCCTATTAGAGACAATTTAAATACACAGGCTAAATTATTTTTTTCAAAGATAGGTGACATCGTTCCTCCCTCCCCTGACCCCTCCCCCCCCCAGAAATATTATAAACTAAATAAAGCGATTCGAATTAGTCCTTTGGTAATCTTCGAATATATTTGTTTTCAACTCAAACGTCCGACCCGGAACGTTCTCAAAGGCCTACGGGTTGGGCATCACTGCAGTAAAATAACGTGGTCGTCGTCGTCGTCGTAGTCGCGGGGATGCGTGCGTTTCCGGGAACTAAGCAGCCAGCCCTTACAACCGCTACACCAGACCGGCTAACCGGAAAACTCGCGTCGTCGATTTCCCAGGAGAACGTCATCGACACTGCACCGGGGCGCGCGTGTATATAATAATATACGAACGTCATTGCAGCATCGACGCGGGGGAAGGATACGCGAGCAGTATAAATACACGCCATTAGCGCGAGGCGGCGCGACCAGAATATTAAAATACGACGACAAGGCGATAATATTATAGGTGTACAATATTTATATATATATATCGAGCAGAGATGATGTGCTGTGACGACCGTCTGGGATTAAAACCGCGCCGGGAAATTACAACACGTCGTCGCGATAATATAATATTATTATTGCGCGTCTCAGCGGCGGCGGGGCGGTAGCGCGAAAACGATCCGATTGCTGCTGCCCCCGCTGCAGCCACCTCTCAGAATTCGCGAGCTCTGAAAACGTATCGTCTCCGGCACCGGATTAACCGTTAGATGCCACGCGCGTGTGTATATATATAAAGATGCCTATTAAGGGCCTGAGGAAAAAAAAAAAAAACAAAACTTATAGAGCCTACGATTAATATTTGGGTCACGTCTAACCGAAATAAACAGCAATGGCGTACGGAATTCTTTTAAATATCAAAACTTATTTGATAAAAATGTTTAGAAGATGACATTTAACGAGCTCGCGCAGAGAATCGAACGAATACAATGCGAATAATGTCCATAGCACGTAACATAATAATTTATATCGCGTTCATAACTTTTTTCTTTTTTTTTTGTGAATAACGTTCATTTGTAATACGACTTTAATGCGGTTCAAATTTTAATAAATAATAATATAAGTTTTCCATTGTTAGTATATTATATTGTATATAGTTGACTATAACGCTATGTATCCGTTAAGTATGCTCGAGAAGATTTCATGAACATTTCGTAGGCACTCGCATAACTATACTATCGTTTTTATACCTAATCGGAGCAAAAATAACGTACAAAGTTATTGAAATTGATTTCTATACCATAGCGACGACGTAGTGTGGATATTAGAAAAGTATGTCTATACCTCAAATAATATTTCATTCGATAACTGTAGTGTTTTTTACACAGACGAAACGATTAATTTCGACGTTATAAATATTATTTTGGAATAACAGATATAATACAGTGTACATTCGTTATTTATGTAATCGTTTCAAGTGTTTTCTATTATGCATTTTGTAAAATGACTAGAAAATTATAGTGTCTCTGTAAAGGTAGTGTAAAAAAAAAAAAAAAAAAACGAACGTTCATATTATAATGATGATTTTTGTTAGCCAATGTAATTTCAGCTTTTGTCGTTGACAATATTATACGCTATTATATCGTTTTTTAAAGTGTTTATTTATCTTATTGTAATGGTGCTATGTAAATTTATTCCTGTTGCACGAACAGTGAATACGTTTGTGTTCAGTATTTTAAATGCTAATATGTATTAGGCATCATGACCTCATCATTTATACACATCAAACATTGATTAAATATGATAAACTATTTATGACGACTTTAAACGATTGTGCAAATTTAAAAAGAAATATGAACGGATTTACCCGATTTGAAATGTAATTCGTTTCTATCACTAAACTTTCAACGTCGAAACGGCTGCGTTTGCTACTATTATATAAAACTGTGGCTTCCATCACAACGGGATTCATAAGGACAATTATTCAATTTAGATGTGTTCACGTTCTTAAAACAAACGAAATTGCAATCGGTCGAGTTTTATATATGAAAAAAGAAAATAAAACTGTGGTGTACTTATGGAACCGCAAACAAATTACCGAGATATTTCGTACGGTGATTCGACGAACAAGACTGGAGGAACGATAACGATTGACTAGAGAAAGTCGACGATTTTCATCCCAATCGATTTCATCGCATTATTTCTGTATCCGGGTAGTAGTGGTGTGACAATAAAAACCGGATATCGTTTATTTCTTTGTTTGAACTTTGAATTTTACATCCATTCATTTTATCATCGCAGACTAATTATCATATTATTCTTCAATAATGAAAATAACCTTGTCGTTTTAAGTTAATGCGACGTACATTATTTGTATAGATCATAGCTTGTCCCTTCCCTAAAAAAAATGTTCAAATTAATTCCATGTCAATATGTATATATTTTGTACGATATTAGATTATTTCATCTTACCACGTATGACCAAAACACATCAGTGTACAGCTGCAATTACTAGACACACACACAATTACTATGACGTCATCAACATCACCGTTCATCATCATTCTTCTAAATACGCATTTGCCATTCATCGAAAGATGAATATCAGTACTCTTTCCTCGATGTTCCCACTGTTAAAAATGACAATTAATTAATTTTTTTACTTTAATTTACTTCAATTGTTTTACTATTTATTTTTAACAGCCAATGTCTATATTAAATATTGCTTTTCTCTGCGCGCGTGAATATATACACATCACGCGCGGTTAAATTGAAATCGATTCGTGGTTTTCACTAAAATAACCGTTGCATTTTAAATTGCTCATCTTCTTTTTTGTTTTTGTTTTATTATTATTATTTCATGAAACTCGTGAGTGATGTTTGGGTGGGTGTTTTTTTTTTTTTTTTGTTTTTTTTTTAGCCGGCGAAAAATGTGAGGATATACACACGTTTACCTGAATATGACCTCTGTCAGTGAGATGGAGCATTATAGCGTTAATGGAGGAGAGGGTAAAAAAAAATATAATCCATTTCCTACTGTTTAGAAAGAGAGCGCGGAAAAAATATCCAACCCTTAGTGGTCACCGTGTTTTTCGGTGTTCCCTCAGGACTCGTCGGAGCCGGTAACGGAGCTGGTCAGCCCGCGGGAACACCCCAAGAAGGGTCTAATTTTGTTGTGCGCCGTCGTTGTTGTTGACATCTCGTTCGCTGTGTTGCGTGTACCTGCAACGAAAAAAAAAAAAAAAGAAAAAAAGTCCACTCAACGGAGGAAAAAAAAAAGCGGGGTGAAAGTTTTTCCCTGCGGATAGCTGGAAAAAAAATCGGCAAATTTAGCCTCATGTAATATTAACGATGCGTAAAAAAAAAAAGAAAAAAAAAGAAAAGTAGGAAAAAAAATATATATTTTTATACTTTTTTTTCCTGATGCCACCGATGTGCCGTGTCAGGAATCCCGATGGGGATAAGTCAAACGTTAATGGCTTTCCCGGAGTTATTATCTATAAATTACGGTGGTTTGATGCGTGAATCTATAATATATTATATACACTTCTCGCGTGTCGGAGTGAGTTCGTCCATTTTCAAGTCGTCATATAGTCGTGTAATAAAAACGTCAGATCACTAATTTCCAACAACTCTTCGAGCGAAACTTACTCGGCCATCGAGTAATCTCGATATCACACGCGTCTATAGAATATAGATACAGTCGTCGCTGGCCATAAACGTCGAATTAAATAAATATACCCTTTTCTCGTACTATACACAGTTCTTTTACAGTAAAAAGTTCAGAGATTTGACGAGGTCGAAGACATCAAAACAACGGCGTTACAATATATTCGACTATCGTTTATCATCATTCATCACTACCTGCGTATACAATCTGTTTTGTATTAATCCCCGTGTACTTCGCGACGGTTTTTTGTCTTCTTCCGCGCGCGCACTCGGCCATTTCGGATAACGTACGGTTTGTTTTACACGGAGTAGTGACGCGGTCGTCGGAAAGCGTACACGCGAAATGTTTTACGGAAATATTATCGTCGTCGTCGTACGAAGTTGTGCGCCGCACGCGGTAGCCAAAAATACCATTAGCCGCTGCTACAATGGCCCCCGCCGCCGCCGCCGCGCCGTCGAGGTCGAATATCGGAGTGTGTACAGATTATATTTTGTTCGGGTCCGAACAAGACGTGTACACGTGGTTATTTTTTTTTTACTGTCGAAATTTTCTTTTTTCCCCTTTTTTTTTTTTAACCCTCCTTCCACCGTCGCGCGTCGTCGTCGTCGCAACGGTGTTTTCGTATTATGTACGTACCGACAACGAACAACGGCGCGCGCACGCGGTCGCACGTTATGGTTTTCCAAACACAACTCTTCAATTAGAGAGAATAGATTCGACCGAGGCGGGGCGGCGAGGGTGGAAACCGGGTTGAGGGAATATGGTATAATATAACCTTAACAATATTATTACACCCTCCGGATAAGTCGCGTGTTGGCCGCGTGCGTTATTGTCAGCGCCGCGGACGAAAAAAAAAAAACACGCGTCTCCACGCGGTACTATACTACTACGTCGTCGCGGCGTTACATCGTGGTGTGTGCGTCGCGAGTACGCGGTCCGGCCACTACCGCGCGACGTTTTAACGAACCGGGTCGTAAGTCGAAAAAAAAAAAAAAAAAGTGTAAAAAATCGCATTCGACACGCGCGCTCCGACGGTTTTTATTTTTTTATTGCCGCGCGGTCGAATTATTTCGAATTCCGGAAAACCGCGCTTGAAGTCGTGTCTGATTGTGTTTAACGAGCCGGCACACACGCCGCAGACGAGAACTCAAAACACATAACCCTGTATTATACATTTGAGAGACCGTAACCGCGCGCGCACGGCCCCCAAGTAGGATTTATGTTTTTTTTTTACCGCGCAAAATTTATCTATTCATTTTGTAGCGAAATGCAAAGCACAGTAAAATACATTATTTATTGATACATAATGTTCAAAAAGAGGATGACTAGTACTCATTGGCAATGGATATCATCCTGAACATTGGTTTGTTACGTGCATAATGATATGGTTTTCGTCGCACACTGACTATCTGCGTCTCGTTTTCCACGCCGCGCCGCCGTTTCGTTTTCTTCTGCTGTTCGGCTTGCGTACTCGCCGGGTAATGCCGTTCGTTATCCATCGCCTCGTGCGTCTGATACATATTTATGTACAGACCGTTGGCGCACGTCGGGGAGAAAAGGGGGCCAGGGGTGTCGACCGACATCGTTAGGAAAATTGGTGGATGGGTGGCTATTTTATTCGAGTCGTTTTAAAAAAAAAAAAAAAAATCGAAAAGTATTTTGCTGTATACCGACGAGTGGTGACTTTTCGGGTATCCAAATTAACATACCTCCCGAAGCATTGGAGCGTCACACGAGAACGAGGAGTAGGGTTCGAAAATCATAATAGCGAATAAACTTAAAAAACGAATACAAACGCGTCACCTTTAAACTAACGGATTTCTCACCTCGACGGTACACGGACATTGTCGATGATAAAAAGTGCGCACTGCGCACACCGTGTAACTTCGGCGGCGGCTTCTCGTTGCGAGAAGAGGGAAAAACAAACGCCGCCGTCAATATAAAGCGAATCGCCGCGGCAGAGAACATATTATTAATATATATATTATTATTGTTAATCTTCCGGAAACGGTCGTCCATTATTTTCGCGAGTCGATAAATGACGCGTCCGACTGAAAAAAAATAAAAATAATGACGTTTCGTTAAATGCGCGTATAAATAGAATAAACAAAGATCCGATATAACCCACCACCGCCAATAATTTATCTCGTTTATCAGCTTAATACACTCGGTGCCGCGCGCGCGGCCATTATTGTAATTTATTTACAATTGAACCGAATCTTTTGGCCGCCACTGCTATTATTATCATTTACAAACGGCCCCGCCGATTTCGTATATATATACACACACACACACACATATATATAGGTATATTATGTTTTTTAACTAAGCTCGGTCGATATATACGTATACGCTAGTATTCGTTCTAACCTTTGAGATGCGCCCCAATAGCATTTTCTTCTTCTATTCGCGCGATCGTTATCAACCGCGATTAATCTAATCCGGCGGCGGAGAGCGTTTAACGGGCTCCGCGGATTTCTCCGGCAAGCGCTGCACAATAATAGTAATAACAATATTATTACGGCGAGACGCGCTATTTGGCGCGACCGTGAATAAGCTTCGTTTTGTTTCGAATCCGGACCATTACGAAGGTGTAATAATTTTCCCACCCCGTTCGGTTCGCGCGAAAACAATAATACCTATGGCCATTGTTATACGCGTTTTCCTCTCGCGATTTATAATTTAATATCGGTACACCGCCTACTATGGCCCAGTGCTCGACTTGAAAAAAGAGAGAAAAAAAAATTAGAAAACGTGTACGTTATAATATAATATGTTAAATTTACCGTATTTCAAGGCGAAAATCTCTCGTAAACTTGCGACAAGAAACACCTGAAAACCAACAAATATTCGATGAAGCGATAATAAATATAAACGGTTTTTTTTACGAAACGAAAAAGTACCCAATATTACATTACAATAATTATCACTATACCTTATAATATATTTGTATTCAAATGAGTCCACAAATGTTTGCGGCGTTAGCGATCGAATCATTGTTCTACACCTCGTTTTCAACGAATCCGCTTAATCTGTGCAAAAACATCAGCTGATCATATTACAATAACAATAATAAAATTTATCGTTTTGAAAAATATAAAAATATAACGCGACGGTAATAATTGATAAATTTAAAAACCGTCTCGAGCATTACGATTAAAAACGTCTCTTGTGCGACGTGTAAAGAAAAAGTTCTCACACCGTACCGTCTCAAATGAGACGTTATGCTGGATTTTTATGGGAAAAAAACTAGAGATACACTCCCCTTCCCAAATCGAGCACCCGTCAGACACTGTTCTCCTCGTTCTAGCTAATCGCTTTCGAGTTTTCGGTGTGCATCGCACGGACACGGCGGCGGCGCTGCGAATTCGTCATCGCGAAAGATTCTCGGCCGATAACGTCATCGGCGTTTTACGGCTGTTTTTTTTATTTTATTTTTATTTTATGCCCCCGCATACACACAACGCAATACGATCGCCCCGGGGTGACGCGTCCGGTTAGTATAAACTGGTACGCGTGGTCACATGAAATATGGTTCAGAGACGCGAACGCGAATCGTCGTAAACACGGCTGCAGTCTAATCGTCCGGCGCTGTATACGCGACGACCGACGGCGGATGTGTATACGTATAGTACCGTAGAAACGCGATCGCGTAAAAAGATTATTATAAAAACCACTCGTTTTAATCGCACGCGATCCCGGAAAATATTATGTCGCGCGATGTTGCCGACGATTAAAAGAAAGGTTTCTTCTCGCTTTGATCTCTCGAGGAAGACGATTCTCCCTGACCTTCGAAGGCTCGTAGGTCACAGGAACGCGAGGAGTTTGGCTCGAGACAGTGGTCGAACGAATTTTTCAAAAAATCTTTACAAATTAGTATTTAGCGTGATATAGTTTGTCGACTACCTGCCCCGGCTATACCCGCATTGTACACCACATCTGTTGGGCCGGTGAAAAAATACGTCGACTGCGCCGGACGTGATTTTTACGCGAATTACCTGCATCATTCAATAAAAAATATTAATTATACGATTAATATGCGTAAACTAAAAAACTAAATTATTTAACGATCGTCGCATTGATTTTAGCGCGGAATCGTGTCACTTTTGGGTAAAAGAAACATCTCTATTGTGTACAAAACTTACTTAATCGTGTTCCGACCGTATAGGTACTGCGGCGCACCAGTGTGTGTGTGTGTGTATCGTGACGTAAAGTAGACGTGGGTGTCTGTAACAAAAACGACATAAATTTGGCAAAATTTCCGTTCGCTTTTATCTGAACAACTCGCGGTTTACATACATCTCGCCGGCCCGTATATTTCGAAGATTCGTTTCGACGACGACGTATTATTATAATATATACGAGGGATACGCGACGGAGTTTTTTTTTTTTTTTTTTGTCTCTGTGCGTTCGCCAGCCCGCCGCGCACTGACAAATCGAAATGTGTCGATTTTTAACGACGCGCGCAGCGCCGAGACAAAATTATTTACTCGCAATCGAGCGGGTCTCGGACGGTTTTGTAAATATAATATTATACGGTCGTGTACGTGGTTTTTATTTGCTTCGCGCCAGCATGGGCTACGCTATTTCACACTTTAATACGTCGAATACGAAGACGCACCACATAAAATTACATTTGATTAGCAATCAATTTTAACGTCCTCTCCCTCCTCCCCATCATGACTTGTACGAACATTTTTATTTCCGACTGTCATTAAAAATGACGTGTTCACACGCACTTACACACACGCACACACACACACACACACACACACACACACACACACACACACACACACACACACACACACATAGGCGTAAATTAAGAGGGCGAGAAAGCGCAATGCTTCATCGACTGTTGTTTATAAATTAGGAAACAAATTCATATATTATTGAAAAGACGAATAAGTAATTATTTGTATTTCGTCGGAGCACTTGGTTCAATAATTGTATTCAGACAGGGCGCGGATTTTAATGCATTAAAAAAAAATAAAATATTTATACATATATTACGCATAACGATAAAAATAAAACAGAATACACGTGTTTTTTTAAAAAAAAATGCAAAGTCAAATCGAAAATGTATGACGCGATAACTTGTGTATGTAACCTACATAGTCTAATCGATAACACGATTGTGCATGGAAAAGTATTGTTTTTGAGTTCTTATAAATAAATTACAGTTGCATTTAAATCCATTTACGGGTATTATAGTTATAACGTATGTGTAAAAACAATAAATTACACATTAGAAAAAAAAAAACGATCCGTTTTAACTATTAATTATCCTTTAATAAAAAAAAAAAAACTCAATTATTTTTACCACAATTTAATCATATCAAACATTTAATGATAATATATTATCGGTCGGTGACTTTTCTAGCTATACCTTTTGGGCGAGGCGACTTGTTTTAATACAAATTACACGTCAAAATAATAGAGTTGAAAAAAATTTATCGACACGAAAACGTCGTCGGTTACCAATGACTTATAGTTGCAAAGATTGCGCAATTTTAACATAATATAACGACAAAATAGGAATAGGCTTACCTGCCACGAGGCGTAATTCGTTTTAGTCACTGCATTTGCAACTTCGAAATGACATTTACGTATACAACTGTACAACAATTGTGGCGTCCGTCACAATAACTGGGGATTCTTAATGACAATCCAATTTAAATATTTAACGTTCTCAGAACAAACGGAATCGATTTGTTTAATTAAATTTATTAAGCAAACTAGGACGAACAAATTAATAAGACGTTTCGGATGACGATGTGCGGCGACGATTCGAACAAGACTGAGACGACAGAGACCGATTAAAGAGAGTCGACGATTTTCGTCCGGATCGATTTCGCCTCATTATCTCTACTTCCGGGTCCACAATTGTTTTGTCTCGTCGGGACAATAAAAACTGGATTCATTTTTTACGTTCATTTCATAACTTTGAACCCGGGACCTTTATTATTAGTACTATTGTCTTGCCAGGTGGTAAAATAGGACGCATGGCGATAACAACCGTATTTATTTTTTTCAAATCTTTGAACACGACTTGTTCTATGTTATCGTCGCCGCGGACAATACGCTTAAAGCTCACGTTTATTATTTCTTAAATTTCACATCGCTTAGTAATCGAATTTTGAAAAAAAAAAAAAAGGTTATAAAAATCGAGGCACCTCTTTTGCCACCCTCTGAAAGTAACAATAATTCGATCATATCGTTTCGAGTTGTTGGAATGTATACAATAAATTATATTGTAATAACACGTGCAGAGTTTGGCCCTCGCTAAAAATACAACGTTCAAGTTACGCCCGCGTAAACGTATTCGAAGATTTCATACCAATCGTACGAACCGTTGCCGCGTGGAAATAAACAATAGTCGAAACGTCCGTACGATTTTATAGCGTTCGACAACGTCGTCGTCGTCGTCGTCGTAATAACAACCGCGATTTTTTCGACACCGTTCCTTCGAAATGAAAGTGAGCGAAACGAATTTCGACACGCTTTTTTCGCCGTCCGACCGTCAAATTTTTAATATCACAGGTTTACGCGGCGAATCACTGCGAGTCTTCACAACGCCCCGCGACCCGAAACGCACGGAACAAATTTCCTTCGCGGCAAATACGCGTATATGGTATTAGTACATACAAATTCTCCAACGTCACGCAAAGTTTGTTATTATTTTACCGGTTATTATACGTTTTTTTTCCGTTCATTCCGCCGTGAATTAAAACGCCATAAATCACCAGGCGAAACGAGCTTAGGTACATATAAATAAACATACGTATATACATACACACACACAATTGTATATATATATATACGGGGCGCGGAGGAGAAGGGCGCCCAAGGCTTTTCGTTTATTCGCGTTGCGTGCAATGTGCAAACGACGTGTCACCATCGCGCGCGGTCCCGTTTAAAATAGCAGACACTTTGCCGTGTGTGTGTGTGTGTCAGGCTGTCTGCACGATTATATTCGATAGCGAAATCGGGTGCAGGTGACCCGAGCAATAAGTTTCGGCTTAAAAAGGTCCGTACGTTAACTACAAAACACTCGCGCAATAACATGTAAGTGTGTACACGGAGCGATATAATATAGAAAGTCGCGACTTCCGAGACGTACGTTGTATACGTATAATAATATATTCACGTGTGTTTTAACGCTGCGGCACGACAGGCTCTTATAGACACTCGCGCGCATAAAATAGTGTAAGAGTCTTATTATTTTCGACGACCACGAAAACGGCCCAAACACATCGCGCACAGCCGAATCGACGAAATAAATGCGTTTTGCGCCGACTCTTCGGGTCGTACAGATACCGTGCGACGGCGACGGGCCACTGCGACTGCGCGCGTTTACATAATATGAGAGTAATAAAAAACTTTTGAAATTCGACGTGTAATTTATTAAAAGAAAAACGCTCTGGAAAACTTATAACTGTATTTATTTACTACGCAGACCGGAGAACGTACGCGGGATTCAATAGGTATTAATATATTACTATCGGCCCCGTCGAATAATGGTTCATTGTTTAGTCTCGTTTACTTTGTTAGCTAAAACCGTAACCGAATGTCGTGTAATATTATAATAACTACTCGTATGCGATAACTACGATAATTTTTATGGAGATAATAACAATACAATTGTTATTGTGTTGCGGCTCGCGCGAGTGTTTTTAGGTCTGGAAAATCGACCCCGTAGCGATTTCGAGTCGCCACCCTTGATGTGTGAAACTAGAAAAGTTTGCGAAACGGGCAAGTATGCGTTCTGGCGCAATATTTTTTATCATATAATATTTATGTATTCGACGCGTCCCCCCGCAGAACCTCCATTACGTGTACCGATATGTATTCACTGTTGGCAAGTCTGATTTTCATTAGACTTTTTCACCGAGCACATATTACACACACACACACACACACACACACTATATAAATATCATATATACTCGTATATAATACATATCACGCGTGTCGGTTTCGTGTGGCCAACGTGACAATAGTGGTTCGCTGCGCAGAAAGGGGAAGAACCTACAACATCAGATGGCCGACTGAAAAAAAAATAAAAATAAATACATATAGATACGTATAACGTGTGTGCGGTGTGCGGCGACGGATGCTGTGGCGGCGAGTGGAGTGCGTGCGTGTGTAATATCATAAGAAACGGAGTGGACTTCCGATTTCCGATCACGTACCTGTATATTATATAGCGGTGTGTATAGCTTCTGATCATATAAAACCGCAAAAACAATGTATTACAGGGAAAATAGAACCATCGCGTCGTATATATACGCAAAAGCAGTAGCTGTATCGAAGTGGTATATACGATATATATATATATAAAAGGTATATATATATATATAAAACGTATAAGCTGTAAAGAGCGGTATAATGGCAAAGCGTAAAGTATATTATCGGTTTGGTTATCGTTTTCATTTCGTCGAGCGGCCGTGCGAATTCTGTCGGCGTCCGAGTATTATTAGCGGTTTATGCGCGGCGCGTCGATTCCGTCGCCGCCGCCGCCGGTCGCGCGCGTACCGTCAGTTCATCACATATGTTATTATTATTTTTATCGTTATTGTAAAGGTTTTCGCCGATAATAATTAATAATTATCGTCTGCGGCGTAGACGATTCGAATTTTCTCTCGCTCATTAATTTTCCGCGCGTCGTCGCGTACGCAACAGTGACGATAGGTAGTGCCCATAGTAGGTACAACTCATACTGTGATATTACGAGTGGCCAATGACGCCAATGACGAAAATACTTTTTATCACACGTCCGTAATCCGTTGAAAAGTATCGGAAATATTGAAAATACAAAAAAAAAAAAAGGTAAACAAATCGGCACGTTAATGACGTGTTTTAAAAATGTCCGTGTAATACATCACGTCATGTCCTGTACACGACACGCCAAATATCATTTGTATAAAAATGTTACCTACCAACGATCGCGTCGTCGTCGTGTTGAACCCGCGAAAACGCGTCGATTAGTCAATCGAAGTTTATTTCTACGGGTTTTACACGACGAGAACTAAATGAAAATAATGATTTATGGCCGATAAAATAAAACTAGATTGTCCGAGACGTGTAGAAATAAATCCGCTGTCGTGCAGAGAGGGGATCCAGCTATCACCACTGGTGACTCTTGTAATATAATATATTCATCCGCTACAACATAACACGTACATAAAGTTTCTTAAAAATCAGATGCGTTATTTAAAAAAGGATTAGCATTTTTTTTTTCCCCCATGTATTTTATAACTATTCAATAATATAAAATTATATAAGTACTCGAACGTAAATTACCTTGTGTATACTACGTATATAACCTAGATTATATAATAAGTCTCGACAACTCAAATTGCATCAAGAGTAATAAAAATAAATTCGACTTAATGATTTTCATAGTTTATTGTTTGAAAATATTTACGAACATATTCGAATTGGCTATTACATCATATTATTGTATATTTTATATTTATTTACTAAACTATAATCAAAAGATTTTAAAACAAATCACTCGTAATAATTGTTATTATTAACGCTGTAATCGCGATTATTTTTTTTTATAACGTCACCACTGTTTGGTATTTTATTAGCGCAATATTTTTTTGAAAAAAATAAAATTCTCAAACAGAGTCTTACGTTAAGCGATACCGTTGATTTTTTTATGAGAGTCTAAAAAGTTGCAAATTTGCTACAAAAATGTAATATAGGTTATCGTGATTAACTCGTTTCTTTATTAATAACATTTTTAGTGGATAATAACGACTTTTCGTTACTTATTTTATCGATATATTTATCGTGGAGCGTAAAGTCCAATTATTTATTGTACTAAAAAAAAATCGTTATTCTCTATTTTAGAATGGTTTTTACTCGAATAATATGTAATTTACGGAACTATATTGAAAATATACATATTATATTTAATTACAAATATGCATTAATTTATACAACTTTGATGAAATCAAAATGTTGTTATTTTAATGAGAATAAAGCACACATTTTAGCAGATTTCAAATAGTTTATTATTTTAAATATGTGAAGTTATTGCATCTAAATCCGTTCCCTAGTGTTTATCAGCTATTATTTAATCACTATTAAATATTACATTATAGTGATTATAACTAGTACAGTCGACCATAATATGCGATATTGCAACGCGAAGCCTAGCTTTCTACAATACCAAACAAACAAATTAAAATCGTTTATTAGTATGATTTTATGTGTTCTATTAACGTCTAGAACGATTTCCAGTTATTTCAACGATATTTACAAGCGAATAAATATTTATCACCTTTATATACGATTAAAAAATTATTTCATACTACCAACTAGTATATAAATGAAAGCTTTTCGGGCTTTGTATAAAATGAAAACCATTTGGGCTTTACAAAGACGTTTATCGACGAAATCTAAAATTATATTGCAGTCATAATTGTTATATACGAGTATTGTGTAGATTTATATTTCTCAGAGTGTATAATATTGTTTTATTTCCATTATTGTCCCTGCCAGTCGGATTACTAGTCAAGTAACCGGCGAGTGAAATATTTTATTTAGTAATGACTGAAAGAAAACCAAACGTGTGAAATTATTTTCGATTCGACTCGAAACCTCGTTAGTTAGGATCGCTGAAATTAAATTCAAACATCGCGAGACAATGAACGGTAGTCGTCGTGTTAAAAATTAATCAGAAAATAATATATACCGAGAGCGAGAGAGAGAGCGAGAGATAACGGAGAGTACTGTGAGAAGATTTTTCTTTTATATTCATCGTAATATATTGTAAAAGTTAAATCGAGATTTTGAGAATGAAATTCGTCGGTCGGGAAATTCAAGTTTGTTTGAGAAATGTTGTGCTTTTCTTTTTGTAAGTCCGCGGGACGAGAAACAAAAAAAAACAGAAAAAAAACGTCCAATTCGTTTTCATTATTTCATAATATCGTCGTTAAGAAGAAAACAAAAAAAAATAAAAAATACAACACGTATATAACTGTAAAAATGTAAGTTAGTGACTTGTGACACGTTCACGCCCCGCACCACTGTCGCGGCGGCGGTGGTCTCGACTTTCAAAACACCATAGGTACACGACGACTGCCGTATTTTACGCGAACCAGCCGTCAAGCGCATTTCCGTTATAATTGCTTGTCCCTATTACCATATATTATACTAATATAATTGCCGGTTGTCGTCTATTGTAAAATTGCCTATTACGCCGGTCGCGCGCGTGCGCGCTTACACGAGATATACGTCATAACAATAATGATATTATGACGAAAACGATGATATAATAATTATTATGATATGGTCGAGCGTTATAATGCGCGCGCGTATAAATGTATTATTATGTTGTATAGTATCGCGCGACGGACGGTCGAATAATAACACCGCGGAGCGAGCGGTGGAATATTATTGGGCGGACAGCCGGAAATATTCATGACCGTGTTCACGATCTGTTAAAAAGTTTATCGGACGGATAAAGGAGAGAGAGAGAGAGAGGAAGGACGAAAAAAGGTTTGCGTAATAGCGATACAAGTGTATATAAATATAAATATTATATATATAGATAATAGCATACCTAATAGTAATTACAATCGCGCCACCTAAACGTAATTAAATTGTTAGACCCGAGACGGTGTTACAACGAAATTCAGCGAAACCGTTTTAATTATTGTGTGTATATTGTCGGAGATGGCCAAACATCTGTTGGACAGAAAATTAACGTTTCAGACGTTATATTATTCTACGAACGTTTTCCCCGTATTCGTGTAAAACGTCAAAATGATTGTAGTCGAATAGTAACGGCTTTGATGACTTAAAAACCGTTTGAAACGAATTAATAAAATCTTTTATTACTTTTAAAATCTCGCGTTTTAAACGGCTGACGACGTTTTTCTTACGCGAAAATTATTTGCATTTTTGACACCAATATCTCCTATTTTGTTGGCCGATACATTTTACTGGTACATACGATATTCGAAAAATATCGCACTCGTCTCCGCGCGACGACGCTGGTGAAATACTAATGTTTCGATACGACTTTGGAGAATTCTGTTGCAAAAACTGCATAATTACGTCGCTTACATGCCCGAAATTCAGTATTCGATGTCTCGCCGCTATATTTATTATTTCGAACGGCATATTTTGTTGACGCATAAAATCGTTATGTACCGTGTCAAATCAGACCAAACACGAACCCGTTTTGTTTCTTTTTAATCGATGAATGTTTTTTGAAATTTTATTGCTCGTATATTATCTCGATAAAATATGTTTATCTTTTTCGTATAGATAAAAGATGAATTTTTGATTGCTATACCTGTTCGTCGTGTAGTATACTACCGCGACTTTGTTGGTATGGTAACATGTTACCTACCGGTAAATCGTTACCCACGGGAAAACAAAAATTATTTTCAAGTGTGATTTTCATTGTTGCACTCGCAATATCATTCCATATTTGTATGTCATTTTATTGTGGATAAGTGCCCGTAGCTTGAGTAATAGTTGAGATTAGCAACACAACATTACGAGTACAATAGCCGTTATGTTAATTTTGAAAAATGTTAGCATTTTAAAACACTCGACAACGATGACGATCGGCATTACATTAAGTAATTTTCAGTTAAACGAATTGTGTAATTAATTAGTAGGTATAGTAGAGTTACGTGACGCGTAACAGTTTTCGGTTCGACTTTCGTCATCGTTATCCTCGACGAAATGTATAATTATTGTTGTTATCATTAAATGTACGCACGGTGTTTTCGTTTATTCGGTCCCAACACTATTATAGGCGCGCTTGTACTTTATTTTCTCACAGTCTCCGAGTAGAGAAAAATAAAAAAAAAACACGGTCTATTAGGTCTCAAAACGATGATCTCGTTTTCGGATTCGTTTTGAATCTTCTCGTAGACGTTTATCGGCGTTTCGCGGAACAGTGATGTTGCAAAAGGCCGCGGCGCGAAACGTCAAACCCGGCGATGCGTCGTTTTCGAAATAGCGCGACTTTTGACCCCGACGCGCGGCGTACTCGCGTGAATTAAAAACGCGCGGGTCCGCGATAAGAGTCGATCTCGGAGCGACGGACGGGAGGGTAAACGCGCGCGCGCGCGCGTGCGCTCTATTTATCCGTATAAATAGGCCGGGCGTTATCCAGGACTACTTGACATCGCCGCGTGGGACTTAACCGACGAGCGAGGGCGTGCTGCAGCCAGCTACGACCGCGGTAGAGTGGCATACAGTGTGTGATATATTTATACACACACACATATACGTATATATTATATACAACGGAGAGCGTTTATTAAAAAGGGACGGGGCGTCATGTATAATAATGACTCGGACAACCCCTCCCGTGTCGCGAGCCATCCCTCGAGCATTGCGGGCGCTCGCCGTGCGTGTACACACACAATAATATATTATACGCGATATAAGCTCCCGCGCGCGCGCTTGTCAGCGATACGTCTTCGGCCGCAGGCGACGGCACGTTTTAATAACAGATAACCGACGACCGGGGTGGGGGGCCCTTATCGTCATTTGTTCGGGCCGGGAATTTTTCGAAAATCCAAAACACTGCTGATTTTACCCTTCGCTTACCGCGAAGATTTCGACGTGGTGTTCTATCTCACGAGCGCATTGCGTGTACGGCCGCGAAAATTTGTCCACTCTTTTCTGAAACATCGAACGTACTTATTGTACGAGCGGCGACCCGTCGGGAATTTGGGGCGTACAGGGTTTAGAGATAAATCATACGCGTACACGTCGTCGGCGCTTTTCTCGTCGTCGTCATGGGCAAAACGTTCGAAGAGGCCGCCGGTGAAAAATTGCCGCACGAAAACCGCCGTTCACTTCGTTCGCGAACCGCAAACGTTTTCGTCGAGTGTTGGCGCACATTATAATTCATGCGATTCGTCTAGATAAAGTGTAATGTAAAAATTATGTTCAATACGAAAACATTGTTTTCATAATCGATACAATAAATCGTGTTGTACGATATTTTAGAATATAAATTTTCATTCAAAAAATAACGCGACGGACTGCTTCTTTTTTTTTATAGAATATATTTCGTTATTGTTTAGACATCGGGGGCACTAAAAGTTAAGGCCCACAGGGAAAATCGCCACGTCCCCATAGGCCACGCACCCTTGAAAATCGTACGACACGACGACGTGTATATATCTGCATAATATATAATACATACATGCTATAATATATATGTTTCGAGACGCCGCCGCGGAGTGAGAGACCCTCCCCGAGTACCGATATACACCGGCCGGCAGCTGTTGATATTTTATGATAACTAAACATATTATTATTCACCTCGATGTCCGACTGCCGCCGCCGTTTTGTTGCGCTTCGTCGTGTGTAATGTTGATTTTCGTAGAGTTCCGAACAGTTTTTCGTATAGACGAGAGCGTGTAAAAACCTTTATCTCACCTCCTAGACGCGTTTCACTGGCAAACGCGAACTCGTAGATTTTCTAGTGTTCGGTCGTCGTTCCCTACAGAAAAAAAAAACCCCCGCGTTAGTATCCGGTAAATCCGTATAAAGTATATAATGTAATCTGATCGTATTGATAATCGCGACAATAACCGTCGACTATTCGAGTTATCGCGAAACCGTTTCGGTTGGAAAAAATCGCCAAGGACGAGTTAAAACTATCGATCACACGCGGTTAGTAATGATTAACAGTCGTTCTCGCATTATTACACGCCCGAACTAACAGCTAATTTAGAGACTACACAAAAACGTTTGTATAACTGAAATCGATATAAATACTCAGAGCGTATTATACGGACACTATATCTATCGAGGTCGCAGACTCCGGTAAATACGTCTACGGCGAAATACTATGACGTTTAGTCGACTAAACCGCAGTAGTTCGTTTACGACCGACTACGCCGAGGCACATTCGATCCGACCGCTTCTATAGGTCAAACGCGAGCGAACATACGTAATTTAAAAAGCGCCGTCGATGGTTCTAACTCGGTTAATTCAATTGGAAAAAAAAAAAAAACCCACATCAATCCAGATCGGAGATTGGTCGTATTGTTATACGCGGGTCTTGTCTGGGATTCAAAATGACAGAAAGTGTATGTTATTTATTTTTCTTTTTTTTTTTCTTTTCTATTATTTGCTCTCGATCGATATTTCGGTACAGTTTAAAAAATCAGGTTTGACACGGCCGAACGGCGCGTAGTGTTCAAACGGTCGCACGTACGTTCCGCAAATCAGATAACGACGTTGGGGGGGAAAGGAAAAAAAAAAAAACTGTACAACAAGTGTTCACGAATAAGGAGATCCAGGTTTTTGTTATTGTTGTCACATTAGTTGCTTAACGACTCGGAGAACATAAAAAAATTAGTCGTTTAGATTTATACTTTATTTTTTTTTCATTTAGCACTACTACCTTAAGTGTAAATAGCTGGCGGTGTACGGTCTCGCAAAATATGAATTCGTAGCGGATAATAATACGTTTTCATTCGGATCGCCTGGCCTGTGGTCGACCATTGCGAGCGTGACAGAAATATATCTATTTCTCCGAAATAAAAACAAGTAGCGTTCGTCACTTCGTGCCGCGCGTCGTGTACCTCTACGTGCGCTGCTATATTTCACCGAACGAGTTGTGTCTCTTCTCAGACAGCCCTCCGCATACAATGAAATCACAACAAATATGCCCGGCCGATTGCGTCGACGCGTTTTCAGAATATCGAATTTAACGCCTGTCGGAGCCGAAGCGCGAAATCGATTTAATAAAACTCACCGAGCGCGCGCGCGTCGTTAATGCTTATAATATATACGAGACTGATAAAATTCGACGGCAGACTGTTTACCATGGCGAATTTCCCAAGTTTCCGCGAGAAGAAGATATAATGTTAATATAAAAACAACTTTCTTTGGAAACACGTTGTAGGATCCGGTGAAACGGAAAATATTAGCCGTGGGTTTTATACTGCACAGCGTCCTCGGGACATTTTTTGATGTAACGGCTGTTGTTCGCAGAAATTTCAAGAAGAAATATCCGGGGGAGGGAGGGCCGGAGCTTTCGAAATCCGAGTTAAATATATTCCACATGATGTATATAATAATAACACGTTTTGTCTCTTCAAGTGTTACGAAATTCGCCGAGGATCTCCGCGCGTAGAATAACAGTTTAAAACAAACTTGTAGCTCAAGTGAATTCGCAATCGCGCGTGCTTTATTTAACATAATGAAAAAACCAAAAAATCACGAGTCATTAACTTTTACCGTTGGCAGTATACCTAACTCGTATTTCGAATAAAACTTGAATCGACGGCTACCGCGCGTAATGGCTAGCGAGCTTTTTTAATGTTTTAATTATACTATTTTATATAATACTAGCTGAATAACCCGGCTTCGCCCGTGTGCAGTATAACTTTTTATTTTATCAGTTTTTTCATTTTTACCCCTTTTAACTCCGGTAGGTGTCGAATTTAGGAAAATCATTTCCCATGGGGTCTCCACTATATAAAACGAAACTGCTGACCAAATTTCATACTCAAAGCTCCAGCAGTTCCAGCCAGGCGAATTTTTCTAGTTTCACCTTTTTTACCCCTTTTAACCCCCTTAGGGGTCGAATTTTGGAAAATCCTTTCTTTAGGGGCCCCTGCTATGGATTCAATACGGCGAATGTCCAAATGCTTTCAATGTACTGTAATGAGCCGAACGTTTACTGCGCAATGCGATAACGAAATGGAATGTGGAACACGATTTGATGTAAAACTGTAGACAAATTTGAATTTCTATCGTAATGGCATATATCATTAAAAAAACAATATGAATTTCACAATCGAACGTTTTAAAATATGACGAAAAAAACACACGAAAAAACACCACACTGAAAACAAATTTTCACAAATTTTATTTCACTGTAAAGAAAGAAAAAATTAAATTTTACATGTACGTAATTTTACGTAAAACTTAACTTTTGATACCATAGACGCGCGTGCCACGGAAACAAATAATAAAAAATAACCACATAGAGTGTATATATTATATCTCCATGGCAAAACAATAATTGTTGAATATCGTGCGTGCGTGCGTGATTAATATTGTACACTTAAGAGGCCATAACTCCGGAATCACATATCGCACAGCGTACAAACTTCACAGATACCATCTACATATCAATCTTAATATGCCCTAAAATTTTTATAGAAATCGGTTCGGTGGATCTTGAGCTATAAAATTTATTAAAATGTACATTGATTTTATATATATAGATAGATAGATTATACTTCACGTCAAACTAGGTTTTTCCCCCATTTATTCGAACGCTTTTGGGTTTGTTTTTCCAGCTGTTTTGATAATAGGGGAAATAAGTAGATGTAAAACATTCGAGGGCCTAAAATCCGGACTATCACCAAAGGCATCACTACTGGATACGGCCGTGAGTTTTTTTCACCTTCGTGTCCTTCATCTTCGTACCGCCGTGTCGTCGGTATCTCATCTAAACCAATAAACAGTCGATGTTATGAAACTGTTAATTGAAAAAGATAAAAAAAAAAATACTATATAAATAATATTAGGAATATTATATATATATATACGTACGACGCCAAGTCGCGCGAGTGCAACGGATTGGGGTGCAGCAAACTGCAGTGATATGATCGACGACGTGCGTTCGTCGCGGCGGACCGAGCGCGACGACGGATATGGTTCGAGTGACGCGTAGGACCGGGCGCGCCGCGCCACGAAGACGCGACGACGTCCCACGCGTTTGTTCTTTTCGAATTTGTTTTGGTTTTCTTACGTAATAGAATCCGTCGCTCGGAAAATACACGACACACGCCGCCGACGAAACGATCGTAATTACGTAATATTAACGATCGTTTAATTAGTGTTTTTTTCCCCCCAGTTCTTTCTGTCTCAGGCCCTGTTTTTGCGCGCATTTTCGCGCGATTTTCGACACGCGGTGTCCGCACTGCGGTGCATACGAGACGTGTGACCAGTACCTGAACGCAGGTACCGTAATCGGTGAGAACATTTTGATCGATCGGTTATTTTTCAAAATCGATATCTATCGATCGTTAATAATTCTTTTGCGTCGCACCGGCCGTATATAGGTGTATTATAGTGCGCGCGATATCACGCTCGACGTGTTGTGCGCACGACGGGGCTGTGCGGTGGCGCAGACGAGATTTTATACACTTTATTATTACAACGGACGCGTATATAAGTACGTGGCGTTTGACGTCCGACCGTCGTCGTAAAACCGTGTGTTATACACAGTTAAAAATTAATCGCCGCCACGGCGCGTACTTATAAAAGGAGAAGACGTCCGGCGTCGTCTCATTCTCTCCGCACCAGCAGCTATCCACTCCGCCGACCGACGAACGCTCGTTTTCACACACACACACACATTTTATAAGAATATAATATATTATCGTACACATACATAGTACATATATATATACGGGTGAGCGTAGGGTTTTTATAAAATGATAACACCCGATATTTTAATGGGTCCCCCCGGTCGCTGTGTTTTACTGCTCGGCCGGTTTACGATCCGACCTCGTCGGAATATAATAATAATAGTAATAATCTCTTTCACTCGATCCTTCGCATATATATATATATTTATAATACTCGTATTATTAATAGTAGCGTAACGGCGTTTATGTGTGTAAACGGTTATTAACTAAACGGTTTTAAACGCGTCGCGCGTATATATATATATTTCAAACATTTTTTTTTTATTTTTATTTTTTACTAGCTTTGAGACGACGACGACGTTATATTAATACTCTTTACGAGAATAATTAGGCGACGTTAAAGTATTATATAGTTGTGACGAGCACGGTCGGCCGGCGACGTTTCCCGGGGCCATCGATACTGCAGTACCTGTTGTAGTCGATAGTTGCATCTTATATATTATGTACGAGTAGTCGCCGCTGCGGATGACAGCAAATATCATAAATACAGTATACCTACTCGCCGCAGTTTTCGAACTCGACTTGTTAAATTCAACAGCTTCTCAATCGGTCGTAAAACTAAAAAATACAATATCATACGCTCGAGATGTAACGTTATATAATTAACTTTATACCTACACCGATTAAGAATTAAAAAAAAAAAACAATCGAATGCGATCGGAAAATTGGTTTTTTTTTTTAGTGTGTTTAGACCCATATCGAAACGATAAATGAATCGAGGTGAGACATATACGTGAACGTTTTCACTGGGAAATAATGCGAATCGGGCAAACGTTTTGAAATAATCGGCCTTATTTTCGAAAAAAATACCGTTCAATACCAACACAATTTATTAGCGACACATAATACTCATATCGAATTATTCTAATTAACGATTTAATCGAATACACACGTTCGATTTAAACTCGCGGTGCGTGTATATATAATATACACGTGGCTCCTGTATAACTATATACTATATATATATATATATATATTGTATATTCATGTTTCTTATATACCGGTTCGGTCAGTGAATAAAAATGTCCTTTGTATAAAAACGTTAGTAGATGTGAATTACAATTTCAAAGTCGGTTACGGCGACGGGGACGGTAGTTAATTAAGAGTAGTATTCCGTTCGGTTTCGGTGCCAAAGCCATTTAAAACCTACGACAAGCTAAAACACTAACTATAATACCGACACATTTAATTGAAACAATAAATCGCACCACTCCGCTTTTTATTGATCGGTCGTGTTACCCGTGATCTTGTTTATTTAAACAACAAAACGTCGCGGGCCGACGTATCTTTCGTACTCACGAAAAACGCCTCGAATCGAATAAGACGCGCGTGTTCTCTATGCATCTCTTCATTGGACGTTTCCGTTTTTAAATGTATTGATTACGGGACGCGATCGACTTGTTTTCATTTCGGTACATGTTTTCAATCCGAAACCGCCTCCCGGTTCGTATAAAGACAGAGCTAAAAACGTGTAACCAGAAGCGATTATTTTCGTAACAAACGCGTATATAAACACGCGTTTATTCCCCCCGTCAGATTTAAAACGCTGAAAACTATTGGGCAAATGTATTTTTAGGCGAAATGTTAACTATACGACGCCGTACAGCACGTACACAAGCGTATACGCAAACGTTTTTATTGCAATGTCAAGACGCAAACCGTGAAACTATTTTGCTCTTTCATACGCGTACGTATATCGTCATTGAAATCGGAATTTTATCGAAACGACTCGGATACGAAATTTCATTACGACATTATTATTATTGCGGACTCGGATTTACGGATTTATTTTCAATAGTCGCAAACAACTGGTACGTGACATCGCAAACACGCGTAAATTCGTTTTTCAATCGAATCAATTTTTTTCTTCAAAACATCGATTAAAATCGATTTGTTTTTCTATACCCGTACAATGTACGTTTTCCTTCGATTACGTGTTTCGTCACCACGACATTGTCTCCGATGTAGATCTTTCGTTACAATATCAAACAGGTTATCTGGTCTACCGTGTACAACGCGCGTATATGCCTACACGACGACGACGCACTGTATAGTCATAGTGTCCGCAACAATAATATACTTTCAATAATATTTTCCCACACTTTCATCGTGTGATTTATTCGTACGCGGCCGATACCCACCACGGGGCAATATTGTTGTCTCAATAATATTGTTATAAATAAATAACGATACGCGGCGAAACGGTTTACAAAACGCGTTATAAATTCGCGCTCGTATAATACGAGTATATAACATTATATGGATACGACGCCCGTCCGAATCGGTGTACCCGAGTTACAAGTTTGAAAATTGAGTTTTTATTCGCATCGTTTGCACAACATTTTGTATTGGAGAATATCGTGTTGTTGCGGCGACTCGCGGTCGAAAAGTCATAATATTATGTTTTCACCTCGGCCGTACGAGCTGTAGTGAGCCCCGACTTCTCACGTATATACGATATTTACGCGTATAATCATCTGAAACCTACGTCGATGTCTCGTCGTCGGTGGCGCTATATAATGCGAAGCTCGATAAAGAGAGACGCTAAAAACGTTTATATATATATATATAAATATTTCCTTTTATATTACTTTTTGCAGTTTCCGCTCACTTGTTTTGTCCCACACACGCGCGCGCGCGTCCACATGCCGATTGTGCTCTTGCTCGGGCGATAGTATAATAATTATAATAATACACATACGACATACCCGTCTGTTCTGCTACCGTCCGTACGTGTGTGTGTGTGTGTGTATATGTATAAATACATAAACCTATCTACGATATAACGCGTATATGTAAATGGGACCCGTATCAAAGTCGCGCACAAAAAACACGGTTTCCACTTACGGATTCCGCTCGCTGTGTGTCCGTCGCTCGGTGGTGGCGGTATCAAGTAGCCAATGAATATTAAAACGTTTTATCCTCTCTCTCTCTCTCTCTCGTACACACGTTCACACATCATGACGGCGGTGTATGTTCCGGACCTTCTTCTGACACAGGGTGGTCGCGATTAATATTCAACCGGGTTCGAGAGTATGAGACGATGGTGGCGGCGGCGCAATTAAAAAAAAAAACTCATCCCGAAAAAAAAAAAATAATAATATGTGTATAAATATAAATATAAACGAGGACTTTGTTCTTTGTTCTTCGGCCGACTCATATCACAATGCTCCGACCCGAGGTTTGAGCGCCTGTACTTGTAATAAATACATCGTTGCAAACGAAGAGTATATACAAACCGCGCGTTAAGCCGTTCTCGAGGGGGGGGGGAGGGGTCGGATTAATTGCGTCCACACGAACGCTGTCAGAGTTAATTTTTTTGAAAACCATCGACAAATATACGTATTACGATACCCCCCCGGTCGACCCTATTATTCCGATACAAGGTGGTGACCTGGTCGAATGATTTAGAGCTACCCGAAATCGTGATCACACCGCACTATAGTATTTTAACGCGAAATATGCGATACGCGCTCGTTATGCTTTTGTGGTTTACCGTGCGAAATTCTCGTGAAATCCGTATACGTTCGCGTATTATCAACGAACTGCAACGTCGTCGATGCACATTACAATGCACTATTATACTATGTTTTTAATACGCACTGATACCGCCTTGTATAGCACCATTCTCATTCATAATATTCTCTACACGTGTATGTGTGTTGTCCGTTTATTCAAATCGTAATATTATATTATACATTAACCAACTGTGTACGTATAATATGTTCGCACACGTGTATATATATATATTTATACCTGTACGTGCATTGTATTACACGATTTTTTTTTTTTTCGGAATAAATTAGCATCGCGTAGTAGATATAGCGAATTACACGATATAAATACGAGAGTTTACGATACACATTATATTTTATAGTAGCTAAAACGATCAACACTATTGTATGGTATATGACACGCGTACGACACACAACGAAAAGAAAGTCTATTACAATGATAATTAGTCTCCCGTAATCGATCCGTCAAACGCGCTCATAATAACGTAGTCGATGATAAAACTGAAAACATATATTATATCATATTTATCGATTGCCGAAGTCCGTAGACCTTATTCGTCGTCCGATTACGTCTGTTTCTTATGCTTTAGAAGTCGATGTTTTCAAACCAAACATTATTTATTTTCATTTTTTTTTTTTTCCATGTCGTTGTATACATTATATATTTTTTTTTTTTAACCATCGTTACGCTGCGTCTGGGTTTTCATACAGCGACTTACACGTATAAACGCGTGTCCGCGAAGAATACGAGTTTGTTGTTGTTGTTGTGTTTTTTTTTTTTTAAATTAATATTTAATATTTCAAAGATTAATGGATGAAATACGAAACCAGTTTGCAGTGGACAGTAATAATTATTATTATCATTGTTATTAGGACGGTATTCGGATTCAATGATATAATAACGACGGAGGGGCAAAAAAATAAAACAACACGACCGAAACGACAATATTCGCGAAACGTCGCGCATATGATATCATCGTACGACGATTGTTGATGAAAACGTCGGCGGCCGAAATGCCGTCGAGGTTGGTGTGCACCTACCGTGCGCGGTATAAAAATAGTGTACGTCGAAATATCATCGGCGGTGTGTTGAGTTGTCAAAAAACGATTTATATTTTTCGAACCGAGACACAACCGGCTTTCTGCGGCCGTGCGGGCGCGCGCGGGAAAACAAAAGAATTTACAACAGGAACCTCTGTAAGGAATACACGTCCAGCAGCGAGCGACCGCAGTCATAAATCCACGACGCGACGCGACGACGACGACGACGACGACGACGACGCCCAGACTTTGGTCTACACACCGGGGCGGAGGCGAATAGAGATGCACGCATGCTCGAAACGGCGGACACCGAGATCTGATAATAAAAAAAAAAAAAAACTGCGTTTAGCACGAATACGTTTTATTCCCGTAACGAAATCACAATACGCGTTTGCATGTTCTCCCGCGAGCGTTCGGTTATTTATTGAACGGGCGTCTCGTAAAGTTGTACATATCGATTTTGTTTCGCACTGCGTGTACGAGACGTCTGTTCGTTCGACGGTACGACGGCGAAACATCGAGATTATAATTGCGGCGGAAAGTCTACGCGAAATTGTCAGTACGATATTACCGTCGAGTAATATGGTAGGGACATAGCAGGGACGATTAAAAGAGAAAATACTTTGTCACTTTCTCATTATAGTATGTAAAAAAAAGTAGGCAAACGAAATTCGACGACAGTCGAGCGTTTTTTCTAATAAAACATCAATTAAAATATCACAAAGAGTTATAGAATTCGATTTTACTCGCGCTCGAGCGGCGAGTAAAGGTCTCGAGTTCGACGACGTCATCGAACACTTGGATGGTTTGCCTGCTGCGATTGAATGAGGTAAAACGTAAATATACGTATACACGTACATCGGACTCGAGAATAACCTTTGAGAAGACTCGAGGCTGGTCAAAGCCCCCCTCCCCCCACAACGTCCGCGAAACAATATATATATTTCTTTATTATTTTATTTATACCTATACGTATATATATATATATATATATATATATATATATATACGTACTTTTTATTATCATCATCTGACATCTCTTGTTCGAACATGTTATGTAAATATGGATAATATATGGCTCAGACTTGTAAAATTGTCGTACCGACACGACCGCGTGCAACATAATAAAACGGCACAACGTAATAATAGTCTCGCGCACGAAACGAAAACGATATAACGTGAAGGAATATAATAATATATTAAAGTCGACCGGGCACGTTTGCAATTTTGTCCCCAATCTTCCAAACATGGCCATCGCTCGTTTCGCACCTGTCGATCACGACGACGGCGGCGGCGGTTTAATATAATATATACAAATAATAAATTTCCAAACGATAGTATGCGAAAAAAATAAAAAAAAAAAAACAAAATATGCGGGTTCGGAAGGGAAAAATTTAATTTGTATACGCGCGTTTTCGCAGAATTGTGTTCTATTTTTTTTTTTATTTATTTATTTATTTTTTTTTTTCTCGTCACCGCCGCCGAAAACCCCATTTTATGCTCCGGCGCGCTTTTGTTTAACTTCCAATCCCAAAAGTCCTTTTCTGTTCTTCTGGTGTATAAAAATCTAACGCATTTGCATACAAATAAGACCCGTCCCTCCCGTCCGCCGCCGCCGCCGTTGCCCGCGCGTGTCCGCCTCGAAAGTTGTTTTATATTTAATATACATTATATTATTATTTCTTTACCGAAATCCGCGACGGGGGTGCGCGCGATTCGGCGATGCGGGCGGTGGTTTTACAAAAGTTGAACGTGGTTTATGTAACTGTTATGAAACACCTTCAAGATGGCGGTGGCGTTTCGAACAAGCGAAAAAAAAAAATAAATATAAATAAAAAATAAACTTTTATATATACGGTTTTTGTCGCGATGGGGGTTTTTTCGTTTTTTTCTTCTTCTCTCCGTTGTTACAGCGGGGGGTTATTTTTTTAATAATCCTCGGACCGCCGTCGCCGCGCGTGTAACGACCTGCAGATTATTTTTAAAAGTATACTCTTTTCCCTCCCTCTCTCTCGTTATTCGGCCTACGCGATATATACAAAGTCTGCGAAAATCGCATTTATTAATATAATTATTCTTTTTTATTCTCTCCATTTCGCGGCACCGCGACACGCGGAACTGTTGTCTTTGAACGCGTTATTGCGCGGTTATTGCGGCACCGCGTAGTAGGTATACTGTCACTTGGAATTTTATAGATACGGCTGCGCAATATTATATACTACTTATTTTTTATATATACGAGTATGTAGTATACACACACACACACACACGGGACGGCCGACCGTGAAATCCTGATGGAATTGTCTCAGTAGATATTACGTTTTTGTTTTTTGCATTAGTACAACATCGGACGGTAGGCGCGCGTGAAACACTTTCAGTGAAATTTGTATTGTTCATTCCTTAACGGGCTGGGAAAATCAACTTTTAAATTTTTCATCCCCTTAAAATGGCAAAATAATAATTACCATTATTCGGTACAAGTTGAAATGATGACGTGGATTTCTTAATGTGGCAAATCGAACAATTACTTTTACAATACGATCGGGTACAAGCGTATTTTTTTATTACTTTGTGTCCGTCATCGTGTTTTCGACTAGAAATCCTCGTCAAAGTTGAAAATGAGACTATTTCTTCCGACAAATACACGGTAACAAACAAAAACGAAAAAAAAAAAACATAAAAAACAAAAAGGATTTAAAAAAAACCCACAAGTGAAACCAATAAATTCGAAAATCCCTTTTCATTACGAAAATTTATGTTTTTATTTTAAAAACGTCGTATAACTCGAAAAATACTTGCCGGTCGAATTAGTTTTCATTCGGTTCGAGTCGTGTATTATATATAATATAATTGGATCACAGCGATCGAGTCCGTAGGCTTGCGGCGGATCGCGCGCGCGGTTTCACGACTGCCAAAAACGACGACAATAAAAACGCGTACAGCGGACGGTCGGCGATTCTATTTGTAAAAACTGTTTCGCGCGGCGCGAATATCCTGGCAAGGGGCCCCGGGCAGGAATCCGTCCGTCGTCGCCTCTGATTGTCCGCATAACCTTTGGCTCGGCAACGATGCGGCCGCCGCGCGCGCCTGCCGTTGTTGGCAGACGACGGCGCGCGAGTTGCTAACGCGTGTACGACACACCGGATACCGGTGTAAGTCTTGAACTCGCCGCGATCGCCGCCGGCCGAATTCCCGCGCACCGTCGTCGTCGCTGCACGCACCGAGCTCTTCGGGTTTTCGATTGTCTTCCCGATCGTTCGAAATGAAAATCCGGCCGCGAAGACCGGAAGGGCCTCGTCCTTATTCCGGAAAAGCGAATCGAATTTATCGCGTTACGGAAATCGTGCGGTTTTTTTTACCGATTCCATGTCCGATTTCTTCCTGCCGTCGTCGATTCGCCGAAAACGTACGAACCGTTCGTATAAACGATCGTTACGATCTAACGAGCGAATGATAATATGATTACATCGTAATATCCGTTTCCGACTTTTTCCATTAATAATCAGACATTCACGATGTTAATATTTATTTTTTTTTAGTTTTAGTTTTTACATAAGAATTATTTAGCGCTATTATAAAAGTATACCATTATTTATCTCGATTATTGTTCTGTAGTACCTTAAGCCTTATGGCGTTTATAAAATAATAAATTTATAAATAAATAATAATCGAAAACTATTTACCACGCGCTTTCGAATTTCGCACTTTTAACTTCGTTAGTGTGTCGGCATATAACGTTCTGGAAAAACGCGCTATGGCGTTGTATTATAATAATATACGTATCGGTCATTATTCTGATCGGGCAGTAGAAAACGCTTAAAGTGCAGTTGACTCGACGAACATCGTACCCAGTAATGTTTATTAAATCGACGAAAAAATTAAACGATTCAATTCGAATTCACACCGTTTTCGCGTAGGCATACTCAAATGATCTGCAATTACGATTGTCGAAAGACGTCGGCTTGATATAACGTCGTGACTTGGTGCTTGAACAATTTCGGACAGTTTTAACATCAATAAAGCGACTAAATAGGAATGAGGCGGTTTACTTGCTCCGAGAGGTTTCTATTTCACTTGACTACCAACGTATAGAAACGGCATTTGCAACAATACAACCGCGTTTTACGATAAAAGCTTATTTAAAAATGTTAACGAACAAGACTTGGTCGAGAACGTGTTGATTTCATAATAATATAATGCGAAAAACACACACACAAAAAAAAAAAAAACGATGATTGAATTCCATTTGGTGTACAACGAGATTGTTTTTTCATTACCGGTTTATTTTCAAATTCGAACCGTTCGCGGTAACCCGGTCGATTTCGTGTTCAGGACCACGGTAAACGAATCGAAACGTGTGTATTTCGGTATCGCTCGGATATCAAAGCGATCCCCGCGCGTTACGGTCTCCGTGAGGTATCTCCGAACGAGGTATTTAATATGGCGCATATAACGACGGGACGCACCGCGTCCGTGTACACATAAATAGCACCATCGACAATTTTAACCTCGCCTATAAATATATGTATGATGCATTTCTTTCTCGTGTCTGTGTGACACTGTAACAATCGTACATGCTAAATGTTATTTGCATCAGACGGTTACGCCGTTCAACATTACGTTGCTCGAAGATTTTATTTTTATTTTTTTCCCCCGTAAAAATTCGTCTCGGACTTGAAATACGCGCGCGTACGTATTATGATAATAATATTATACGCGAATTACGTTTTTCTAATCGTTTCGACGCGGAGTTTCGATAAGCGATATGATTTATATCGAGCGTGAGACGAGCAGTTATTGATTATGTATAGCACGTATTATTATTAGTGTTATAATACAGTTATAATGTAAATACGATTTTAATTAAAGCAAAACGTTTTCGTTGTTATTGCTGTTGTTTCGCGCGACACAATATCACGTTTATTCCCGAAATCGTCTATCATAATAATAATAATAATAATTACGGTATATCGTCAGATATGACGAAAGTTCTGAAAGTTTCAAACTTCTTTTGTGTACGACTTGCTTTTGTTTTTAACAGGATAGACGTCGACAAATTAATTTTATAAGTTTAGGCTTACGTAAAACAAAAACGACATAAATGTCATAACGGTTCTATATAACCAAAGCTTTTAGCACGAAAAAGTTGTAATATTATTATTATGTATATAATATTGTGTTAGCCGACGCACACGCGCGTATTATAAACCAACTACACTTTCGTTATTCTGCGCGACGGACAAAAGCAATAATAACTTCAGCCAACTGATCGAAATTCTCATCCGCGCGGGAAAAATTCGACCGACCGTTCGTCGATTTTCGCATCGTTTGCAAATCGAACGGGTTGAAAACGAAAACGCCACGTATTACGTACGGCCGTCGGTGAACATTTTCCTTCTATTCGATTTATTTCGAATCGATCGATAAACCTATGTAAACTATACGCGAACACTGTTGCCGTATTAATTATTCGTCTGTAGTCCGTTAATTGCGGCTCTTAAAGCCGAACAAGAAATCGGTTTTAGCGAAAATATATTTAATACAATATGTAATACCCGCGCGCGCGCATACTTTGTTATTTATTGTTCCGCCAACTCATTACTTTTCGCATTACAGTGCGACTACTGTATTTTATTCAGTGTTTACAGAATAAAAGTCAGACGGTTCGACAAACGCGTGACTTTTGCAGAATGACATTGTCGCGGAGCAGAGAGAAAAGCGAAAAAAAAAAAACTGATTTCCCCCTATAAAGAGAGTAGTAGCCCGTAGTGCTTGTTCCAAAATGTGACACTATCGACCCGTTTGCCAAACAAAAGACAAGTGCCGAGGAACGATTTCACTTTCAGATCAGGTTCCACTGTCGTCATTAAAAATGTATGCCGCCGCCGCCGCCGCCGCCGCCGACGCCGCCATATCGATGATGGAACACCGAACACCGGGGAGTGGATATATTTACCTTGGACAAGTTAAGCTCTCCTTAATAAAACGCCTAAAGACGGTTCGAGGGCGGTCTAGGGATAAGTGCACAATCAAAGCAGGATACGTTTGTCACGGAGAATACCATTAACGACGTGGACTCGCGTTGTATATATCTCTTTTTTAAATCTATTTTTGCACCCTTCAAGGCGCTGCAGGAAAAAAAAAAAGAAAAAAAAAGAAAAACTCTATAAAAGTTAAGTTCTTGAATTTATTTGATTCGCAAAAAAAAAAAAAAACAAAAAAAAAACGCCCGTATTATATGTATAGCAGTTAAACAACCAACGAGACCGGGGGTCGTGAAAAACCATTTATGCAAATGTTTCACTCGGATCTTTCTCTCTCTCTCTCCCCTTGTATCATTGCGACCGTGTGGCGGTATATACGTATACACTCAATGAAATGAAACCCGTGCGGCTTCCACCGAATTTGTGGCCGGGGCTTAATTTTTACGGCGTTATTTTCAATTTACTGTGCGGCTCACCCCCCCGCGCCCGCCCCGGAACGAACATAGTAAATTCCCGCACTTTCCCGGGCTTTGGTATACGGCGCGAACCGATTATGTATACCACCGGATAAACACCGAGCGAACCGCTATTTTTATTTGTATTTTGCATTTAGTGAATTACCTAACCGAATACAACCGAGCTACACCACCGCGGCGTACAGTCGACGTAGAAATAATACACGCCGATTTACATATATATATACACGTATATATGTATACGAAGCCGTGCTTTACAATTTTCGAAAACTTGGACCAATCGAATCGCGGCCCGGTATAATATGTAAATCTTTGCGAATAAACATTTTATAAACACTCGCGACGAAGTTTTCGCCGAGACGTTTCTCGTATTTCTAATGTTTATTCGCAAATTTATTTCACCACCACCGGGTTGATGCGCGAGAGCTCGACGAAAAATAACCTGCGCTCCGGGAATTTACATTTTCTGTATCTACATGGGACGAAATTAAAATACCGTCTCTTTTTACAAACGGTTTCCTTCGAATCCGGTGAAATTAGTGACAGTTTCCATCGTCGGCGCTGTTGAAAAAACGACGAGCGCGCGCGCGCGTCTATAAGTATAAGAAAAACGCACTCGACTAAAACGCGACCCATTACAGCGGAGATGGCGCGTAAAAAAATACATTTCAAGATACACATCGTCACGGTATCGTATATGGTATATACCTATAAAAATGCTGAAATCGAGACGTGTTAAAAACGTCGTCCGCAAGAGTTAATTAAATCTTTTGTGTTTTATAAAGTACGAGTAATCGATATGTACGCGTATAAAGTAGACTGGCGCACGAAGGAAATCGGTTACCCCGTGAAATCGAGTTAATAATATGCCACCTAAAGAATACAATCGGCGAAACGCAACTACAGATGTGTGTGTGTGTGTGTGTGCTTAAGTGCAGCTTAAGTACTACTCGCGGTAATATTGTACACAAGTAAATGTCTTACGTCAGCGTGTAAAGTACCTATACGTATAGTACGTCTCTGGTGTTTATTCAAAACGTTTTTATAATTAAAAGAAGAAAGAGAATGAAAAAATAATCGTCCGTTAAGACTTTTTGTCACATACAATATATTTAATATAATATATATATATAATACGACTCCGTGTGCTCGTATACAGGTATTCAACTATTCTCGTCCATTATGCCTTATACGGCGCAGCGTTGCGATTTCGCGCGAAGTTCAGTTGATTCTCAATAAATGGCATTCTCGTTCGCGTCTGTCGAGCGTATTATATCCCAGACATCCTGGGCGACACGATAACCATTAGGACATTCGATAGTCTTGCCGGAGTCGTTTCAATTGGTCTGCGCGCACACCGTACACGTCCGTCGGTATCATGTTTAATTGATTATCCACGTCGAGACAAACGTTTAATAATAATTGCTCCGCAGCAAAAATATGTGACCACGTAATACGTAATATAGAACGTGTAACAATACAAAATAACGATTTGTAGAGTACAGGCTTTATGATACACTCATTACCGGCGAAATAAATCGTATACGTATACCATACACAGCACATATAATATATAATTACCGAGCGGAACCTACTCCATTTATAACGTCAGTGTTTTTGTACTTTATTGTTTCTTGTAATTGTAATTAAAAGTTATGTTCGTGTGCGCTCTCGTATTTCCATGTGCGAGCAATATAATAGTTCATATACTGTGCGTATATGAATTAGCGCGTACTAATAAATTGTAGTTTCATGAAATCGTCGATGTTATTTCTTCGCGATCACTATTATGCCTACAACATACGTATGTCGATGGGTACTTGAAAAAGCGACGGCATCATAACCGTTGACGTTTCACGATACGCCATTAATCACTTGCGTTATGAAATATTAAAACCGTCGCTCTGAATATTCTGTATTACAATATGGTTGGCCACATTATACCGTTAACATATTATATTACACATAAACTATATAAATACTTCATTGTTATTATTTACGATTAAAAACGTATATTTGAACAGACGTAACACTAGTGGAGAGTTAAATAGATAAAATTTAAAATATTTACGACCGTAAAATAGTAATTTTTAAGGTCAAAAGAGTTGTTAATATTACTCTTTATCGATATAACGTTACAGTTAAAATATATTCTTCATATTTTTATCAACCTTTTATACATTTTTTATACATACTTTAAACGAACTGGTTTTTTAAATTAAATTTTTTTTAAACTATTTCATATCGATTTATTAATAATTATAAAATGTTTTTAAAAAAAAAAACCAGTAGTTTGTTGAAAAGACATTACGCGTAATTAAACGTTTTAGGCGAGATCAAATAGAATTCAATAAATAATATTATATATTATCGAGTGAAACGAAAATTTGGTAAAAAGCGATATAATATGTTCTATACGCGAGTCGACATACGTATTATAATATCGTACGCACAGGTTATACGCCTGCACAATGGTGAACAATTTCAAACATCCTTGTCGCCGTCGCCGATCGGAAATTATTATCCGAAAACTCTTTATCTTTGAGCGCGCGTCTCGGAGAGGACAATATGCCGTCGCGTGGGTTAGCAGGTCGGAGGAAATAGACTGGCGGTACGCGCTGCAGTGCTTTGGTGACGCCGCGCTGCGAAATGAGTCCATTAATTAAAACGAAACAATGGGGACAAACGGGGGTGTGTATGTCTGTGTTTGATAACGAGGTCTACCTCCCCTTTGCCCCGCCGCCGCCGCTGCGGGGGCCTCCTTCAACTTTCCAAAGATAATATTCTTGGCTCCGTCACTCCGAGTCTCCAACACGTCAACAATATAATTAATTACGGAACGAAATTACTAAACTCTTGCAACTCTAATTGATATTAATTGTCTGTATATTATGGCGGCGGAGCACTGCGAGGTGGACGGGGACGGATATTTTTAAGGAAAAGAAAGGGGTAAGCGGAGAGAACGAGCGAGAGAGATAGGACGGACGGACGGGCGCGCGCGCTCGAGAGGGAAAATATCTCGTCGACAATAAAGTTTTCTTCGGCTATGCGAAAAGAAAAGGGAAAAAAAAAAAGGGTTAAGGAGATCTCGGTTTCAGGAAGCATAATCTTCATTAATTTTGACATCGTCGTATACTTTTTTTTTTCTTCCCCGCCGCCCGCCCGCTACATCTCGTCTTGCTTCTCGTCTCTGACCCTCGACGTCTTAGTGAATCCTTTGACGGAGCACTCTTTCCCTTTTCATATCGCTTGAACAGCCGCGGTGCGAGTTGCTGCCCAAGTGCCATTACAAATAAGTACTTTTCCCAACGATCGGTTTTAATAAATTATTTAATAATTTCAAGCGTACACTCCGTACGCATTTATATACTATACATCCAGACGAATTTCACTCCGAAATATTTGATTTCGTGTACTCGTACGTATAATACAAAGTACTCGGCGATACGGAAAATCGCAGCAATTTGTCGAATTGTAAATAAAATAACGGCAAAACGTTCATTGACTTTACGGTTATATATAAATCAACTATACGGTTTGTATTTATTTATGTTTCAGATTTTCCGTATCGATATTATTGTATATATATATAATGCACCTATTATAAACGCCGTTGATTTAAATTATAAAATATATTTCGATCGATCGTATCGACACGTCATCGCCCGTCGCGCTCGGATACGTCGCGAGTCATATAATGAAAAACCGCGAGATCATTTTATGAATCGTCTGCACTGAACCGAAACGGCCGATACGATTGTCATACGGTGTTAATAATAAACAGTGTCGGATTTTCGCGAACGCAGTCAAAGTACACACACACACACACACACACACACACACACACACACACACACACACACAATACGTCGGTCCAGTGCGAACGGGAGAAGTATTAATTTATAATTGCCGCGCGCGGACCCATGAGCGATATATAACATAACGTATAGGTGCGTGTCCGCAGACACGGTGGTAACCACGAGGAATTTGATTAGTGCACAAATTTGGTCAGAAATAAAATAGCGATCATACTGCGACTTGTCCGCAGATAAGCCGGCGAGCGCATACCAGAGGGGCAAAACGAACGGCGGGAGCGAACGGAGAAAAACAAGAATGGACTGTCTTGTGCGTTTAGGTATTTGGTGAGCCTCTATATAATATAATATAGTGTTGGGACTGCGGGAGGAGAAGGAAGAAGAAAAAAAAAGAAAGAAAGAGAGGAAAAAACCGGAGGAAAAAAAAGAAAAGAAAAAAGTTCTCTTCTTTTTGTCTGCTGTGCAGTCGCCTCGCTCGTGACGGGCACAGACCACACCGTGGTTTTGACACAATCGAGAACGCGTAGGAATGCCTTTGATCCGTTCAGCTGCAATAAATTTCCGATTGGCCGGGTCGATAAAAATGGGAAACACGCGTTTTGAGTTTTCGACTTGGTGCGTGTATATAATGGGTACCAGCGAGCGCGCGCGCGCGCACACACACGCTATACGTGTACCGCCACCACCACCGGATGCCGATACTGGTTTCTTTTCTCTCGGTGGTATCGAAAATGTTGGGAAAAAAAAAAACGTCGCAAAAAAATTTCGAACCGAAATTCAAACGGAACAACACCTCGCGCCCGAAACATAGACAATTAAAAACAAAACCGATAAAAAAACAAAAAAAAAAAAAAAACCCATCACCCGGTCGACCCGGTGCGCTGCTGCCGCTATATCACGACGAAATAATAAGGACAGCAGCTCCAAATAAGACCGCAATCAAATATTTATAATACATATAAGCAGGTAATTATAGCGATATGATCTGATAAACGGGGAGATTTTATCGCGAACGTTTTGAAAAGAGAAAAAAAAAACACCGCACCGTACGTATAAGTACATAAACGAATTTGTTCGTTTGTTAAGTATGCAACGCGCGGACTATACGTATTTGGAGTATTACAACATTCAAAATAATATATATATATACGAGTACTTACGACGGTCGAGAGTAAAATAAATCATGACGTAAGAAATACATTTATAGTGTTCGAATGAAAAATAATGAAACATAACAGTCACTTATATTTATATAATTATACGGGGGCAGGCGTATAGTGTAATATAATACACTTAAATTCTTTGAAAATCATTGCAAATAACTTAATCGAACCGTCGCACAGTGGGGCAAATGACCATCAAAGTTGGCATTAAATCATATATGAATCGATTTCGGTCAACAATATAAAAAAATAAAAATATATTTAGTTTGAAATAAGAATCGTTTACATTTTTTTAGATCTGAGTATTTTTAAGTGTGTACTCAGCTATTCAAAAAAAAAAGAAGAACGTAATTTGGAAAAAAAATTTTATTTTTTTTATTTTTATATTGAGTTAAGACATATTTTTAATAACAAAATATTGTTAAATATATAAAATTATTTTAATACAAACTATTAAAAATTATAAAATAAAATAAAATTAAGGTCTAGCCTCGAGTATTATAAGTAAGAGTGCAAAAAAAGTCACGACTGGTTTCGACTAAAAATCGTCATCGGGTGTAAAGAGCGCACACCGCAAAAGAGCATGAAACCAGTCGTGACTTTTTTGCACTATTACTTATAATACTTATTCCACTAGGGCAGGTAGATATTTCTTGTAATGCATACTTTTAGGTATATAACCAAATTTAACATACTTACTCGAAACTTTCAATAAAAAGTTGTAAAAGTTATAAAAATCAAATTTATTTCAAACTTTCATTGTTCACTATCAACTGCGAAATTAACGTGAAAATCACGATAAATATATACTAAATAATAAATAAAAAAAAAAAGTGCAAATATGTGCAGAAAAATCAAATTGTTTTATAATCTACAATAAATATAGATTTAAAAAAACATAATTTCCTAACTCAATACGTCTCAATACCTATTCAAATCCTACCTTATTCATAAAATAATTGTTAAAAATCACTTGCACAGTTGAAAAATTCACAATTGAATTTGAATGACTTAAGAATATATTTTCATCATATTATAATTTAAAACAATTTGATACATACCTCAGGTAGAAGGATCCATCATTAAATACTTATATACTTCAATTTTCGTATTTTTAAGACATAAAGCATGCGTTCAAAAAACACGTGATATTAAAAAAAAACGAACATGAAAATTTATGACAACACCTGACGACTTTCGAAGCGCTCTCTGGCCGATATTAGTGGTATTTAGATCCAAAATCTGCCGAATTATTATGAACAGGTCTATAAAGTTTACAAAAATGCTAATAACGAAGATCTATAAAGCATTTCGTTTTTTTATTTTCTGCCAACTTTGAGGGTCATTTGCCCCACTGTGCGTCGTCGTCAAAGAGAACTATATATTTTAATAATAATTATATGTACATCACGAACTAATAGTGTACAACGCGTATGAGTTTTAAAGTTGTATGTTTTTTAAGATATTTAACTGAGGCAGATATATTATAAAAATATAAACATACCAATACGACTTGAAATATTGTTTTGTGAATAAATATAGATATATTTTGTATTATTATGTAACCGTCTTTACAGGCGTGTGATACATATTATATTTGTATAGCCTGTAACGGTTCTCATACTTTTCGTTCGCAAACCTATTGAGTTGTTAAAAAAAAAAGAATCGCGAAGGCCTTGAGCCAGGAATGAGTTGAGATTTCGGGTAGCGATTCGTAAGAAAACAAATAGGCACGTCGTCGTCGTAAACGAGTAAAATATTTTTTAATTTTTAATTCTGACGATATCGTTGTACGAGATCCATACCGACGAAAGAACGTCACCGGTCAAAGACGCTTTCTAATCGATTACAAATTTAACTATACGCCATTTTAATTTAATAAAAGATATCACGACGACGCAGTTTGTGCACTACATCGCAGCGTCTTGGAGAATCACCGCGGGTAGTTACGTTTATATCGATACGAAATCGTTTGATAAATAAACAGTATAATCAGTATATCGCGTTATTAGGGCTCGGCGGAGCGTAGTTTGAGAACCGCTGACGCACGGGCGGTACGTCACCTGGTCTCGCGGCGGCGGCGGCGGCGGCGGCCCTCAAGACGTATGTGTACATAATAATATACCGGGTGACCGTGGGGAGCAATTGGAAATCATGTACTAACGCAATAACAATAATATAACATGTACGCGCGTTACATGTACATAATATCATATATACACTATAATATATGTATATACGTACCTACCTATATATGCGCGCGTTTGTAAGTCCGACGTGCGTTTAATATTTCTGTGCAATGCGATATTACGTCCTCGTTGAATTATTATTAACATGTGTCCGATCGAGAGTCTTACACGCGCGTATATTATTGTCGTCGTTATTTCTTTTTCTTCCGATTTTCGTTCCGTCTCCCGCGCCGTCGTCTCTGCGCCCAGGTCGAAGAAATTTATGTGTCCCTCGTCGCCCCGCGCGAGTGTGCACGTTTCGAGCGAGTAGGTTACACGCCGCACAACGTACACACGCGTGTGTATTGTGAACGGCATGTTTTGTACGTATATTCGAGTGCGTGGGCCGCGTTGCAGCAGTCACTGTCGCCGCCGCCGCCGCCGCCGCCGCCGGAATCTTGGCGTGATACGAGACGTCCGGCCAGACTATCCCACGGCTAATTCTTACCAGCGGCAGCGCGCGCGTATGATTTACGGTTTACCAGCTCGGGAGTCGCGTATATACATCATAGCCGCGTAGGTATATATAATAATAATAATAATAATAATGCGGACGTTTTCACTTTTTATCTTCTTCCTCGTACTGTACGTTATATTATACGCGTATATGTAGGTATACCAGGGGTGGCCAACTTGCGGCCCTCGTCTAAAATAAAGACCAAAATTTACTTAAAATTGTTATAAAAATTTTGTTCGATATACATACACCGCCGTATAGAACAGCGCTTCTCGACTCGGGTGTCGCGAACCCCGTCGGTCGGAGATAATTGTTCGTCCGTGTACTAGAAAAAAAAAACTGATCGTTTTCATTTCGAAAAATAAAATAAAATACCTACATAATGTTAGACAAAATTAAAGAGTATCGGGCAATAATAATTATCGTGACGTAATACGTATTAATAAAAGTAAATTATTCACTTGTAATATTTTCGTACAGTTATTCGTTTCGTTAAAATGGTTGATGATATAATATAATATATTTCATCTAACCGGTTAAATAGATACATGATTATAGGCTCAAATCATAATAGTTTTCGTTAAAACGTGGTCGTGAGGTGGATTGGCCTTTATTTTGTACCCGTTCGGAGGGTCGCGACACTGAAAAGGTCGAGAAACGATTATGGCATAGAATACAGATATAAATAAACAGAAAAAAAATAATATGTATATTACCTTCAAGCTCAATTATTCGTTTGCGCGGTATTTTTAAAAACGTTTTAATAAATAGTTCAGTCACAGATATCAATAATTGTGTTTGTCCGTGTGGCTCGCGAACATATTCGCGTTGGCCACCCTCGATGTGTACACCATGTGCGCGAGCTATTATAGGTATACCTATGCGTAGCCACGAACGTCCTCGCACATCGAACGCACAATCACACTGCACGTCTCGAGACCAATTTATCGATAAATAACAATGTGTGGATAACATGGAATAATACACATTATACTGTACATCAATGTTGCGTGAATATTATTGACTACATCAATGCGACGACGGTCGAGCGTAACATTTTTCAGGATTCTCCGACGCGTTGATTTTTGTACGGGTTCGATTATCATGCGCGCGAGTATATATTATAATATAGTACCAGCTGACCCGGCAAACGTTGTTTTGCCATATATTTCTAGTGAATTTTCTAGTATAAAAAAATAACTGACTTATTGTAAGTATGTTGGGACGGAGCGGCGTCTACGATTGAAAGACGAATGAAACGCACGCACGCAATTTCCGTAAAAGTTATGTAATAATATATGACGTTGCAAAATCCATACCTTTTGGTAAACATCGTCGGGTTTTCGTTTTAATTGTATACGTCACGAGCTTATCGACCAATGACAATAGATTCGCCTGCGATCGTCATCGACCGTCCAATGAAAAAAGTTCTATTGTATTCGTTCTATTGTTCATCGCACGCACGCGATTTCGGTAAAAGTCATGTAATGATATGATATTGCAAAATCAATACTTTTTGGTAAAGATCGTCGGGTTTTTTTGATGACATAATAATCTATTTACATAAAATGCAAATTACCACGCACTCGCTTATCGTTGCATCACAAAATCTAGCCCGTGAAAAGTTTTTTCCGGCATGAGGGAGAAATAACGTTCTTCATTTTCAACCCCTTTGACCCCCTTAGGGGTTGAATTTTGGAAAATCCTTTCTTAAGGGGCTTATACCACAAAGCTCCAGTGGCTCCGGATTTTTTCCATTTTTACCCCTTTTAACCGTCCCTTACGGTTAATTTTCTTAATTTTTTTTCCATGAGATCCTTCTCCTGACAATAACAGAAAAAAAAAAAAAAAGGAAGAATTAGCTAAATTGGTCCACCCGTTCACGCGTGATGAAAATACCTATGAGAATAGGTATTCATTTTTATATAATATTATTTTTACCGATTTCAATCTTTTAAAAGCAACATTTTGAAAACCTCGTGGACTCCAGAATAGGCAAACTATATTATTTTTATTCATATACATATTAATTCTAGCCGAATAAGTTTTTTTCAAATAAATTTCACCTACATATACTTCTCTGAGTGGGTCACGATATATTATAAATAAGACGTATGTATTATGTATGTCACGGTAATATATGTTGTATAATATGAAAATAACGTTATTTATTATAGACAATTAACGTTAATTATTATGCAAAAATAAAACATTTGTTTTTTTATTAATATTGTAATTTTTTATATTGTTAATTAAATTATTAACACATTGATCCACTTTCCTCTCGTAATAATAATTTTAGTCTCTAAATACCCCTTTATACATACCACGGACTATTTATCTATTATATGATCGATGATATATGTATTAGCCTTTCATAGCGCTCGGAATTGAGTGAACTTATAATTTTAGTGTCTGTTTTCATCAGCGGGCCTTTTTCATTTAATAAATTGAATTCGGTTTCCACGTGAAACTTTTGTAAATTATATTTGTCTCTGGAGTCTATATATTTGATATTTCCACGGTCTGCGAAGCGTCACACGCGAGCGAAATAACCTAACATTTTTAATATTATAAATGTTTAAAATTATTAAAAAATAACCATTATGAATTACAATTCACAACCGAAACAATAAATCATTACTTTATCGTAAATAAAATGTGTTGCATTTTTGTCAAAAACACAAACGTTGAATTTGATATACACATTATTACAACCAATAATATTTCGAGTTGACATCCGGTGAATAACGTTGATTGCCTGAAAAAAAAATAATGTTAACATTAATTTGATATTTGACGAAAATATATTATTTGTTTGAAAACATAGTCAACATTTAGACACGTATTATATTATCTAATGAACGTGCCTATATTTGAAAGTATAATAATATAATATGAGTATGGTAAAAAAATTCTGAAGAACACACCGTGACGATATACATAGGTATATATAGGATAAAATATTAGAACGGAATTCGATATCGATTTTAACACGGATTCTTCTGTATAGAATTCCTCTATAAGGAATCGAATAAAATGCGTGTTGACACGATCGAACGGTCATAATATAATATATTAAGGTCTGCAAGTAGGAGGTTTGTCATAAAATTCTTCGACAGAGTCCAATAGACGGACGGCCCTTATTGAATAAAACCGCACCGCTACGTATACTATATATACGTGTACGTATAGTGCGCTCGTATATAATACGTACATACAACGTATACACGCCGCCGCAATCGCATTGCGTCATCGCGATACGGTCACCTCGGTGCATCGCGTAGTATCGTGCAGCGAGAAATATTTCATCAAATTTATATACACACGACCGATCACTCTAAATTGGTAACAAACCGCGTGCGCTGTGCTACACGCCGCACATATGCGCGCGTTCTCGCACTCTCGTCTATAAACTGCGCGAATGCCGACGGACGCCTTTTGTTGTAAATTCCACTTGTACCCGTCACACACGCGGACGGACGGTTCAAAAATAAATCACACGAGAGAAGTCGCGCAGAATACGACAAAAAAAAAAAAAAAAGAGCAAGGAAAACGTTTATATATATACGTATTATGTATACCTACCGCACATATTATTAAACGTATTGCAGTGAAAAAAAAAAGAAAGAAAATTTCCAGAGGTGTGAGAAACGCGATGATGCGTGCACAAACAAAACACACACACACACACGCGCGCGCGTACACACCGACGACGACGGCGAGCAATTTACGGAATTTTATTGTTCGAGTTAATATCGTATGACCTGCCGGGGAGAAGTGTCGATTAGGACGGCGCGGCGGTGTGCGCAGGTATTATACCGATAAATCGCAAACGGACAAAACCGGTGATAACCGGGTAAACAACAAGTGTCCATTGGCGGCGGCGGCAGTTGCGGCGGTCCATTGTGTTTACCGCGCGGCAATTACCCCGCGCGCGCTCGCACTCGACCGCCGGACTGACGGACAAGACAATGCGCTGTGCTGGCGCCGTATAAATCGCCGCCGACGACGACGACGACGACGACGACCGCGGTAGGTAGGTTATAATAATGCCGCCGCCGCCGCCGGTATACTCGTCTAATAGCTGGTGTGTAGGTACTACTACTACTACAACTGCTATTACTATCGCGGTCATATAGGGCAATTGATTTATATTATTACAATACACGTTATATTATTATTATATTTAGGTTGGCGTCGGCATATAATAGGTGTGCGGCGTATATACTTCTATATCGGTCGTGCGACGGGACGAAACGCGGTATCCTCGGGTATTGTGGACGACGGTACGAGCGCGCGGAGGATATCGTGGAAAACGCGGGCGCCTAGGTCTCGCCATTTAGGGCGCCGCCCAGCACCGGGTGGGTACGTCGTCCGGCGGACGACACCTTTTCCCCTTTTTTCCCCACTCTATATTCTTTCTGCTTTCTTTTCGCGAGTGATTTTTTTTATTCGCCACCGTATATACGGATAAACTCTTTTATTATAATAAACGCGTAGGTACGCCGCCGCCGCCGCCGAGCCAATCGACACGGATTTTTCAATGTATACGTGCCGTATAATATTATATTATATCTCTGGCGATGGCGCCGCGCGCGATCCGCGATACGCGCTCGTCGCGGAGATGGAGAATCGCGATAACGACCGCGCGTGCACCGTACGTACATATAATAATATTATTATAATCATATTCAGACTCTTGCCTATGCGCCGTGCGACCGTCGCGATATATTATCAACGATACACGTGCACGTATATAGAGGTACAGCCTATTAGGTATACGAGTATATACCATACACTCGAGTCGTACGTGCTGCGACCGATAAGATAAAATATAGTAAAATATAATATAATATCGGCGCGGCACCTTCGGCCTCCCGCAACACCAACACACCCGAGGTGTTTATATACGAGTATATAGGTACGTATACATATAAAACGCTCGATGACAATCGATTTGGTGTATACACGCGTATACATTGCGCATGTACGGGTCGTACAAAACGGCTCGTCGGTGTATACGACGTCTAGGTACACTAAACGTCGGTTATCGCAATGCTCCCAAGTGGACTGTAATATATTACACATCGTACGAGTGTATAATTATTTAGGCTGCGGCCGCGAGTCTACACGATTTTTGAACACGGACGAAAACACCGCAGTACAAAATATTCCCCGATGTAAATACGGGTACTTGTATTCTTCTTACAAGTGTTCTAAATTATAACATAATACGTATTAATACGATATTTACGTATTATTAACGACACCACTCGACGCGTATATTATTCAATAATATTATTATAAAATATAATAAACATAGCGGCCGTCTATAACGATATCGGTACACATTAAAATGATGTAAGTATATATACACGTGTATACTTACAATGTTGTGTTTTTCATTTTTATGTTTCGTATAAAGCTTAGACTTTAACTGTTCTCTGGTTAACACTTTCAAACGACACGAAAGTACCTATACGATATTAATGACACTGTATATTCCTGGATGGTACAATATAGGCGTCTACATATTATTATGTAAATACGAATTTCACATCATATTAATCTGCCTGTACTTACAGTATAACGATAGATACGCGCGTAGGTATATATGAGTTTTCGTTTTGAGTTTTATTTTCTTGCTACGCGTGTTCACGCGCGGCGCGACCTGCGGACAAAAGGGAAAAAGAAATCGCGCGCGTAAGATTACACGGATAAGCTGCGTCGTACACGTATAATAATAGCCGACGCTTTTGTTATTAATATAATGAAGGCGCGCAGGTGCGGGGAACGATTAAAAATCAGAAAAGGAAATATACCTACTCGATTCGCGCTGTACACCGCGCACGCGCCGTATACAATAATAATTATTATCATACGGATAACAGGTAGACCGCGCGTAAAAACGTTTGAAATCCGCGGTGACGCGTGTCAGACACGACGACGGATACAGCGACCGTTGTGGGGGCGTATGACATAACGATACGCAATAATGACAACGCGTGTCGTCGTCGTCGTCGCACGAGCACTGTCAGCGACTCAAACCGGGTTCAAAACTCGATGCGTCGACGGCACGCGATAAAAAAAATCGCACACGAGTCGGTCGTTCGTTACGTAAATTATCGGCGGAGAATTATTCTCTTCGCGCTTATTCGTATATTGCATAATATATTGCTGTTGTCTTGGCGTTGTTTGTTCGCTCATCTCGAACAGGCGGGGTGGACGTTTTTGTCGCTACGAATATTCGTCGTCGAAAAAAAAAAAAAAAACATTGAGAAACACTGGTGGCGACGGCGGCGGCGCGCGCGCGCGCGCGCACGAGGGTCAAGTCGACACGGACGACAAAGGACCCGCCGAGGAGCCGACGCGCACCGGCGGAACGATATTTCCAGGAAAGTCGCGCGGTGGCGGCGGCGATCGTCTCTCCGCCGGTGCCGCCGCCGCCGCCGACGCCGTCGCTCTCGCACGTTGGTTGTCGGCCAATTATTGCGGCTAGTCGCGGCGATGGCGGCCCCGTTATTGTACACCGGTACCGTTTAACTCGGTCGGCTTTACACGCCGGCCGTAATAATTACGACTCGGCGCGGAGGCGTGGCCCGCCCGGTGTCCGGACAAATGTACGGGCTACCTGTTTGCCGTCACGCTCCGCCCAGGTCAACGGCGATTTCGTTTTTCTCTTACCTGTCGCCGTACCCCCCCCCTCCCCCCCGGGCGCGGTGTGGGCGGCGTGCGTGTACGTATATAATGTGTTGCGCGCGCGCGCTCTTGCGCGTGTGTACTCGTAGGTGCAACTCATAGAGAGAGAGATAGAGTTCTCGGGGTTACCGAATTTAAAATAAACGCCCTGGGAAAAAATTTCAGATGTTATACTCTAGAGGTGTGTTTTTTAAATTTTGAATTTTTCGTGTTTTTTTTTTTTTTTCGTGTTTCAAACTTCATCGTAACACGCCGAGTATGGGTCGCTGAGATCGGCTATATCACATGAGACGTGCGCATTATTATAGTAAACGGTCGAAAACACACAGACTTTTGACGATTTATTGTCGGCGAGATTTTGTTTTAAATTTTTTTCCTTTTAAATGTGGTAATCGATGGAAATTACTAAGGAAAAAAAAATCAAGTGTAAACAAGTAGTCGTGAATTTGTAGTTATTCAAACCTAACCGATGCATCGTGTTCATTATGAATTGATAATGAATTAATATTCTATTTATCTTGCTCTCCAAAATATTTATCTAAAACAGTTTAAAACGTTTGTTACTATATTTTGTCATTTCTTTCTACTATGGCTGTATGCTTATATTATAAAGGTGTATTTTAAAATGTAAATGAACGAATTAAAATTCGCAATTTCAGCTGTTGATCGTGTTTTTATGATGTAAATTTGTTTACGTGCAATATGCATTTTGTTTAGCTAAATAATCTTTTTAAGTTAAAATACCCAACTGATGCGTTTATTTAATTTTTGTTAGATATAAAAACAATAAAAATGATAAACGGTGACAATATAATAGAGACAGATATATATTGGGTCGGTATAATTATTATTATTAAGTAGATGTCGATAAGTACAACAGCAAAATAACCGCCGATTTGTCGCCGAAAATAATATTATGCATGTTTTTATTGAAAAATTTAAATGATTTCGACATGGAAAAAATTGTTTATTTTATCAGATTTAAAATATTATTACTATTTACATTTATGTTTTGCATATGGTAAATACGTAGGCGAAATATATAATATCACTGTACGAATAACGAAAAAATGGCTTATTGTCATTAAATTTAACCGCTCTCGTTTTCCTAAAAGAACGTTAAGATTATAAACGTCTTAAACATACGTACTATTCGCGTGTAATGTAAGTCTGTCTCTTCGTTGTCGCCATCACCGTCGCTACGGGTATTTTCAAATTGAGTTTCGTAATTTTATATTAGTCGTGAGCCACTTTTTTATCACGCGCACCCCGACAAATAATTCGCCGCGCGCTCGTGTACGCTCGGTGTAATAATAATATATCTGTCTATCGTCACAATATATTATAAGAGCTATATTATACTCGTATAGTGACTGCGTGTTCGCGCGTGTTACCTGCGCCGGTCGTTAATAATTCTTCCATTTATTATATAACCCATCCACACGTGCTGCTGCTATAAAATAATTGCAGGCAGATATATAAGTAAGTATTATATTCATTTACACATTATATACTTGCTTATATTACGTACGCGCGGGTAAATATAATATGTAACATATATTATAATATTATAATGTGTACGGAATAGAAATCATTCGATTGAACAATAAGATTGCGACTGAAATTTAAAAACGCCCGCCCGTAAATTATATTATATACAATAGAATGATTATTATTGTAGAATATGAATTTACTTTTATAGTCTTTATAATATTATTAAAATAAGTGATATTAATTGATTTTGTTCGATTAGCTGCAATTCTTATTCATGTACGTTTATAAGGTATACATAATATTAGTTATATATCGTTTCATTTAAAGACTAATATTTTATTGTTCTTTAACATTAAAAGAGAGGCCCGAAAAGTGTACATACAATTTATATTATATCTTTATGTATATAGTATATATATATACAAATAATGTAAATATACTGCAGTCAAAGGCGTATAATTTAATTTTCTTGCTCATTCAAGTTTTTAATAATTTATTTTATATCCTAACATAAAGAAATAGTTTGCGGATGTCCACATTAAGACTATGTATAAGTTTTCATTAATTGACATGATTATGTAAATTATATATTTATAGTTTTAGAAACTGTATATGTTTATACTTAGGTATGTTACTTAGGTACTATCTATATCAATGCATTAAAATTGAATTTTAACAAACAATGTAATAAAATAATCATAAAAATAATATTATCTTTGATCTATATCAGCTGATACTAATTAATTCACGAAAATAGAACCAAACACACATTGTGTCGACGCCTATTAAAAATTAAACAATTTAGAAAAAAAAAAGTTTTCGAGTGAATTTAAGGATCGTTGTACTATAAATTATAACAGTATAAACATAATATATTATTATTGGTAGAGAATAATATGATGGTAGAAAAACACATTATTATTTGGTTTTTGGTACGTACGGGCACGCATATATCTGTCTTACAGGACTATGTGTAATAACATTTCTGTTAAAGTGTTACTGAAAACACTTTTAGAAGAAATATTATTTACCAACGGCTAACAAGGTTCAATATTTAAAATCTTTTGAAGACCGGCACCTCTGTGCGTGTAATATAACTATATAGTGTCGGACTGAAGATTTCTGTCATCTTCCGTTGAGCAAATAGTTTTAGCATCAACAAATAAAGTGAAATCTTGAATCTTATGTAGGTAAGTACCAGTCAAACAAACGTCGAGGTAATTTATGTCTCCTTTAGTGTTGGAAATTGAGAGTCGATCCCATATAACGCTTGATGGCAACGCAAACGTTTTGACAGCAAATCGTGGACCGTCGGTTCTAATATCGCCGACTCTTGGCTGATAAATATTAATATTATTACTGTCTCGACGAAATAATAACAAAAAAAAAAAAAAAAAAACGGTCGGTCAGTGGGTCGGCAGACGTAAAAACATGATCACGTCCACGGCACTTAAAAGTGTTTATTCGATGCATACGATGGAGTGTTTTAACACGTGTTATCCTATGAAACAGACACGACCCACTTGGGAAGACGGAGTCGGGACACTTGAGACTTGACCGGTGTCAATTACACGGTCAAGACCGCGCTCTTAAAACACTGTCCAAAATCAATAATAATACTCGTAATAATAATATGTGTCGGCGGCTTAAAATGAAAAACAACAAACAGCCGGCGAAACGTTTTCGGTGCAAAATATCATCTCGAGTCTTCGTGAGTATAAACATACAAACACTATTTTTGTACACACTATATTTTAAACTGAAAAAGGATGAAAAAATAAAAATTGTTACAAAACGCAAAACTTTACATTTTATATTTCATAATATTTCATAATTAATTAGCCCAGACGCGGATGGAATTTAACATATATAACTGCTTACTGATTTGAAATTTGAATAATCAATTGGAAAAGACGTAAAGTAACATCTATACGGAATAATATGAAAAAAAAAAAAATGTTTTGTTTTTTAATAAGTAACAATAGAATATTATATATTTATGTATACATCTAGTGTCGTCGGTTTAAAATTAATGACAATTTTATTGTCTTCTAATAAGAAGGAAAAAAAAAACAAGCCACTTGTTCTGTGTAGAAACACGTTTGGAAAGTTATTCTAACAACTATAACGTCAAGTTATTAGTTTGTTATACAAGAAAGCCCATTTTAAGTTTTGGTCATGTATATATATATATATATTGATTTGAAGTACTGTTCAGAGTATTAAGAAAGGCGTTATGGATTCGTACCATATATAATTCATGATTGATGTGACAGGACTAATATAGTTTCGAGAAGTACAACTTAGGTAATCAATACGTAATGAAGAAATAAAAAAAAATACGTGTACTCTATACGTAATTATTATTCTAACAGGAAATTCACGACGAGTACAAATAGTTTTGCGTGTAAGTTGTCACGACATATCAATACGTATAGTGTTTTTTTTAACCTGATTAAATGAACATATGTATATTGTACATGTACATATATTGTATACATCTTACATATCCTTATACATATAGCAGTAGTGCCTGTAGGTAATGCATTTTAGTATTGTTAACATTGAATTTACTTTCATAAAATTAGTAATCATTTCAGCTATTAAATTATATAATAGTAAATCGTATGAAATAATTATTTTAAAATATCTGCAGAGTATAAATTATGTTTCATACTGTATTTTTGTGATCGATTAGTTATGCCGTTTTAATCGTTTCGAGCGGTGGGATACGATTTGACAAACGAACCTGTATGATTAGGGTTTGATTATCTACACACGCATAATAAGGTTTTACGAATTTTCGATACTCGTAAAAAAAAGTTATTTTAAATAGGCTTTGATTTAATCTCATATTATATTATATATATATTCTTCACTTCTCTTAGTTTAGTCTTAAATCGATTTTCTAACGCGTAGTTATTACAAATAATTTATTATAATAATAATTGTTACAAGTGTAAAATATAATACACATTATATTTGTAAAATGTACTCGTATGTATAGTTTCAATTCGTTTTTGTACGATATTATAAAAGAACAATAATAAATGCCTTAATGTTTGAATTTGTCGTTTTGTGTGATTCTCTTAAAATTTCTTATAATCTCCGTGTAAGTTGTTGATAAATAATTAAAAATAAAATAACAAACTTTACGCTTAATAAAAACGGACTCTTAATCCATCACCGGAATCCGAAATATAATTAAAAAAGTTTTCGTTGTTTGTGTAGAAATTTAGGTCCAATGTACACACTTTCCGTATTATATTAATATAATATAACACAGGGGGTTTTTTTTTTTTTTGTTTTAATTTTGCTTAATCAATTTTCATAAAATTTGTTCAACTTTTAGTACTAAATACGATTTCAGTTAGTATCAGACTTTTAATAAAAAAAAAACTTTTGGGTTATTTTTTCGGTCGTTTAAACAAATGAATGTTTTGATATCATTTGTCACGACGAATTAATTCTATATTTTCACACTGTTTTAGAAGCGTATTGAAAATTGTTTTATAACGGTATAAATATATTACCACATACGGGCGAGTGTAGAAAAACGTAATTAAATATAATAATAGTTTGAAAAAAATAAAAACGATGTTTCGATTTTGCGCGTACGGTTAATGATTATTGACGACGTACGTAATCATTTCTTCACACCTCCGTATGTTGTAGAAACGATGACATTTTTTCGGGCGATTTCAAAAATACGGCTCCCGCATATATATATACAGTTCAATCGCACTGTGCCGTCTCGTCCGTTTCGGTCCCATAAAAAGAAATCGTTTCGAAAAATCAATAATACGCTTCGTATTGTACCAAGAAGAAGTGCGCACTATTCATAAGACGATCGTTTAACAATATGTTAATGTTATCATTTTGAGTTTTCCCCTCGTAAACACGTACGATTTACTCGTGTACAATCGTTCAGAAGACAGCTAACGATTTCCGTTTACTTTCGTTTCGGTTTTTTCTGTTTTTTCTTTCCTTTTTTTTTCCCCCCCTCCCGTCCGTTTTAGACAGAGCCAGGAGTGTATCATCTTCTATAATAGCCGACAGACTTCTGGTCAACACGAACCGTTGACATGTTTATGGATCCTTTTAAAAAAATAACTTGAATTTCGATGGCTATTCGTCGTGCACGTGGTGTATTGATAGAATATTTACATAATTCGGCGGCAACGTTACCGTAGGCGTACCGGTTTTATTGAAAACGATCACGCGAGACGACGATTCATTCATCCGTGTACCTAACCACGGGTAAACCAAAAACGTCGTGCGTCTCTATATCATTATTATATACATAATTTACGTATATATATATATACATATGCCTGCGACTACGACGTGATTTTCGTCGGAAACAATAATCCAGTGGTTCCAGGTGTTGAATAATATGCACGCGGTCTTGTACACGCGGCTCGGACGTTTCGTACCATTGATATTTTGTATACGATATGAAATCGTCGGTCTTAATTCATACGGCGCGACGAAATGATTATTGTTCGGTATTACGTAATAATTTACATGGAGAATAAATCATTTTTATCGGTTCCGGGGCTTCGAGATTTACAACTCTATGCCTACAATATACGATATTATGTAAAACTATAATGAGAAGAAAAAAATTCATCGGCCGACCCGCACGCCGCCGATGTATAACACGCGTATATATCTACGCGTACAATAAAAACTACACGTCGAAACATATACGTTATTAATTTTTTTTTAACACGCGCCATTAAATCGTTTTTGGAAAGTTTCGAAAATTGTTTTTTTTTTTTTTTTTACTCGACCGTTAAATAATTTATTAACACAAGTGTTATGATATAGCGCTACGACGACGACGACGATAATAATATGATTTATAATCGGTCGTATCGATCGGGTTTTACGTAACGCGTGTAGTCGTCGAGTTTGTTGCATACGATTTGACGTTTTATTTTTCCGACCGACTACATTTTTTTTTCTATTCGTTGGAAATTCTCAAACGATTAATAATATAATATTATGTCTTTGACGATATCGATATACGACGACGACGTACGCGTAAACCGTATATTTTCTAGATTTTACGACACTATAATTTGTCTGTTTTTTTTTTTTTTTTTTCGAAATCGTTAAAAACACGAGACGACCGTGCGAGGAGAAGAATGTTTTCGAAAAGTAAATAATAACTTCACCGCAGAGGCTCGAAAATATACCGATATCGTTGCGACGCGTCTCTCGACACATTATTATATACGTCCCGACCGGCTACCGCCGTGTAAACAGCAGTGTACCTATTAGAGTAGTGTAATACTTTATCGGTTTTTTTTTTTTTCTTTCAGCACGAATGATTTTCACCGCTACACGTTCGTCGAAAATAACGGCTTGGATTTGTGACGCGCAGAGGTGTGCGTTTACGGCGGAATGTATTTCGACGACGACGCGTCAACGCGTCGCATGAATATAAAATCATACGGAACGGCCGGCACTGTGTAAATCATCGGACCAACTTACGCGCAGACGAAAAAAAAAGGACGTTTGTTTCTTTAACGTTTTTTTTTTTTTTCTTTCCTCCTTCTTCTTGCCTTTTTCAGTGTCCTGCAAGACGAATGGGCTCCGGGTGGTTTGCCAACGAAAATCCACGCACGCACACACACACACACTACATACACACAATATACATAGTCGTCGGCTGAGAATCTACAACGATTAATGGACGTACACGGTGTAGCCGATGAAAAGACACGGTCGCAATACATCAGCGGAAAGAATTTTCGTGTCTCTTTCCTCTCTCTCTCTCTCTCTCTGGCTCGTGATACTTCTCCTCCAAACGGGTTAATTTTAAGACGAATTATTCACGCGCGTACAATTATTATGTTATCACAACGTCATGTAATTTTATCACCGCGTTATCTGTCGAACTCGTCGCGTCCTCTGCAGAGCGCATCCGATTTTCAACATTTCGGTCCGCCGCCCACATACGCGCACACGTACTCATTGTCTTCTCTAATCTACGACGTTGGTGTAGAGGTTAATATAATACATCGTATTGTTTTCTTTTTTTCCTTCTAATCCGCTTAAGCTCAATACGTCTGTGCGTACAGATCGCCATCGCCCCGGTAATCTTTCATGCCCATATCGCTATATTGGCCCGCCGCCCGCGGTCGTTTGACCGTCTTTGTTTTTTGTTTTTTTACTCTACTCGTCATTATAATAAGTTGTCGTTCCGTGGAACCTGCAGATAACGTTTAACCGTGTATTCAAATTACAGAATATAATGCCACCAAACCTTCTCTTACGCTGTGTAGATATAATGCTTTTTGTTTAAATAATCTATCAAAACGGCCATGCCCATAATATTGTTAAGCTTTATGTATACAATTATATTTATGGCGTATTTGTATTTATAAATTCCATAATGCCCATTATACTTTAATCTTTGGATCATATTGTCTTGGAGTAATTTTGTTGAATTTCTTTATACAAACGTAAAACGTATACTTAAAAAGCCACCACTGGCGGTCATTTAAAATTATGTTCTACTTGGCCTTTTGAAAAATTCGAACCGATTAAATCTATACCAAAAATTATTATTAGTATCATCGATTCCACGGTGACAATAGAAAATATTAGCAACAAAATATCATAATATCCATAATATGTTCTAGTTGTACGATGTGAAAATACCGCTATTGCAGGATTACTTCCATTCAGAAATGTAAGTATGAGGCAGATTTTTATTTTTTTCCGAACGCCATCTAATCATTAGTTTATCGTCGTATAGATATTAATTCGTCGACGACTCAAATCGGGGGCAGTAAAAAAGTTCGGTAGGTCTTCTCGGGGCATTTCCCCAGCCGCCCGGGAGAATGTCGCGGCATCGCTTCCGTATAGCGGCGACATGATAATATATTTTATGGAAAACAAATAATGCCCGTAGAAATGCATCGACGCAATTATACTCGTGGATTATCACGAACTGCAGTTTTCAAGTAAAAATAAAATACGGTAATAATTTACCATTTGAAATATTTGACCGTAAATGAAGTCATCGTCATTCGTCGTAGCTATGAATACTGAAATCGCACACGTCTACTTATACATTATTATTAAAATTAATATTATTATGTAAATTCGAAAAATACCCGGATAAGTTGTTTGTCGTCTCGTTTCGTGTCAACAGTCCTCGTGTGTGTGTGTATTCAGTTACAGTTATTATTATACACGGTGTATATTATAATGATTTATAAATAATATGTTAATAAAACCAAGTGGTTCGAATACTCTTGCTAGGCCGCGGCGGTTGGACTCAAATCAACTCTTAGATTCTGTTTGACAGTCGTTTACAACAGTATGTATATATTTTTCACCGCAACAAACGTGTTATTTTTGTAATTTTCCACCACGTTGTTACACGTCGGTAAACCTATATTATAAATGTAATTCCGAAACAGCGCGACTGCGGATATACGTATACTATTAGCGTTGAATAATATTTTAACCATACTCTTATGTAAACTTAGTTTATAAATCGTAGTCATTATCGTGTTGCAGTTTTATCGATGAGTTTTAACAAAAAAATGTTTACAACAAACATAATATTATTATTATATTGTGTACAAATCATTTTATCGAATATTATTAAACATAATATTTAATTATATATTTAAAGTTTATAATTTCGAAAGCGATCCCTGCAGTCTTGTTCTATTGGTATTAATTAATATAAAATTATGTTTACAGTGCGACAATAGTCTGTTAATTTTGTTAAAAATATCATTTGTCCAAAAAAGCATAAAAAAAAAAAAACAAACGAGTCGATCTTTTATAATTTATTTACCAGATTATATATACATGTATATGTATTACCATTCCGGCCGATCCGTTTCGTTTTAAATTAATACAATGTTATCAAATTAAGGTCTAACACAACGACAGCGTGTTGTGCGGTGAATTTGCATGAAGATGTGTCGTATTAATACACAAATAAAACAATGTACTCAATCATTATTAATTACTCGATTTAATGCAACGTTATAATATTAACATGCACGTTTTAAACACTGTTTATCTCGAATGTCCATCCACATTTGCTCCTCGTATAATACCTGTGTATATTTTATCTTTCGATATTTACACTATACAATATTATGATCCATATGACGTTTATTGTAAACACGCATAATTTATTGTTTTAACCGAAATCATTTTACTTGGAACTGAAAGATAATATTTTGCACGTGTAGGTATTTTGTTGTTTACGATTTATCATAAATCGATTTTCGTAAAAAAACCGTATATAATTGTTTTAGTGTCTAATAAAAATATATACTCGTTATGAACAATGCACCCGCGGGGCTATACCGTAATATGAAATTTGATTTATAGACGTAAAACTGTTAGGTCCAGTTAGGTGTACCCGTTATAATGTCGTGTAGTTTCGTTCTTTAAATCCTTTTGATTCGAACGACAGTGTTATTCCGTGTTAGTTGTGTTGTTTTTATGAGATTTTATTATATTATATTATAATATTCAATATTGACAATCGTACAGACGAGTTTCGGTACGTCTGAAGCTCTTTAGCCGTACTTAAACACGTCACACGTGTACTACACTATACGAAACTAAGTTTTCTCACTACATTACGCCCTAAAAAAGTGCTTGAAATCTCAAATATTTGCCAGCACTATTACTGCGCCGATCCTAGTTCGAGTCCGATTTAATTTTATGTAGCCCTATTATATATATAAAGGTAGGCCGTTATATCTACCGAACTTTGTACATTTACGCGTGTACTACAACACGTCAACACCGGAGAAAACGAACGCATTAAGTTATATACGCGCGCACACCTCTTATACCGGACGCGAACGGTATCCGCGGCCAACAATAATAATAATAATAATAATGATAATAATAATAATAATAAGGGCCGACGTCAGTGGCGCGGCGACCATTAAAAATATGACCCCGCGTGCGCCCGAAAAGTCGTAAAAACCAGTCGATAATTTACACGCCCGCCACGGCGGTGTTTGTCGGCGAGAATTTCGCTGATTACCCGTAGTAGTAGTACCATCGCCCGGGGAAAAGGCGGAAAAAGAAAATAGCTTTACGGCGTATTATAACACACACACACACACACACTTGCGCCCGCTGCAGCGCACAGTTTATCGTTTCCTCCGGTTTTTCTTTCCCCTAACCTAAACCGTGGTTAATTTGCAGAAGAGGAAAAATAAAGAATTTATATATATTTTTGCACCGCTCTTCCGCCCCGTCGCGCGTGTGTGGTGTTTTATTCGTACTTGTGTGCCCGTGTCGTTTTTATTGCTCAGCTTTTAATCCGGCCGCCAATTTCGGAATGGGGTCGTCCCGCCGCCGCCGCCGCCGCCGACGAATAATATCCGAATAATCATAATAATAATAATAATAATAATAATAATAATAATAATATAAAAACGGTCGTCATTTTTATACTGTATAATATTTATTATTAATGTTACCGTGTCATCGTCAGCGCCCGCCAAAGCGAACGAACGAGCGAGATAGATAGAGAGAGAAAGAGCGCCGTCCTGCTACGGTTTTACGACCCGAGTAAAACAAACGGAGAGGCACCCGTGCGATTGTTCAAAAACCCGACTCGGACGGGTAATAATATTATTATCGCGTATACAATGACTGCTGGGGTGGGCGCGTGTCGCCCGGGCTAATCGCCGCCTTCGTCTGCGTTTTGATCAATGATTGTTGTTTTAGAATAATATAAAAGACGCATCACAAACACGCTAACCGTTATACCCCCGGCCCCCATTGTTGTGCGCGTTGTCCCATAAAACACACAGATCCGTCTCTTCGGAATCACCTCTGTCGTTTCCACTCGTTACTGTTGTTCTCTATGTATATAATATACTCGTATATATATATAATATATATTATGTATGTACATAATATATGCGTATGCCCCGACCGGGTTTCTCCTCGCGTCTTTTCTGTGCACGAACTCGCGACGAGACACTATATTATTATGAATAGAAAACCGCAGAACAATACGAGACCCGCGTGCGAATATCCATTTTAAACGTGTAATATAAACGCTCGAGCGATTTTATTACTGTCGAAAAAAAAACAACATATTTATATTATAATAATGCGTACGCGGTTCTATACGAATATAATATACTCATATACACTAGCTGACCCGGCAAACGTTGTTTTGCCACATATTTCTGGTGAATTTTGCAGTATAAAAAATAACTGACTTAAGCCGGCTTTACATTGGTAGAGTATTTTGGTATAGTTCGACGGTAGAGTGAGTACTCTACCGTTTCTAGCATAATGTAAACAGTCAGGAATAGTATAGGTAGAGAGTACTAAAGATAGTAATCGGTATAGTAGAGTAGTTAACCACTGTGGTAAAGTACACTCTACTTGCTTGTACCCCCACCACCGTTTTTACTGTACTCTACCACAACTCTACTGGTGTAAACAGTAGTTTTGGTATAGTAAAGTAAAATATTGTTGATATCGTCTGAACCGGCACGTGTATTCATATTATTTGAATTGGGAATTTCGATTAATTTATTTTTACGCCGTGTCCTATGTGAATCCGGCGAGGTTCAGTAAGAAGATTTTCTGATGCGCCAAGTACTGCAGTTCTTCTTTTTATCCACTGTCGAACCCAAATTCGTTTTTCTTCATTACTCTCGTTAATTAATTCTAAAATATCGTTTATTAACGCAGTTGTAGCCACTCGAAGGTGTTTCTGTAATAATTTTCGACAATGACGACGACATACGATATCCATATTTGTTTATTTGATGTTGATCAAACCTAACCGTGACGGCGCGAGTTTACACATCAACTGCACTCTCTTCTACTAAATACTAAATACTTCATGTAAACAGTTACTCTACTAAAACTAGTAGAGTAGAGTGAGTAGGCAAAATAGTAGGCTAGTGTACTCTACCAAATACTCTACCAATGTAAAGCCGGCTTTATTGTAAGTATGTGGGGACGGCGGCGTCGACGATCGAAAGAGGAATGAATGGGAGCGCGCACGCGATTTCGGTAAAAGTTATGTAATAATATTTGACGTTGCAAAATCCATACCTTTTACGTAAACATCGTCGGATTTTCGCTTTAATTGTATACGCCTATCGAGCTTATCGACCAATGACAATAGATTCGCCTGCGATCGTCATCGACCGTCGCACGCACGCGATTTCGGTAAAAGTTATGTAATAATATTTGACGTTGCAAAATCCATACCTTTTACGTAAACATCGTCGGATTTTCGCTTTAATTGTATACGCCTATCGAGCTTATCGACCAATGACAATAGATTCGCCTGCGATCGTCATCGACCGTCGCACGCACGCGATTTCGGTAAAAGTTATGTAATAATATGATATTGCAAAATCAATACTTTTTGGTAAAGATCGTCGGGTTTTTCGATGACATAATAATCTATTTACATAAAATGCAAATTACCACGCACTCGCTGATCGTTGCATCTTAAGGGTTGAATTTTGGAAAATCCTTTCTTGGTGCCTCTGCTATATAAAACACGAAACTATTGACCAAATTTAACACCACATAGCTCCAGTGGCTCCGGATTTTTTTTTCCATTTTTACTTCCTTTTAACCTCCTTAGGGTTAATTTTTTTAATTTTTTTTCCGTAAGATCCTTCTCCTGACCATAACAAACACAAAATAAAAAGAAAAAGAATTAGCTAAATCGGTCCAGCCGTTCACGCGCGATGAGGATACCTGGTTAAATAGGGATTCGTTTCTATATAATACTATTTTTACCGATTTCAACCCTTTAAAAGTAAAATTTTAAAAATCTGGTGACCCGGTGACATTCGAGAAGGTATTTGGAACAGCTGTGTGAAAAAAAATTGGAAAAAAGTTAAATAGCTTCGTCACAAAACGGGAACATAAAAAAGGCCTGTTCTTTTATATTCGTATAAAGGACATTCGAGTAAATGTACGACGACGGCGGTTATCAAACGGCGGCGTTTGTTCTACGACATCGATCAACCGGTTTAGCCGTATATACCGTTTTCGAATAACGCATATACTTTCGCATAAAAAAACGATTGAAAAAATTTATTTATTATTTATTCGAAATTCCCATCTATTTTTATTCTCGAGTGTTTTTCGACACCGGTCGTACTATGCCGATGGATTTCGAACGCATCGGGTAGGATAAAATCCTGCCCTTGATTTTGCCCGGTCGCGTGTGGGAAAATTAAAAAAAAAAAAAAAAAAAACGACGTATTTACGATTTACGTTTCCACGAGTAAACCACATTTATTGTATGTGTATTCGTTTGACGAGAACGTTTTGCACCGTTTTATGTATTGTTCTCCGCAGGCCGGTGATGGCTAGTAACCGATATCGCGGCTTTCCCAGCCGGCCGTGTAATAAAAATAATAATAATATTATAGACACGCACTCTCCGGGCGTAAATCACTCCGGCCCATATCATTTCCTCTCGCCGCGTCCACCGCGGGACAAACGAGAAGAATTCGCACCACAAATCTTCCCCGGCCACGAAGTATAAGTAGGCGTGTTGGACGCCTTATACGAGAGTCGCGTAAATCAAACACCCTGGCCATTTACCAACCGTCTTGTTTAGATGCTATCGCGCAGTATCCGAATTCTCGGTTGTAACTGTACCGGCGCAAATAACCGTCACACCCCTCCTCGCCGTCGCCGTCCGCGTACGAGAACGAGCTGTGTACGTAATTTAAATTATATTCTATTTCCTTGTACGAAAAGAATATACATATATATGTGTGTGTGTGTGTGTGTTCAACAGTTCTACACGGATAAATTGTTTTCGGTTCTCGCGTTCGCGTCTTGTGCGCGAACGGGTGGAAAGGAGGGGAAACCTATTATGATCGGTCGGAGATAAAAAATGAAAAACAACAATTTATTCCAAATGATATTCGATTGCTCTGATGACGCGTTCTAAGATTTGTTCCTCGTGTGTTTACGTATAGATATTCACGAACAATATATTACTGAAATGTATATACACTACCGCGAAACGCAGCGAAAAATATCAATTGCGTAACTCTTTTTCGTATCGAGCGCGGAGGAGGACGCGGAGACGAAAGATGTTTTACGAACTCGAATTTCACCTTGACTGTTGTACGATTTATAATCGTCGCGTTACTATTAGATTTGAAATGCACATTCGATTCGTTTAACGTAAAATGCATTTATATTAAAATATACTATTATTTTTGGCACACATACTTGTAAGTATACATATACGTGAATGTGCTACGTTCAATTAATCCCTCCGTATACGTACAATAATATTGTAATTGTTGTTAATTACAATCGCGACGATCTTGTTTTTCTAATCAAAGAATTGGACGAATTTAATTGAATATCAAAAAAATACTATATCATATTTATATTTTAGTTTTAAAATAATTTAACTGTAAATTGTCGTATTTTATTATAGTTGGTATTAAATCGCTAAAAAAATACCTTTCGGTTCGTAAATATCTATTAATTAATTATGTAATAATAAACAAACTAATCACGGCCAAACGTAATGACAAAGTTCGTGTTTTAAAACCCAAACATAATATTTAATAAATAGAGATTTTTATTTTTACTTCGTGTATAGTAATAATTACAGAAATTTTTGGAGAAGTAATAAATGAATATACTTATTAAGTACTGAGTATTAACATATTTAGTTGTAAATACTCTTTCCATGTTTTGGTTATAAATGTTAGGTAATATAATATAAAACAAATTCTGTGAGATAAATATTTATAAACGCGCGAGTGTACTTTTCTTGTTTTTCAATTATTTTATTTTTTTTTTGTAGATTATATTATAATGCGTTAGAATTATTCTCGGTGGTTAAGGTTAAATTATACAGTTATCTAGACATTAATATCTCGGCGATTACAGACACTTCCTGTTTCTTATATTATAATATTATATTAACAACAGTATAATGCTGAAAGCATTAAGAATATTATTGTAACGTTGCCAAGTTAAGGGTAGCTGGTTTTTATGGCTTTTTTTCTTTTTCTTTTTTTTTTTTTTTTTTAACCCTGACCAGTAATGGTGAATTAATTGGCAAGCAATTGGTAGGTTTGGACGGAGCGATGAGAAAAAAAATTATCGTCGTATTTTTTTTCTCGTTCACCCTTTCTAAGCCCTCGTTTACACAAAACTCCTTTTAATATTCTTTCAGCCTTAATTAACCTTTTATTTATCGTTTGAAACGAACCAATTATACGAATAATGTGTGTATATATATATACGTATATATATAAGGACGGGGGAGTCGCAGAGGAAAAAACAAAAACAAACGAAAGGGTTTTTTTTTTTTTTTTTTTGCCTTATTCTTCGTGGAAAAAACCGAAAAAGATTATTGGCTTGATGTTGGTCCTTAAGAGTAATTAGAACGGCGTTTAATTAAAAGTTTTTCGAAACGTTAAAGAATACTCTCCGGCCGTATGGAAAATTCGCCGGCAGTTTCACACCCGTTTAAACGTGTCGATTACGATAGATACATAATTCACGGTTCGGACATCTGTTCTCCCGGCGAGGCGGCGTAGACAATAGACACTTCTCCATTAGCGCGTAACACGTAATACGAAACCTCAACGGAAATAAACGACTAGGGTGGTTATAAAATAGGTGTGGTACTTGAACCATTGGCCGAGTTTTTTTTTTTTCGGCGGCAAACGGGTCCGGGGAAAACCCTCCCCCTGGCAAAAGCCTCTCGGCATGACGTCTCTGGAGTAATCTGTTACTGTGCGTGTGACGGTGAGTAGGTTTAATGAATAGAATTTACGCGTACACACAACACTGTTTTTTTTTTTTTTTTTTCAAGAATGGCTTTTGGCCCCCGGGGGCTCTTGAATACATTACCGGGTAAAATATAATCTGTAGTATACGGCTGCTAACACCCGGAGGACTTGTAAAGAGCTATTTTGTCGGGGATCCCTTTATCTCAAACGAACAGTCAACATTAAAATGAATTATGATTATTTATTCTTTTTTTATTTTATTATATTTTTATTTATTTTTTTTTCATTTCGAATTTTCAAAATGCCGTTTCGAGACCCCCTGCGGAAAGAAATAAAAAAACATGGCGCTCGGGACGTGTGTGCGAAAACTTTTTTCAAAGTTCCGCACGCAAGCGTGTTAATTTATACACCGTGTAACCGACCGAATACTACGCGTATACAACAGGCTAACGAGATTTTTCAAAAGGCTTTCGGGTTTGTGGTTTTTTTTTTTCCCCCGTCTCTCGGAATATGGAAGAAAAAAGAAAAATGTACTGTACAACTCGTATTTCCAGGTCTGTTGACAGTGACAAAATTTTGCCAGAGGATAAACCTTACCCTGGAGATCTTTTTCTTTTCTTTTTTTTTCTCCTACATCCCTCGGTCATTTCATATTATATACATACACGAGCTTTTGCTCCGGGAAAACGATCAGAATCCAGTGTGCTCACGACGCCATTACAATGATAGTCCCCCACCTCCTTCGCCTCCCGTTCTTCTAGTTTATTCTATATATATATTTATTTATTTATATATATATAGGAGGGGCTGCTGTATAATATCGGAGAGCTTGGAAAAAAGGTCCCGGGGACAATCAAATCTCTGGCATCGCGGGGCTTTTCGCGTCGCCAACACCGGACACGCGACGAATACAAATAAGCCCTTTAAGAAGAGAGAGAGAGAGAGAGAGATACGACGGGAAAAAAAGAAAAGTCACCTTTTGAATGCGGACGTGGACGAAATGCCGTAATACATGGAAATGTCAAAGAGGGCTCCTCTTTTTCGCCTTCGAATGTAATTATCCGACAGCTATAGCGTTATTTTTCACCGGAGTAAACGTATTTGTGGTGTTTACGGTGACTAACTTCTATAAAGGGGTCGACAAAAAGAATAAGCCATTCGCTCTATTTCTGTTTTCTTTTTTTCTTTCTGTAAATACAAACATTGATCCCGAAATCTAAATATCGTCCCGGTATACGTATATATACGAGGTAAAAATTATGTTCAAATTATTTAAAATAAAAAAAAATCGATCGCAACAATAATACGAACGGAATAAAAATATAATTCGATAAAATCGAAAAAAAAACAACAAAATCGCGTTATACCCATTGAAAAATAAATATTCATACTTGTCGTATCGGACATATTAATCATAATATTATTATCTGTTATAAGTACTTTTTACGTACACGAGTGAATAATATTATATTATACATATTCTTATACTCGGGATAATCGATCCCGGGTGTTTCGCGGCGATAAATTTCGTTTCGTCACCGGATAAATCGCCGGGAGCTAAAATTAATTTAAAATTATTACCCATACCGGTGTTTTAATTTCGAAACGGTAGTTTAAATTAAAACAGATGCTGTCTACAAACGAGATTAATAATATACACGGTTTAGTGAAAAACTTTACCTCTGCGCGCGCGCGCGGTCGTCTATTTGGTGATTTATCACCGTACGTGTGTGTACATATCACGTCGGTATATAATAATATAATAATAAATTTCGATTAATTGGCGATAAATTTTCAATTCCCCCCGGCTCGGGGCACGTGATTCACCGCGTTTGCGTAGATATCTAGGAGACCAACACGGTGTATGCACAATGATAATTGAAAAACCAATGTGCCTTTTGATTCGGACGAATCTATAACAACGCCAAAACGAACGGGGAAAAATGTTTAAAAAAAAAACAATATATTATACGCGTGGTAATATTTCCCGGGGTGACAGATATTTGCATTGTCGAAATTGATTCGCACTTGACACACGCGGCCGAGATAAACATCGCTGATGTGTGTGTGTGTGTGTGTTGTGTTTTATTGTAGAGGGAGCGGCCCTTTTGATAACTGCTGCGGCACCACACGCGTACCACTTACGGCTATTTTTTATCTCTCTCCGGCGGACCGATATAATTTCGTCGTTATTGATTTTAGATGGTTTTTTTTTTATTTTTTTTTTTTTCGCGTCAAAATTAAAAAAAAAAAAAAGAAGAAAATCACGAAAAGGCAAACATCCAAAAGAGCCCCGGCCGTGACAGGCTAAATGAAAAAAAGGTCACCGATGTGTCAACACGCGAGCGTCAGACGTGTAAATAAGTTTTCGTTCGGTTTTTTTTTTTATTTTTTATTTTTATTTTTTAAACGTTGCCATCGGAAGGCGCGACCGTGGTGGTAATATATTGGTTGACGGCGATTTTCGAGGGTCGCCGTGAACGACAAAAAAAAAAAAAAAACGACCCTAATTGACTAGATTTACCGGCGGCCATTCTCCTCGCTGCTGATAAACCGTGGTTATGTTCACGTGTCATACATATTTTGAAATGTGACTTTCAATTTTCAGCACCTAATAATATTGTTGTTCGACGTCTAAATCTATTAAAGCGGTATTTTTATACGACCGGTGCTGTTGTCGATCACGCGAAACAGAGTATAATTTTTAACAAAACGCAATATACGTCTCGGACATACGGAAAGACGAAAAAAATGTTCAAGTCACTCTCATGTTTATCGTTTGCGATTTTTGTATCGCGAAAAACTTAATAAAACATTAATATAACGTGTTGATACATTTTACGACGCTCGACCATTAATCGTTTACAGTGTTAGTTTCTATATCTAATTCGAAATTACTTACTTAAATTACTTATCTAGATTCTAGATACTCAGAGATTGCAATTCGCAATGTCTTTACGAAATTGTATTTAACAATGTTTTCGAAACCGTTCGTTTTGTGTTACAATTTCGTTTTAATATATTATAAGAAGGTCATTAATTAATATTTCTTAAAATAAATCGAGCACTTAATGCGTTTTAAATCTTTAAAGTATTTTTATTGATTAATGACCGCATTAGGTATTCAATTTAAATAATACATCAATTCCGGACTTTAGTAAAATCAAAAAAAACTAATTATCATTGTTCTTTTAGTTGTGCCCTATAATAAACATGACTGCAATTATTACTATACTATCTATATTATATAATTTTTGTAAAAATTTACGTTTGAAAATTTAACTCTACTTTTACGCGACGTACTAGACAATAATTAGCGAAGTACGCCGAGCGATTTTATATTTCTGGTAATTTTATCCGTTTTACGATCCGATAGAAAATATTCTTCCATAGTAATAAATATATTACTTTTTTTTTTTATTTTTTACGCGGTTAACAAACAATAACGTCCGCTATCGACTCAATTTCTACCGATCTATCACAGCCGGGGGGAAACCGTGTTTAATACGCGCTTATCTGAGTTCTGGCAGCTTCCAAATGGCAAACACTATCAATTTTTACACCAGATTTGTAATGGCGTCGTTGTATAAACAACGGACGTGGGAAAAGAGCGAACGCGTGAGATAATGAGTAGAAGGGGGGAAAAAAAAAAACTATCGTAAAAGTGAGGGAAGCATCACCACGACGCTCCTAAAAGAGACACAACAGTATACCTAATTATTTAGACATCAACTCCATGACCGAGTAAAGGGTTCACTTATCTCCCCTCACATATAACACAGCCAGTTTTTGGCGTTTACATTTTGGCCAAAGTGCGATTTAATAGGATCTCGTCAGCCGGATTTAGCTGCGAACCAACGTCATAAACGGAGAATTAAAAGAAGATAACCATTTGCATAATATCGGGCCGCGCGTGGGTCTGGGGCGAGGGAAGCGGAGAAAAATGTTTGCCTACATTACACAATATAAACGAACCGTGGAAAAAAAAAAAACGTACAAAAACCGGGGTTTCGGAAACCTTTTTAACGTTTTAAACTTAGTTTATTAAATATATACGAGCATAATGTTTAAAAATAGTATATACTCGTATATACAGATTAACGGAATAACAATATAATATTATGGTCATTATTGTGGTATATAATGTCACGGCACAGTCAAACTTTTTCCACGCGGGTTGTAATAAACTCGTTCGATGATCGGGTATATTATAATGATTATACGCGAATTTAATCATTTAGCGACAGAATTAAATACGAATTTCATCGAGTCGGAACCAGAACGTTTATTATTTACAAACGTCATCCCGAAGGTATGGCGAACTAATTAAACCCGCCAGTTCGATATACTACGGTATAATAATATTATATCGTTTTCAATCGTTTCGACGAACAAAAAAAAGTCCACGAATGAATATAATTCAAAACATTTTCAACACGTTTCGGAGTGTACGATTTTTTTCACACACTAGAACGCGCGTCATTGTTTTGATATCGGCCAAAACGTTGTGGTCGAAATTCGTTGACGAACGCACGAAGGTCGACGTCTGAAAATTAATCATCGCCAAATAAAAACCGGAAACTCGATAATAATCGCAATGACCGCGGACACACGATTTTCACCTCTATTATGTCACGCGCGTGTCTTATTGTACCGAATTATATTATTAATCGTCATTTTACATTTGGTTTAGAATATACGATATTATACATATATTTATATATTATATTATGGGCCGTTTATCGATTGTTGCCGTCGACGTGCTTAAGTGGTTCAATAAATGCACCGGTGACGGACGGGTCTAAAATAATATGCACTGTAATATTCAGTATGATATACATACACGGTGCACGCGCACACACACGCACATACAAACACAAGAAATGATTATGTATTTTAATTAATCGATTTAACGCGGGCACTCGACGTAAAATAGCGAATTGTTTTGCAGACGGCAGTATTTTATTATTCACCGATAGTCTAATCAAATCCATTTTCATTTGGCCACATCAGCCGACTGCCGCCTGGCTATTTATTAAACGCGTTATGATAATTATTATTCCGACCGGCCGTTTTTCGGCGCAAGTCGGGGGAAAAAATGAACGATATCCCGAGCTATACGTAGTACACTTTATACCATCACAGCGTGCAATACGTGGCCGCGGCGTTTTGTTTTCGATTTCACATCGTACCGCCAGAGTGACACACGTCGATATTGTTCCGTAAAAATCGTCGAGTCTCATAGTAATTTAAATGTTTAGGTGTGTAAATATTAAAGATCGCGCGTGGGTACATATTAACTTTTTTTATATTTTTTACTTGTCATAGTGTTGGGAAAAAAAAATAGACGACAATTTGTAAATATTTGTATCGATAAACGTCGTTAGACGGCTGGAAACGTCTTTAATTATTATTCAAAGAAATAAAAAACGAGAAGAACATCAGAAGTCGTTATCATTATTTAAATCAATCTTGTTTTTACATTACCACGGCTGCTGCTCGCGATCCATTACTATTATTGGCGATTTTTAGGTATTTATTGTTCCAATCGAACCCGCGCGCCCGCGCGTTGCAGCTGGGCGCTGACAAATTTCGTGCAACAGCTGCAGGTATCATACGATGACCAGCACCTTTGTTCCACACTGTTCATCCGATTATAAAAACAATACATTTTTTCGGGTTCGCACCGGTCGGCGACGACCACTCCGGGTTCGTCCCATTCCATTTCGATTCCAATTTGTCGTTTTTTTTTGTTTTTCACGCACATTTGTAAAAATCATTTTAAAGCTTTTAAATTATTCATCGTTAGTTTCAAACCTCGGAACCCGAGCGGCGTGTCCTCGCCCACAGCTCTTAAACGCGCGTTCGCAGATTATTTAATCCAATCGATGGTTATTATTTTAATTTAATTTATATCATATCGTTCTCGATTATTCCGGACAATGCGAACGGTCTCGGGCGGAACTCTGTACTATGTACAATAATGCGTCGCGTCTATGACCTTATAGGAAGTATACCATGTCGTCGGCTGCTTAGACAATATAGGTTTTTCGTACGTCATTATGGATAATATAATACGACCAGAGCCACCGCAAAGCCTGTACTATTATTTACATGCGAACGGCCGAATCGTATCTATTCATTTTTATTTATTTATTATTTTTATTTTTTGTTCGCGGCAACAGCGCCCAGGATGAAAGTGCATCAGCCCCCGCCGGGCGTGTTTGGGCCGTGTGTTCGACACAATAACAAACAATAATCGCAAAGTTTTAGAACCGTCTACCACCACTCTTCCCGCTCCACTCGACTTTCATGGTGTATATATCTATACGTTATAGACATATAGCTGGAGATAGGGAAGTTTGTCGGCCCATCAAAATGTTTTCAAAGTCCCCCACCACCCTGTGGCGATAGTGCCCGTGTCAGGATTATAGGATAAAACACATATACAGAGTGAATATAAGAAACTTTCGAAAACAACTCTATGGTGCTTCGCTTAAGTATACCACAAAGTTAAAATATGTTTTTCGTCGAATTTGAATTTCCAAGCGTTTTTGTTGGATACAACTTGAATATATATCCTCTATTTGTTTCATAAAGTATTTATCGTAATATTCAAAAAGTATATGTATATACAATTGAACATATTATATCGCGCGTATACACAATACACATGTGCCTATACGAAAAAATTAACTTTTCTGTAATTATTTGTTTAATCACTTACGAATTGACATTTCCTCGCTGAATCTAATAATAAAATGTGTTTACAATTTTCAATACATACATCAGTGTTGTAATGATGTCACTAATATATAGGTGTATTCGTTCGCGCAGTTGTAGAAATAATAATACTTGACAAAATATTGAAATATTTAAAACCAAATATTATTTTTAAAAACTTTTAATCTGCTTCATAAATGAAGTGTGTTTAAAACCTTTTAAGCTTTTACGAAATTCGCTATATTATCAACGTATAACATTAGTCTTTTAATTCAAAGTCACTAGTATCGCATTAGAACTCACAACTGTTTTGCAAACAAAACTTTTGTCGGATATTTTGTTTTTGTTTTCTAAAAGTTTGTTCACTGGAAATATTAACTTTTGTAAATGCTAGTCGTTTAAAACATGTTATCTGACAAAAGTCGCAAACAGTAGTCGTAATAATATCTTAGTTTGGAGATTTCGTATAAAATACTCTCTATACACATTGTATATATTTGTTTGGTTTCGGTATTTATGATAATTTATTGTGGTGTTTCATGGCAGAAGAATATATTTTATAAGTTCTAATAAGAAGCGGACGATTAAATTTGATAATTTTAATCCTTTGACTACCGCACACGCCTATGCTTGTAATAATATATAGAAAACCAATTTTTAAATCCCAGCAAATAGAATATTTAATATAACTCGAGCTGTTACATTCATACGTATATTATACGTTACACTGTTTGTCGTCGGAAAACAGAAAACCTGTCGGTGTCTTTTTTTTTTTTAAAGCGACAGACATTTTTGTTTGTTTCGCCGCGGTGCCATTTTTCGTTTCGGTATAGAAGTAGGTGAGATAATAATATTAGTGTACCCGGTACCGTATGTATATAGTAGGTAATATAATGTATTTATATTTGTTCTGGACAGATAACGATAGAGTGTATCTAGTTACCGTACGGGATGATAAGTGCGTCGTACAACGTTATTAAACGCGTTTATGTACACACGCGCGTGCGTTTTGTTCCGAGTTTTTTGTTTCTCTCCGTGACATCAACACTCTATAACTCCCTGTCGATCGTTTCGTACTTTCTATCCATACCACACACGCTGCATTCCCCGCGCATCGTATACAATAACAATATACATAATATCGTACGCAGCCAACTCGATCCCACGGACGACATAATAATATACGATAATAACCACGCGCGAACAATTCGTTACGTACAATAATATTATGTATATATAATAATAATAATAATAATACTATAGTGATTAAAGTTCCAGTGTGTGTTTGTGTGACGCGTCAAAGACTTGGAATAGTAATTAAAACGCGACGACGGCGGACTGACGTGCCGAGGGTGTCGTGTGGTGTGGAAGAGAGAGAGAGATGAAGTCATCTCGGCAAAGGATTACCGACCCCGGTCACGTGTCGGGGGAGGCCGCCGCCGGGCTACCATATACATATAAGTTTATATATATATATTATATACATCACATCAGTCCTCTGTGCCCGAACATAGCGTCAACAATCGCGTGTGCGGGATTAACTTTTTCGGACGTACACACAATGATATACACATTTATATATATTATGTGTGTGTGTTTATACACTTTTATACTGCTGTGTCGTCGTGCGTGAGAGCGCGTGTACGACGCGTACACACATATACGACAACGTTTATATTATTATTATTATACGTACGCAATCGGCGAGTTCTCCTTCTCCCGCGGCGCGTAACTACGTACATCGCACCGGGTCCGGGTACACTGTACGGTGCAGGTTACTGGCACGTCGTCGTTTTATTATTTTTCTCGACCGTTTTTCGGAATCGCGGTCGAACGACATCGCCTCTCGTCGGCACAGTGTCCCGCGCGATGTTCGAAAACCCCATTAGAACTCATAAACCGTCTCCGTCGTTTATCGCCGTCGTCTTTGCGCATTATAATATTACACACTACGGTGTCCGAGCGATCGTGCCCGTACGTGTAACCGTGCACACGCACAAGGTCCTTACAATATTTTACATACACGCGCATATGGCGACGGAACTGCGAAGCCAGTCGTGACGGTGTGCGCGGTCACGAATTCACGATCCGAACGGGTGAAATGATTTGGCCGAGGGCGTCTCCGCCTCCGCGTGTTCAACGGAAATGTCATCGATTAACACTATACGTATATTCGTACGAATAAAAATATATACAAGCGCGCGTGTACGCGTGCACGCGTTCATACAATATATATATACGAGAAGCGATTGTAATTATTGCAGTCGTTTCGCGTTATAATTATGTACGCGACGCGAATTGCCGCCGTTTGCGACACCTTTTACCCGGAAACTCGACCCTATCGGATGGCGTTACACGCTCGGCAGCCCCATGTCGTTATCATTACCTCCTCTGTTATTATCATTATTATTATCACCGTCGTCGTAGTTATATCGTCGCAATGTTTTCCATACGTTTCGAAACAAAACGCGCGTACCGTCGTCGTCGTCGTCGATATAATATCGAACGGGGCAGCAGCACGCGCTGCAGTTTCAAAAAGCGAATATCATAATATCGAATAGATTATTATAGGTCATATTCTGCAGTTCTACTCTCGGCCGAGGCGTTCGCGAATAACCTCTCCGATATAAACGTACGCGTTTAAAACAAGCGCCAAAAGAGCAATATAATTAATCGCATACAATATATATATATAGATATTATACGGATCGCGTGCAAAGTCGTCCGCCGAAGTAGCTGTCTTGTGAATGAATGAAAAAGAATGGGGGGGGGGGTTTAAATACGATTTTTATGGACGCGACGGACGAGAGAGGTTAAACGATTGAATTATACATATCTTCGAGTGTATAATTCATCGCGCGTATGAATAAAGTGCCCATGTATAAAATATAATCGTTATAAAAATATTATCGGGCAAAACTTTTGAAACTCAAACGCGGACTTCAAAAAAAACAGGTACCCGAATGTTATTGTCGTTTCGACCCGACGATATATATATATAGAGCGTGGGGAATTTCACGATTCTCGCCTCGGACGGAAAATTTGAATACGGAAACGCGTAAATGTAAAACCATACTAAAATAGATAACGCGTTGAACGTTGTCGACGGTAACGTGTCGCGTCTGACGCGCAAGAAACGTGTTCTCGGTAACAGTGAATCGAATTAATATTGCGTTTGGAACTATGATTATTTTATCATAGTTGTGAAACGAATTACGAGGAATTATTGCTTTTGTGGTGTTGAAATGTTAATGTATACCAATGTCTGACCCGAGAGTGGCATCTGCAGTGGTACATTATATAATACATACCTATTTATATCAGTATATATATATGAGCGCGCGTCGTTCCGGACAAAAATGTATTTTAATAATCAACCATCGTAGGGTTATCGCGTCTACAGTGTGTGCCTATGCCCTATATAAATTCCGCACTACCGTGTCACCTACCAAGACAGACGCTGAAACTGCATCTGCACCGGGTATATTATTATAACATTGTCATGCGTTAATGCATTATGTAAAAGCTGCGCGCTTAATGATCCACGGTCACGTCGTAGTACCTATATTGTATTTCCTGCGCTCAACTCCAGAGCGAACTCTGTCAACCGCCGGTAACACGGTTTGACAATGATAATTATGTGCTTGAGTGTTTTATATAATCACGTCATCGTTTCACGTTTTGCGCCGGCAATAAGAAATCCAATTCAAAACACTGTCAGAAAATATAAAATACATCTTCGGACGACCAGAGAAGTATTTTGTTATTTATTTCTAATTTCTTTTCCGCATAAATTATTCACGAGTGACGCCGGTGTTTATGATGTTATTGTATACCTTATAGGTAGAGGTATGGGTAAATATGATTACGTTATGTAAACGTATATTATTATTACTCCGCGACGATGTCGAGGAAAATAGCAATCACAGATATCGACCTCCAGCGATCGAGTCAACGTCATAAAAGCGTATACCGACAATATTTCATTTACGTATGTATATCATTAAATATATATTATATTATTATATAATAATACAGTTTGTTTTAATAATACTGTACGTATGATTATTGTGTTATCATTCTGCGTGCGCGCCAACCATCAAACCGGTGTATAATATGATATGTTGACTGTCGAAGCGCAAGTTAATATACGTCGCCATTGTTGAATAATGACTAAATAATATATACAAACATAGTACACACTCGTATGTATACGTATAATATACATTACGATACAATATAAGTTTTAACTAATTTTTTATGCAAATGCCAGCTGTCGTTAACATCTAAAACTCATTGTTTCGACCTATAATATAAACGTATACCCGTATTAGGGGTACACGGGTATTATAGGTACAGGCGTAGGATACACACACACACATATACTGCAGTAATTAGACAGCAGACTGATTTGTATCACGGAAACAGATTTCGGAGGTCAGCGTATGGAGAATCTCGTAATTATTATTTAACAAGCTGGTAAATTTATGGCCGGGACCAGGTTTATTACGTATTATATTCCCCGAGATGGGTATCTGATACGAAACGTCAACCACCGCGCTGTGTAGCTAATGCAGTGTACGACAGACTGACTTGTTAACATTATTTACGTGTTCAGGATACCCGTCCATGATATTATGATCCACATTATAATACGTGGAATATTCATTACCGATTTTTATGAATTACTGTTTTTTTTTTTTTTTACTATTTAATTATTATAGATTTACTCGTATCATATACGGAAAGTCGAAAATATAAGCGGACAAGCGAAACAAACGAATTTAAATATTACGGTTTTTATTATATATTTTAACTTGTATATCACGTGTACGATATACGTTAAATACGATGGGGTGTATGTTTTTTAATTTGTCCAGACGACCGAGTTGTTTCGTATCAAACGGACGTATAGTTATGTTATTATTTTCAATTCAATCAAACGTTAATTTTCTCGGCCGATTAATTTTTCGTTCGTCGACTAAACTTCAGGCATGTATTTCTCCTTCTGCCGGTATTCAGTGCGTTCGGTTTTCGCTAATACCGCAGTCTCTTTCCGCGTTATCCGTTTGAACCCCCGTGAAACGTCACCGTCGCAGATCGTTATTACGATTATTACAATACTAGCTGAATGTAGCCGGTCCAGCGGTTCCGGCCTGGCGAATTTTTCTATAAGAGTTGCATTTCACAAAATAAAGTTTATAGACAATGTTTATTCGTGTTATAGAGTATGCATACTTAATTTCAGAAAGATCGGAATAAAAAATTGTTTACCCCTTTTACCGGTTTTAACCCCCTGAGGGTTGTAATTTTCAAAAATCCCTTCTTAGTGCGCGTCTACGTCGCAACAGCTATCTTCATGCCGAATTTCAACCCGATCCGTCCGACGGTTTGAGCTGTGCGAGGATTTCAAGAAAAAGCACGTTACAGTTATATTTATATAAGAAGAAAAAAGAAGATTATCGTCTCGTCGTCGTACACGTAATAATAATATCGCGAACGTTACGCGTGCGAGCGCTCGCCCGCGTAACACCACGGTCCGCGTCGAACACCACCTCGGTGGGCGGGGGCGGACGGGCGCGCGTTTCGGCAAACGGGAAAATTAATAACAAAAACCCGAAGCTCCCCGGGCGAGGCGAGGGAGGTCGTTTCATATAATCTTTTAATAATTCCCGTCCGAATGTGCGCGCACGTATTATTATATACGGTTAGCGAACGCACTCGCGCGCGTGTGACATTGTCGAGTACAAAAGGCATATATATATATACTATATTTATATATATAAACAGAGGTGGCGTCAAAAATGGCGGACGCGATATTATTACACGACTACTACGACTATACTACCACCGCCGTACAATATATATGTGTGTTGGTGAACAGTGAGACGGAAGGACGAAGAGACGGTCGCAGGACGAGAGGGAAAACACGACGTTTTTCGGCGGCGAGCAAAACGGGCGGCGAAGGGAAATCTCTGGCGGCGGCGGCGGGCGGAAAACGCAATAACAATTTCCCGGACGGGCGGTTCACATTTCATTATTCCACTTGAGCGGCGTCGACTGCGGCGGAGGGGTTGATCGTCGTCGTCGTCGTCGTCGTCGTACAGTCTTGGGGCCCCGGCTGTGCGAGCGGCGGAGCGGCGCGCGGGCGGCGGGTTCACGCCCCCGTCGCCCCAAGACAGCCGTGGCCAATCAAAGTAACACGCCGCCGCCGTGTCGGTGTATGCGTGTGAATAATATACCGCGGCGCGGCGCGCGTTAACGATTTTTTTCCACCCTGCCCGTCGTCGCCGCCGCCGCCGCCGCCACCGCCGTTGACGACGACGACGACGACGACGACGACCAACACCGCCGCCGCCGATATCAAAAAGTATATTACGACGAGGAAAGAGGAAAATAAAAACGTCGTAGTGGCAAAGGATACGTCGTATATGTATATACTTTGTGCGCTATCCTATGTGTACGCGCGGGCATTGGCACAACGACTCTGAAAACGTTATGTTTTGCGGGTCTCGTCTAGCGAAAATAATATCCGACGATTTTTCAAAAGATTTTTCTTTGTGTCTATGCGACGACGGGTCTATTATTTTGCTTTTGGTCTCGCGAAACGTTTTACACGCGATAATCATAATATTATGCGCGTTTAATTATCGTAAAAACATTCAAAATATCCGTCTTGAAATATTCTCGCGACGAAAACACGTTTTGTACAAATCTCGAGCGACATTTTTACACAGTATTTTACTTTTACGGCGCGTCGGAATCGGAATTCCTAGAGGATGAATCCTATCGCCCATTATAATATCGCGTTTATTATTTTCACCGCGCGTCTCGTCCTTACGACCTATAGACTACGTTTAAATTATAATTCACATATTCCAAGCCGGCCGTCGGGTACATTTCGGTTTATACGCGCCGCGATCGTTGATTTTTCCATCGACCAAGTTGGTTAACCAACCGTCCGGGATCTCAGTCCGCCCCTGTGCAGCAGATAAACAGGAGACGTCATGCGATATCTTTGCGTGTCGCGGCGGGGGAGCGCGCGCGCACATACGTTTACGAGTAACGTTTGTGTATACACGTATAGTTCCCGTCTCGGGACACAGATGGGGTGACAACTCGCGCCGCGACGCGACGGCGACTGTGGCGAACGCGATATCCGTGTAAAATTTCAACTACAGCCGAGACGATTAATTTTTGTCTCGGCTTTTTCGACGACACGGATACGACGAGTATACGTATAATTCAAACGCATCGCGCGGATGACCGACCCCGGCGGCGGCGGCGGCGGTGGTCTAGTGCGGTATAATTTATTACACCTTCAATAATAGCGTCGTATACGAGCAAAATTTGTATTTTTTTTTTTCGAATAATTGAATTTATTGGAAAATTATGTGGATAAAGATTATTCGGTTCCAATTGAAATGAATATTATTTATACGTCGTAATGGTCGTATTCGAACGGTTTTTAAGACGGCAAAAGGAAAAAATCCCTACAAACAAAAATATATGAGAAAGGTATATACCTACATACACTATAGTCGGACGCTAATTTCACACGTATTAATAGTATAAATAGCTTTGAAAATGAACGAAACAAAATAATAGTAGGCCAGAGGCACGCCCTGTGTATATTCACGCGCTGCATATCCCTAAGACATCGCAAATCGAGGGAAAGTTTTATCAGGACGCGCGTGACCCCTGACGTCAGAGCGAGCCAGAAGAAGAACGATTCAAACACTAGAGAGTATAATATTATAGTATCAAAACGATACCGCAGATACAGTAGACGAGTAGCCGTTGCCCCTCCGGGCTTCGACTACGGTATCGAAATTGGAAAACTTTGAACGTGATACGTGCCGGTGTTACACTCGATATCTACTCGGGTAAATTTTGTCGAACGAAGACTCTCGACTACGACACAATGTGATTGGCGGTGTTTCTATTGTTCGCCGATGAGACTCTTAGCGCGCAGTCGGCCCCGACGAATCGTCGTACCCTGCAGGGCGAGGAGGTGACCAGTGAAAAATTATTTATTATTTGTGCCGGCGGCGGCACGCGGCACAACCGCGCAAAGCGAAAACTCGGTCGGCGAGCGCACACAACAGGACGAGACCGAAAACTGCAAACCGACTGCCCCGGCGCACTCGATAACGGCCCGGCCCGGGGTGATTGAATATTCGATAATAAGTTAAAACCGGGGCCGATCGCCGAGCTCGTTAGAATCGCGAGAGGAAATCCGCTGGTTGTGTATGGAAAGCCCGTATATTTTGTAACGCATCGACTGACCTTATATAAATTACAGGATCGTTACGAATGATTTGCCGGGAGAAATACCGCGTAAAAAGAAAGACACGTCGAACGGACGAGAAGAAGACGAACAAGAAAGGGAGAAAGAAGATTTAGAAAAAACCCAGCGTCACGATGTAATTGTGTGTGGTGTGTGCGTCTAGATATTTTGTAATGACTCGTATTTACCGATCCGATCCGTCACTCGTGCTATTTGATCACGTTTCTCTGGTATTATAATATATGGACAGAGCTGCAGTGTTGCACGCCTGTGATACGTTTCGAATTAATCGAGTTTAATTGCAACAAACCGAGTCGATTGTCGGTATTATATTGCTAATTATTAGCTCGAGGTCGCCATTGTGATACTATAAATTATAATATACTTGTATAATATAAGTATAGCTGGTGTACCTACTACGAAACGCCGCACTTTTCATCGAGTCAAATTCGCTCCACATTAAACTTCGCGCTTTATCTGCACACTGATGGTGCGTTAATAATATAATACGCGTTATTCACTGGTAAATTAGGTATATTTATCGTTTTTAGAAATCATCAGGTTTTTTTTTCGAGTTTTGTTTAATTTCGCGGACTAAAAATTTATTCAAATCTGGGTTAGTTTTAAGTCCCGCCGACTCTAACGGTCAGGTTTGGTTTATTGCTATACTATAGCACTGCAGTATATAATAGTACCCTCGATATAGTAGGCGATGATTAGCCGACCATTTCTTATATTATATTATGTAAATGGACGCGTTTTTTCGTAGTTAAGAAAAACACGAGGTCCGTTAGAATTTACATTAAAAGAATATAATATATATTTTATTACAAACAACGTCCACCGCGCGGGCCGAACGCATATTTATCGTCACTAGACCGATTAGACAGTCACGGTAATTATGTCACAGAATAGATTAAAATAATTTAATCTGTTCCGCGATTATATCGTTTAATACCTACCCATTGTTTTGGTCTTAGTACGCTTTTGTATAATATACATAATATATAGCTGCCTACATAATATTATCTATATAGGATTACACGAATGTTGTTTATTATTATTATATTTTTACCGATTATACGGTTTGTCGATGTAATTTTACATCTCATCGGGACACCGGGCAGTATGCGCGCGCGCGCGCGCGCGAGTCTATACAAACATAGTGACATTTCGTTTTTGAAATATGTATTATTGTTCGTATTTTTACCGCACGAAATATTATTTCGACCCGATTTGACCGCGAGAGTCAACTTAACGAGTCATTGTTATATAAAAAAAAAGAAAGTCTGTTACTTACGAAATATAGCGTAGAGGGCGATGGTAAACCCGCGACGTACAAATCAACAACGACCGGATGAAAGAATATTATGCTTCCTGCTTGCCTCTCGAAGAACCAAACACGCACACACACATAATGATAATACGTATATTCGTCAGCCGCGGCGACTCGTAAACCATACGTGTTATCATGTCGTTCGCAATCAGCTGGCCAATATCTATATCGCACAAATATTACAATAAATTAATATGTCAGATCCGTATTTCGATTTACGACTAACCATGTGAATGGTTTCATGGAAAAGTCAAATAGTTGATTTTATTCTGGCCGTCCGAATATTTGCACGCGTTTCTAGACGTTCCTTCAAACCAATGCTGTAATTAGAAGTTCCCATAACTCTGCGGGTAAACGTGGCAAAAATAATTGCGTAAGAATATTGTATTTATCGAAAAGTAAATAAAAACAAAAAACTACACGATATCGCGCGAGCGACACGGCCAATGAGAGCCGAGCTGCGCGCGCCATCCGACCAATGGCAGCCCAGCTGTGCCAGCGATCCTGTTGATACCGATCGAGTGACGCGCAAAAGTACAGCTGATCGTCGATGCACAATGCGCCGGCGAACAGTCTAGTGTCGACAGCGGTGCGGAGAGTTCTCCTCGGCTTTAAACGTTGCGGTTTTAATTTTTCTCCGTAAATAATCGATATGTGTTGTCGCCAAGTGTTATTTTATTTATCTCGTCGACGTAATTGTTTTTATCGAGTGACTTTTGCATCGAACCTAAACAGCACAAATCAGGACAATATCGGTAAGTAGTACCGATTATATTTATTTACAGTCTATAATATAGCGGTTCTTAACCTGTGGTCCGCGGCCCCCTGGGGGTCCGCAATACTCTTGTCGGGGGTCCGCGGCAGCCTTAACACCTAACATAAGTCAATACGTGACATGAGTGCATTGCTACAATATTTTTGGATTATTATTTTTTTTTTTCATATAAAATTATAAAATTCGACAAAAAATTGGTAGGGGGTCCGCGATTTGTAAAAATCTTTCATCGGGGGTCCGTGTCCTACAAAATGTTAAGAACCGCTGGTCTATATGATAGGAGGTAGTTGGTCATGTGCGCCGATACGGCGACCGTCTTTTTTCCCAAAATAATGTTTTTGATACCCCGTAAAAAATCCGTGATTTTTCCACCAGAAACGTCTTATAACAATCGAAACGGTCGGTTATTAGTATAATACCTGGTTTTTTTTTTTTTTTTTTAATATTATTGAGATAAGACATTCCATTTCATAAATTAGTTGGAGCAATGATTAATTTCATAATAATATGCAAAGTTAAAATGGATTAAAGCGAAAACATTATTATTTATTTATAACTATTTTTTTTATTTAAAAAATATACCTATATACCGCACAACTATACGTACGTACGTATAACCTCTATTTACTGAGAACTTCGTTTTTTTTTTTATGAAATATTTATTGAGTTATGACAATGGTATACGCGCGTCTATTTAATATTTTATTACATTGAAAACTAAGGCAATCTTGGCGATCAAAAGTTTTTCTAAAACTAAATATAGAACAGAGTATCAAACTATAATTTATATTCTAACTATTATTATGTTTACTATACTTTGTTGTTTTACTTTAAATTATCGATAGCAAATACACTCTAGACAATAAAATATTCACATTATTTTTGTTCTTTGGTTTATAAGAACTTTGTGTAAACTTTACGTTAACATCTATAGTAAAAAAAAAAATGTCTTATAGTAATGTAGAAGTTTTCGTTGCATTTATGCGAATCAATTTTACACTGAATAACAATTTTTTTTTTTTTAAATGAAACTCATATTATTCCCCAATACCGACGACGTCTATTTAAATATTATAATATTATATTTGCGTAATATCAACGCACGTTATGTCATAAAATTATTATTATCGATCACAAATTTTTAAATTTATTTGAACCAATCAATTAATTTGTATAAATAATATAAATAAAAATACGATCAGGCGACATCGTGCCCAAAATTTTTATACTTTAACAAGACTCAGTTTAAATTCTAAGCAGATGCTTGGCTTTATAAAAATTACGTTTTAATTTGAGACTTTTTTTTAAAATTTAAAATTGTAAACGAAAAATCTTTACCTAAAAGTTGATGTAAATTTGTATGAGATAGTATAGTTCAAATTTAAAATGTAGTTCTGGGGCTCCTCTCTTAAAATATTTTCTGAAACAAAAAAAAAATAAAAAAATACTCAATCCATTACTATACGTTTATTACTACACGGCTATCGATTTTTTTTTTTTTTAAAATTTTAAGAAAATAATTTTTTTTTTATAATATTACCCGATATATATATAAATGATAAAAATTCGAGAAAATATCCGTTTGAAAGCTATAATATGTGTGTCGCTATTCTGGGAATTTAAAACAAGTTTACGCGATGTAGTTAAAATGTTCGTAAAACATCTTACACATTTTGAAGAATATATTATCGAGTTGGCAATATTTAAATCGTCTCGTTCCTTTATATTAATATTTTTCTGAATAATCTCGCGCGCCAAACCAGTCAATAATAATTGACGACGTTTACCGTGCGCGTAAATAAAATCTACCGCGATATAATTATATATACGTATAAGTGCGCGCAGACGGTTTAGTGTCGGACACGGCGTCGTCGTTCGGTACGCGTGTACCGAAACGGCGAATTACGATTTCGACTCGGCCGTATAATATATCCTTACACTATTGTTCCGACCTATTTGCGCGACCATGTCGTTCGGGCGACACGCACAATACGACGGGGTATCGGGGCGAGCGTTTTGTTCGCCGGCGATTTAAACCGGTGTGAAAACACATCGACCCGGGGAGAACACCTAAAGCCGTCGGGTACGGGCTTTAATCACTTTGCATCCGGCCTTTGAAAGAGGCGCGGATGAGACGGCGGCGGCGGCGGCGTACGTACACCTCCGAAGTCGTGTGGCGGCGACGAGGAAGGCGCGGGTATATAATATGTACGTATATACGGCGAGTTATTAATTTACCCGAACCCGTAGGACTTGTAAAATCCGAGTTCTCTCCGCCACGCCACCCGCCCCGGGCCAAAGTCTTTAGCGGTCTTAAACGGCACCGGCGGAGGAGGGATTTAATTACTGGTGTTTGCGACGATGTCGTATGCCCGTTAAGCCTTTATGGGCTTCCTTTACTTGACGGGTGCATATGTGTATTAAACGTATAGTATAGTATATAATAAAGCTCCTAGAAAACTAAATCCACAGACGATAACATTACGGCGCGGCGGCGGCGGTATATATACAAGCCCGTAGAACGCATTGTATATTATAGTCTCAGCCGCGTATCTTGTAGCTACATACGTTTAGAAATATAATATAACCCTCGGTCTCCTCTGTTGCGCTCGCGAGAGCTTCCGCGTGTAATAATATAACGCGTTACAAAACCGTCTCTCTCTGTCTCTCCGCATTCGCAGCCGCGTGCAGTCGCCTTTGCTCCATCGATTCGACGATTTATTCGCAGTTATTATTATTATAACACGCCGTTTGATTATTTCCCCCCTTTTTTTTTTTTCATCATCAGATAGGTGATTGTTTGTTTTTCTACGTCGTTTACGTACGGAAAAAGTTTTATTCTTTTTGCGAGTATACGGCCACCAGTCGACCGAGTACGACCGCTCACGAATATTGCGCGTTTCGGATACTTATTTCCGATAGCGTACCATGTTATATAGTATCGAATAACACTCGAAATCGATATTTTAAACGTGTAAAAAAATCAATTCGTAGTAATTCAAATCCGTTGGCAAATCGTATTGAAGTTTTTTTTTTTTTTTTGACTTTGGCCTCGAATCACTTGAAAATTTTGTCGTACTGTAGCGAGTAAAAAAATAATAACCGTTATCGAGTACTACTGACTTTAGTCTATCATTTTGGCCACGTTTACCGAATACTTTTAAGGCGACATTTTGAAGGCTTTTAATTAACATTTAGACTTCCTTCGGGACCGTGAGTCTGGCGAATTCACACGGATTAAAATTATACGGATTAACGAGTGTGTAACACTATAATTTAAATTGGCTTTATGATATGCCTACGATAATCGTTTGAATCGCGGCTTTGACAAACTTATCAATTGACATTTTTATAATGCGTTTTCTTCGCGTAATATTATAAACTATTTATACTGTACAAACATTATTATACAGCTACGTTAATTCCACGTAGGTATTTTATATTAATTTGTGTACTTTATAACATATTATATACATATTACATAATATATACTGTATAGATACCAAACAAATCAGAATAAAGTAAACAGTAGTAAATTGGATGCGTTTATATTAGCTAGTTAAAATGAAATGATATAAAATTCGAATCCTGGGATGGGAATCTGTAGATTTATCCTTTTAAATTGAACCGTCCGATATATTTTATTATTTTATCGGTCGGTTGGCTGAACAATTTATGATTGATGTTTTGTTTTAAAAACAATCGTGAAAAATATATTCATGCAAATGATATATGAGAGAGTGTATATACTCGTATATATATATAAAATAGAAGGCAATGCTGATTTAACAATAATTACAATAATTTTTAACAGGTATGTGTACGGTTAATATTTATTTTACAATTAATAATAGTTGATGCTATCTGCCGTGAATTCATTTAGAAGTTATAAATAACTGTTAATATTTACATTCGAGCATAATTGACGATTTCGAAACGCGTGATAATTAATCAAATTTCATATTAAAAATAATAGTAATGAATAAATATTATTGTTACACTCGGAGTACAAAAATACCCGTCAAAATATTTTAGCGTTTGAACGATTATAATAAAAAATAAAAAAATAAAAAAATAAGAGATGATTAAAAGGCGACCGGTCAAAATATCTCTCACAAAAATATCTCTGACAAAAGAAAAAACTCATCCGCGATCTATTCGGCTTTAGGGGCTCTCGATCGATAACGGTCACTGGTATTTCAATTAATATTATAATTTTAAATTGAATTTAGTTCAATCGAACGTGAATATTGTTTGTTACAATATGAGTTTTACAACTCGCAAATCGTTTTTTTTTTTTTTTTTTCGTCGTGTTATTATCGATATTTTCATATTTTAGAACGTCGCGCGAGAGTCGACTGGTGCCGCGCGCGGGTCGCGATATTAAATATTAAACGGACGAAACTCGCGGGAAGAAGAAGAAAAAAATCTGGCGAGAAATCTTCTCGTCGTCTCTTCTCTCTATCTCGATCGTATCACCCCGTACACACGTATATCTGCCGAGCGTGCGTGCGCGTACGAATAAAAAAAAAACCCAACGATTTATAGGTAAGTGATGGAAAGGACGAGGGTGGGCGGGGGAAATGTTATGCGATATTGAAATGCGAAATCCGTGCCGCCCGCGCGCGCGCGGTCTATTTATTACGCGCTCGAGACGTGTTCGGAGTGCTGCTGGCGTGCCGAGCCTATATCGCCGCCGCCGAGTCATTGTTTAACACGCGCTTCGCATCGTCTCGCGGGGTCGTTATTCACACCCTACGCGTGATATTATTCCTTTAAGTATATAATATTTTGGTGAATCGACACACACGCGCGTACCCTATCCGCGTGTGTGTGTATGTGTATATACGTATACGCGTGTATTATTATTTTCGCGAGATAAAACGCCGCGTGCCATTTTAAATAAATATATTATACGTTGCGCGGCGTCGGAATATTTCGAATCTCCTGCGGGGAGAGGGGGGCGGGAGGGAAGGGACACGAATAAATCCGCGACGGGATAATATGGGGAAATCGTTCGACGTCAAATTTGATTTATACCTTCCGACAACGGCGGCGAAACCCTATGAATACGATTTTTCTCTATGATATACGCGAGAGCGCCGTATAATACGCGTATACGCGATATCGCACGCCAAAGGACGGAGTAGGGGGCGCGAGAACGCTTCTTGGCACGCTCTATACGTATTATACATAATATATAAAATATACACATTATACGCGTAATCTTCGATAATATGTCTGCCGCACTGCGAATCTGCGATTCGTCTCGTTACACCTATATCGTATACCGGTAGAACGGCGCGCAAATTATATAAATGCGCGTGTATACAAACGCTTTATGTAGATCGACTTTCGAACGGCTCATGCGTACATATATTGGTGATTCTAATTGGCGAGAACGGACGACTTTTAACTGTACTAAAGGGCCGATTTCTAGAACTTTATGCTCTCGCGATCTGCAAGCTAAAGCAGGTGGAACAAAAGATGAGACGGTGTCTCGCGCCTTTTCGAGTGAATACTGTTCGATAGTATATTATATTCTAGGCTGACCGTTATGAAACCTAAGGAAATAATAATCGCTAAATTTACCGCGCGTGTAAAGTTCGAATGGGCGAACCGAAATGAATCCGCTCGTCTCACCGGCCTACCGGTATCTGGCAATACGGCGGTTGACCCGGAAACAGAGTCGTTCGCACGGTCAATAATTTTTTTTCCTTTTTTTCTTGAAATCCGTTATTTCGACGTGCAATTCAAACTGAAATAAGTAGTCGAATTATATTATAGAATCCAGCTATAGTGCCGAACGAAACAAATGTAAAAGTGCTGCAATCGCGTTGCATCTAACCGTGTGTTTTTGCTATTTGTATTTATAAACGGTCGTTTAATTATGATTTATAATTACACGATTAGAATACTATACATACATCCGACGTATACTCGAACGTACGATTAAAATTGGAGCGCAGTCTTATGCGCTGTATTTTTTTTGCCAGAAAATCAAACGGATAAATAAGTGTTTGTCAAGAGGGTTCATAGCATTGGTGTTTACAATAATTACGATGACATTTACGAGTGCCAGTTAATTTAACGGCCGTATACCAACCCCCCCCCCCCTCATCTCCACCGATTATTATCCCTCGCAGTCTGATTGGGGTCTTTTTTTCAACAACCATAATAATATAGTCGATATTAATATTTTTCAATTATACGATTATTTACCGCCGTGCGAACGATTTGTCAATATATTAAATTATAATGTATTTTTTCAACTACTCGGATGTGTTTTCATCGACATCGTTATTGTGTACTGCAGACCCGAACGGCGTATAGCCGAGAGAGCGCAGTTTAAAAATGCCATTAAATTGTTACTAGCTGTTTCTGGCCAAATCCCAATAGTGTTCTAATGGCATACGTCTATAAATGTCTCAACCGCATTAAGTTGTAATATTATTTTTAAATAAAACAAACTGTTTCTATTTAATTCCCAACAATTAGAAACTCAATTACGGCTTTAACACGCACCCATAAACTATACGTGTACTACGACAGTAAATTCTCATTGTAATTTTCTCATCACATTATACTGGCACCTTTACTGAAAATTAAAACTAAAATATCGGACATTATCCTGTACGAATACATCTTATAAAACAACCCATTAATTGCCAGAGGAATAAAATGAAATTTAAGTACTAAAAGTGACTAGAAGTTATGAATCGTATATTATCGTACGTATTTATAGTACATTTATACAGGTATATAAATTAGAATACTAAAAAATTTATATTATATAATTAGAAAAATGCTATATAATATTCGAAAAAAAGGATATCAACACTAGTTGAATCGAGTTTCAAGAGTATATAATCGATCTAATCGCACGCTTTAATAATAAATTTAATTAAATAAATAAATATAATTAATATAACAATAAAATGAAATTTAGAGTATTGGCGGCAAAAGTTATGAGCGTGGTAATGTTATTTTCGAAACTATGAAATATTATACGTAATATACACGTCGTAATGGATTGCACAATTTTGAGTCTCGACACACCTACGCAAATTTTAATCCGGGGCGTGGGCATCTCGCGGTAATTATACGGGTAGCGTCGTAAAAGCAATTACAAGTACGTTTATCGGCGTCGACCACAAAGTCCTCTCGAAAGAATAAAAAAAAAGTCTTAAAACATCAGAGAAACACCACAAGCATATCGAAAACCGACCCGAACATATAAGTGGACCCAGCCTCGCCATTAAACTTGTAAGAAGAAGAAAAAAATAAAATTACAAACGTGTTTTTATTGCGTCCGGTGTGTTCGTTTATTATTATTTATTTTTTTTTTTTCCGGTCCCGCGGCATCTCGTATAATAATTAAGTCGGAACAAGACGAAACACTTGTAATGTTCCGAGAAGATACCAAACACGGATCATAATAGTATCGTCGTACCGGCGCGTTTTTTGAATTTTTATTATTCCACTATTGCGAATTGAAACGTTAACTTTTGCGTCGTATAATGAATTCATTCCGATTAGATTATCGTTTTAATTCGCCATACACATTCCGTCCTAAAAATCGTGCTAAAAACTACATAAATTCGCACCGGAGTCCGCTCTACGCGTCTCCCGCCTCGAATATATTATATAATATATCATAATTTTGAACGTCGTCGTAGGTTTGTGCTTTTAGTGTGGTGTATTTCGTTTGCGGCAATAAAACTCCGCGCGGTTATAAAACTCATCATCTAATTGGACTTCTAGTATTTTCTGATTTGCGCCGTTAAATTTCTGAATAATCTAACGACAAATGTTCCGTTTCGATAGGTTCTGATATCAGGCGAATACTCTGCTCGACTACTAATATTGAACACAACGTTTACGGCGTTTAAGATTATTATTTTTTAATTCTCTACGGTTCTCCAAGTTCTTTAACCCCAAACAAATTACGTCGTGCAATATTTTATCCCGTGTGAGAAATAGCTACTTTTATTTGCACCGCGAATGCAATGCCTACATTAGTTACTGTTTTTGTAATTATTGAAAAAAATGTATCGCCGATATACGTCACACAATTGTTTACTTTTAAATTTCAATCTCATCGAAAACTATGATGACGTACCCGCGTGTTATCCGAAGAAAAGTTATGAGTTTGAATTCATTATAATATACGATTTAAATAATTTTATCGAATAATTTTCAAATTCAAAGCGCACTTTTGTTTGATGAACAATAACAGGGGTTTCGTATGATTTGAACGTTTCGTGAAATAAAATAGAGTCGTTTATGGAAAATCAAAGAAATATTATTTCAAGTACTCGTATATTGTCATAGGAAATTGTTCATAAAACTCGCGGACTGATTTTAGATATTTTTGAATACGTCCTAGGGGAAATTCGAAAACCTCTCTCGACAAAAAAAAAACACTTTTCCGACGATCACGGGAAGTGTTCTGACGCTCGGAAAGCAAGCCCGGGTTTGGACTATAGACACGCGAACATACGTTTTCCGGACTACGATAGAATAAAAATATCAATACCAATCTTAGACTTCGATTGTCAGGTATTTACTCACTTTTTTTACTGGCGTGTCATTAAAAGTGTCGATTATTTCCCATCCTCTCCGTATTGACAACAGTTAAATCCGTTCGCGCCGAATTTCATATGTGCATCGATGTTTGATTGTAAAAATACATTCGCGTTTAACGTTCACTCGACGACGACCGCGTCTTCGTCTCGTCAAACAATCAACCCACGACGCATTCGTAAAGCTCTGCGGCGCGCAAACGCCTACACTTTCATTTCACACTGCGCGCACGTCCAACAGCGATACGTTATCATAGTCGTCACCAAACGCGTACATAAAATATTATAACGCGCGATTATGTTCCAGTCGGTACAAAAGGGCCTATAGAAAAACCGCTTCCGGTTTCGATTCGACTCGACGTACGAATAATAACGCATAATACAATATATTATACACTGTGAACCGACGCGTCTATACATATTATACGCCGTATAATATTAGGTCGCGGCGACGTTTTTCAATGCACCACACGTATACGCGCGTACAGTTTTGTAAGTGTCGCCCGCGATCGTCGCGGACCGTATTCGACGCGGAGTACTACATTCCAAACAAATCATTTACATGGGAAAAAAAAAAAACGGAATAAAACACACACGCGTAATCCATGGGAATCGACTTATCCGTTTTGTGTGACGGTACGCGATAATAATAATATAATAATATATTTATATAGTAGCCCGGGCTGCAGCTGTCGGCCGCGCGCCCGAGTGAGGTGGCCCTAGACGTTTTTATTGACCGGAATATCGCGAGCCGGACGTGCACAATAACGTTTTTGTACGCGCGCGTATAATATTATTATATTGGCATCGGGGGGGTTTTCTTCTCTCTCTCTTTTTTTTTTTTTTTTTTTGATGGATCGGCCTCGCGGACACACACCTGGTAGCGCGTGGTGTTTTGATTGGAACGGACGTCTAAAGAAATCACCGAACGGCCGCGCGTTATTATCATTGTCGTCGGCAGAAACGTCTCTTTCTTATTATTATTATTATTTTATTATTAGAGGTATACGTACACGAGCAGCGGCAGCAGCAGCAGCAGCAGCAGCAGCATAATCGGTGTAGCGCGTCTCTGCAGTTGTGTACGCGCGCGTGTATTGTATAAAGGAGGGCGACAGGACGAAGGAGACATATTATATAGAGAGGGTGAAGGAGACCATGGAGAGAGAGTGAGAGAGAGCTCGACGACGAGGGTTACGTCGTCGTCGTCGTCGTCGTCGAGACCTCCCAGGAATATATATATAATAATAGTGTGTCGCGCGCACAGATGCCGCGGAGACTGAACGTCTTCGTTTTTGGAAATCCCATACACCACGGCGGCCAACGTCTCTCTCCCCATTGTTGTCACCTTCACAATTAGAACGCTCGCGCACACACACCCTTGCAATAATGCGCTTTCCAACCCCCGCAGTTTGGTAAACACTCCCGGTCGACAATGCGTCGTTCCCCCCCGCGTTTAACCGCCTTCGCCACCGGCCCGTAATAATCGATGGGCCCCGCGTTTTGTTGTATCCGGATTCCCGTAAATAATGATAATAATAATAACAACACATACTCCCGCACATCAATGAGGAGACGTCTACGGGCGGTGGCCGTGCCTCGGCAGCACGACGATATCTTTATACGTCGCATTATACGTATGTATTATTATTTATACTATCAGACCTTATAATATAATATATATTATATTATTATCTCCGCATTGTTGTGATCGCGCTCGCATTATCGCTAATAGGCCCCCTAATATTACACGCGTATTTACGCGTCGTACGCCTATTATAACACCTATATAGTGTTTATGTATACGACTCCGCAGGAACAGGATACGCCTCGTTTTTATCGGCTACCGCGCGACGATATAATATATAATCGTATTTCGCCGAGTGCGAGGAGCTCCTCCGCGACGGTTTCTTTTTTTCTTCACATCGAGACTATCGGTTTTATTCGCGCGACCCTGCTGCTGCTGCTGCTGCTGCACTCGACCGTTTCAGCTGCTGTCGCGCGGCCCGTGAAGAAACGCGTCGTCACGAAACGCGCGCGTCGCATTGCAAACGTTTCCGCGTGCGTTTTATTAAGGATTTTATATGTATATTGCTTATCGTCCTACGGCACGTTATTCGCACGACGATCTCTCAGTCGCGTCTCGCCGGTAAATCGCGCGTGTATTGCAATTTTCCATTTATTCGACTTTATTAGACTACACACGGTTTCGAGAGTCGTTCGCACATGTTGTGATCGGCTATTACTCTGTTAATGTTGTTTTCGCAGTGACTAAAACCCTAACCGGCAGCGTGTAAGCGCGCACTGCTCGGATCGGGGAGAAATCAGATAGGAAATGCATTTTACGTTAAAAATTGAATGGTTAAATGTCGTATATAAACTTGTGATGAGAAAACCCGTCGAATGGTTCGACGGTACACAATAATAAACAGGCGTTATTTTGATTTTACTATTTAAAAAAAATGTTTGTTGTTAACTCGTTTGCTAGATACGTTTATAGAAAAAAAAAACCGTTGAAACGTGTTTCGAGCCTAATATAACAATAAGTAGTTATCTCCCGGACACTTTTTTTTATAACACTGTATTTTTATTACGGTGTACGAGTACATTTCCATGTTCAAATTTAATATCCGATTCAATCGAATGGTCTTGCATTAGAAACGAGTAAAGAAAATAAAATAAACTTTATACCATTTTATTATAACGTTGACCGTACAAAGTTGCCGGTTTTATTAGAATAGGCACATCTCTCGCGCGTACTAAGTAAAATAATATTTTCTCGTTCGGATACATTCGTGATTCTTACGCAGATCTCATTTTCCGAGAGGTTTGTAACCTATTGTGAAAACTATTGTTTTCCCACGTATTTACGAGCAAATTGTTTGAATAAGAAATAATATCATCTAATACGAGTTATCTAATATCGAATTATAGTTATTATACTCATCATTAGTATGGAATAAAATATATAAGTATGACCCACAGCAACTAAAGTCACGACATACTCGTACACAAATCAGGTGTACTCGGGGTATTACGATTGACAAACGATTCGTATACTCGACAAACAATAATTAGAGAAAGTTTTTTTAATACCGAGATGTGAATATACCGTCGAATATTATGTGCACGTGCCAGAAAGTACCGGATCAGCAGTATTCTATTCGATAAACCGATTATTATTGTTTTCGTTCAATGCTCTTTGTGAATTTTAAAAGGCAACGTACTGACAATAAAGTTAATTAGTCGTTATTTTAATTTTTTTTCAACAAAAAAGTAATTCATAATGAAAAAAAAATAAACTCTGAAATTAGGGTTTTAAATTTGCACCTTTTTTTTTTATTATTATTTTCTTTTTTTCCTTTTTTTTTTTTTTTTTACAATGATTCGTGAAAAATAGAAGGTTTCTGTCCGGTATATTCTTTTTTTATGTAGAGACCATAAGGCTAGCCATTACGAAACGCCAGAGTTTTTTTTTTTTTTTTAAGCGTATACGATAGTTGAACACGCGGTTTCATTTCGTTGTTATTTTCTCTTCAGTTGCCCATTGTTAATTAAATTAGAAGCGAAATTAATGGACGATCTCCATTGTGAACGGCCATTGATACGTGTGGCCGCCCGGTCGGTGCACTTCCTGATGATGAGCTCACAAAAAATTAGGGGAAAAGAGAACGATCTGTGTTTTTTTGTATTATTACTATTATTATTCTTTGGCGTGAATAATAAAAAAAAAAAACAACAAAGTTCTGAGTGAATGATGACCATCGGAAAGACCTGCAAGTATACAAAAGGATCATTAATAACGATTTGTTTAAACCCTTTTTATTTTTATTCACTACTCTTACCCGGAAGTCACTGTCCCTGCGGAACCAGTTCGATAGATATTTATTTGGACGGTCTTGTGAAAAAAAAAAAAAAGAAAGAAAGAAAAAACGCTAGGCAACACGTGGCTCCTTATTAGTCCCATGAGGTGTTTACGGGTGGTGTTTTCTCACACTTTTGGGATGTTTCTAAGAGTTATAAAACATATTTTTACGACATATTTTTAAAATGAAAACCGCGTTTTACCTCGGGGACTTTGTCGAGCTACGTATATGACGACAACGGTGTGTTTGTTTGTTGTGAGAATAAGTTCTCGACAAGGGAAAAAAAAAAATGCCCTAATATAATAACGTTGTGTTGGACGAGAAATCTAGAGATATTACAACCAAGTAATTTTTTAACACTCCGCGTTTGCAGATTGCACAGTTTATTAGGTAGAATTGGTAATATATAATATTATTATAAACATATTGTGATTCGGTTCAGTCGATTACTTTGATTTGTGAAAAGTCGTAATCTATTGTAGCGTAGACTTTCGATGAAAGATAACTATAAACGATTTCAAGCACTCGGTCGACTGAAACGTAATTTAACGGATTTGATAATAATCGTGACGGAAAACGAAATTCGTATTTAACGGGGAAAAAAAAAATGGTTAAACACGACGTATTAATGCATTTCGCAATGTTTATTCGGTCGTTTATTATGTTTATCTTCTCTGCCTACGAGATTATAATATAAATGACACTTGTCCCCTTTTATTCTTACTCGCCCCTTCATATAATTTGAAAATATTTCTATTACCGAGAGGGTGCGATATCTGAAGTATAATAATAACGTTATACAGCGACTAATGTATAATACGTTAATAAATAATTATCCAATCGTTGTTATACGCATAAATGCAATTAATTTATTAGTACATAATACATATTATACAAGTATGCAATGCTAAAACGTTCTGTTAATAATATTGTATTTCCTTTTTTTTTTTTTTAATCAAACCGTGTCGGTGAAAATTAATTAAAATTAAATTACAGTAATATTATAAAATACACATTAGTACCGAATAATAATTATGAGCTCGAATAAAATCCATAAGTACGTAATCTCATAATATGATATTATTACGTTGTAAATATCATCGGAACGATTTCCGTCGCGCTTGAAACTCGATAATTATTAGATCGTCGAGATAGTGTAGTAATTAAAAACACAATTGTTAATTAAATCCGACAACCATGTTACGCGCGGGCGTCAAAAGCTAATTAAAATAATTAAAATTATACTTTAAATTTAATTTTTTTAATTTTTTTTTTTTTTTAATAATAAAAAGAAACGAAATGTCTTACTCGTGTTCTAACATAATAGCATACAATAATAACAGCTCGCCGCTATTATACCGCCCAACCGGTTATAGTTTTCGAAACAAATTATTCATGTATTTCGTTACGTTATATTTTGCTTGGCGTTTAATCCTCGTATACGATATACTACGCATATACTTTGCTCGTGTAATTTCAAACAAATTATCAAGGTTATTTCGTTTCCCGGGGGACCCGGCGCGTAATTCGCCGAGCACGTGTTCAACAACGCCAAAGTTGTTAAGTCCGCGATTTCGCGGTGTGTGTGTGTGTGTGTGGGGGGGGGGGGCGATATTTCAAACCCATTTCATATGATATGAGCTCCGCGGGCGCGCCGCAACAACTTGTTAAAACGACGACGTCTTCAGTCGCGCGGCGGAGAAGGAAGCGAAAAAAAAACCACCCGGGCACATGGGGGCTGGCGCGGCGTGTAAAAATGGCTTACAAAAACAAAATCCGTCGGACCCATCGTCGTCGTCGCGTCGTAATCTCTTTGTGCCGTTCGTTATATTGTCTCCCCGCGGCGCGCGAAAACACCATCGCCCTTGCACGCTCGCGCCCCCCGAGTCGTCCGAAAACATTCTCAATTAATATAATTTTTCAATTAAACGCGGCAATTCAATTGCAGATGGTATACGGACGATAATATTATGATCGAGGGGTGTGTGTGTGTGTGTGTGGCAGTGCAGTGCAGTGTTGACGATTTGCGAACGTGCAGCAAAGGGAATGTCTTAAACCCTCGACGCTTTTACCCTGCCCCCAAAATACGATATAATAATCCCTCCGATACCCGAGTCGACATGAAACCGTTCGTGCCTCCCGTCCATCCCCCCGTCACCTCCCTCTTATTTTATTAATTTTATTTAAGTATTTCGACGTCGTCGTTTGGAGTATATAAAAAAAAAAAAAACGAAACGAAACGAAAAACGACCCCGTTTATTTGAATATTAAACTTACCCTTTACGGTCGAGCAACACGTGCGGTTTACTACTGTCGCGTCCGTATAAAAGGGCTCCTCGGACTCTGTACGCATCCAAAGTTTTGCCGGCGTCGATAAACGAAATTGGTTTCCCATTTTCCGGTCTGGAAATATAATACCCGGGGACGTAACCGTATACGGGTACTGTTAATACAATAAATATTAATACGGTATGTGTACACACTGCGTTTGCAGTTGGTTCTAAACAATACAATATTTAACCGTGTTTTCTATGAAACGTCCGGGTAAATACCGTATCGGAACGAGTGCGGGAAACGAAGACGACCGATCGATTTGAAAAAAAATAACATACGATCGTTTCGTTTCTTTTTTTTTTTCGTGGTCGTAATGACTAAGACGAACGGTCTTTTGTCTCTTTCTCTCGATTTAAAATACAATATCATTCGACTGGTCGTCGTCGGAGCAAAGAGCTGCGCGATAAGTACATTGTTCACGAGCGAATATTTTACACAACCCGACTGTGTTTTCCGCCGTTATGAGTTTCGTCGGGTTTGTCGTTTAATAATAATATTACGTGCGGCGTTATTCGTTTCACGCGATAAAACGCGTCGAGATTCGTGACTTTTTTTATATTCGCCGCGAACGCAAATAGAAGACCGCTCCGCAAGTTTATAATCTATTAGAGGGCTAAAAGCGTTTGAAAATTAGCGTGGGTAAATTAACAAACGTTTGCTATTAGCATAAAACGACGTTGATAACACGAAACTAAATATTTCGCCGTGTAAAATATGCGAGCTTTGTTTAAAGTGAATAATTATTATGAGTTTTACACGGTCGGTAGTATTACTAAGTAGTTTTGAAACAAGCCCATAGGAAAATAACCGGCTCGTGCGTTTTAACATTAAATATATATAACGTATATACGTACATAATATGTACCTACTCGTTTGAAATTTTAACCGGCACCGCCGCCGCGCCGTTGTTATGAGTATTATTTAATTTAATTTTTTTTTTTCTTTCCTCCGCACGTCTATTTAATGGTAATTGTTTACGATCGTATAATATGTGAAAATACGCCGGTCCGAACGAGCCGACGACAGTTGACATTTTGATTCGTTTGTGAAAGCCCAACCTGCCCCCGTGTACCCGCCGCGGCGTCGAATCGTTCATTTGTCACGGTTATCTCGACCGGCAACCTCTTTTGCGCCGCATTACCATCTCGTTGATCCTGTCTAAGATTTAATACTCAATACCCTGGAAGTCTGTCTCGGTCAGCTAATAAGCGATATAATAAAGCGCACAACGGTTTATCGGCAGCCGTGTGCACGTTTCGCCGTCGCTCGTTTCACCTCCGGCGCTCGATGCTATTTTATAACGAACGCGACACGATTGCACAGTGCAAAACTCATCGTCGAATGTCACGGCGAATACGTCATCGCGATCGTAATGTTTATTAGAAATAGATTCTAATTTTTGTGTTCTAAACGTGACGAATATTTCACATACGCGTTTAAACAATATAATACGACCGTGTAAGAACACTGTGAATATTATGATGACTAATTTTGAATAAAACGATAAAATAAAAGTTTAACGCGCTTTATATATACAACGTCACATAGTGTGTGAAAACGGTTTTGACTGTGCTGTGCCGTTGGACGTAATGTTTTAATATTAAGACAGTTTTTTTTATTTCGGAGAAAATTAATAGTGTGACGACCATAATTATTCGCACGTGTATTGTGTAGGCACGTAGAATACGAGTGAAATACGAAAACCGAATCACACGCGAAAACCAAACGTCGTGTGACGACGACAGCTCGACGACAGAAATCGGTGTAAATAAATATCGAACGTACACGCGGATCGGCCGATCACGATCATACGGCATTTCGTATAATATACCGACGACGACGACGGTATTATGTATTAATGCCGACTCATCGAAATTCGTTTAGACGCCTTTGTCGTCGAACGCGAGTCTTGACCTCGCCGCCCGTTACTTTTATTTCTCGGCGAAATCACAGAGCGTGTATACGTGTATTATCAACGATAATAAGTCACGGTGTTATATTTTTATTATTATTCCTATTATACAACGCGTTATATTATGTGTACGTACATAAATACAGTGCGTTCGCGCATCATCTAGATAATGCAATAAATTGTATGAAACACAACGCGAAATAACACCACCATAATATATTATTATATTATTGTTATACGATCGTATATGATCACCTGGCTCGGGTGATGAACACTAATGGACCTACTTCCCCGGGGACGCATCCAACACATGTTGACCCGCCGAAGACAACATCCGCTACACTCTTTTGACATTCCCTCCTTCAATTATGATATTTTCTCGTTTCTTTTTACTGCTTTTTTTTTTTTCTTTTTCATTTTATGTTTACCACCTCGCTCGCACATTGGTCCGGACAATATAATTTGTTATTCAGCTCGTCTCGGCTGTGTACGGCACGCCGTGTCGTCTCTGGAGGATTTCTTTCCAGGGCGACGTAAAAATCCGAAGATAAATTGGTTCTGTCTGCACTATTCATCACTCTGTACGAAAAGGAAAACATATATACACACGACGCGTACACACACACAAACGCGCGCGCGCGCCGCCACCCTTCTTGGCGTGACTTCACAAACATCAAAATATTGTTTTCTACCGCGTGTATCTTTATTATCATCGTTATTATTATTATTATTATAATGCCAAGTGCTCACGGCCGTCGCCGGGAAATTATGGCGAATCATTTGCCATTCAACGGGTATATGCGCGGCCGACACGTAAACGTGTACGTTTACCTTGTCGTCGGCCTTTCCTCGGGACGCATCCAAACGCGTATAATGCGACGTGTTCTCGTGTACGCGGGTCCGGAGCCGTGATAAATCGGCCGAAACCGGGTGCTGTCGCAACGATGACGGAGCCAATGGGACCCGACGACGGGGCATATTATAATGAAATATTGTCAACACACGCTCGTTACGTTAATAGTATAACGCGCATTATAGTGTGTTCGTAAAGACATCGCGCCGAGTCATATTTCTACAATAACAAAATAACATCGTATCGCACGTTCGCGCGTATAATATCGGGCGTCACGGGATCGGTTACCGGGTCGAAAAGAAAAAAACCGCGCGATTTGGTTCCTTTGAAAATTACTTACCAGCCCGATAATAAACCGTCGGAATCGGTTGCCGGTCGATGGACGAGTGAAATACGATTCGGTTCCGACTAACAGCTGCCGCGATTTCCTTCCCATTTTAAACTCGCGACCGTCAAGAACGTCTAGGTACATAATGGTTCAAAATGTTATTAGTCAGTGTGTCTATAAATATAGGTATTATTTAGAATTTCGGCCAATACTCGAGTCGGCGTTTAAAGTATGTTTAAAAATACAATCTTGTATTCCATACAGATTTCATCTAAACTCGATAATACGCTAAACGATTAATTTGTCCAGCATTGAATTATATTCCATTTTTTTTTTTAAAATTCAAACGAGCTCCTTCTAAATTTGTATATACGTTTGAACCACTTTCAATCGACGACCAACGACCGGCCGGGACCGATTCGGCTTTTGGCGACCAACTCGCATGTCTCCAATAGTGCGCGACACGACGCGGTCGTTTCTCGTCGATTTCGCGCGCCCGTCCTCGTCTACAAATACAAATATAATGTTATTATAATTTATGATATTATATTCGACGACCTTCGCGCGTCCATGCACGTTTCGCCGTAATCGCACGGCCACGCGATATACGTAATATTGTATTATCTGTATTACACTGCACAGCGCGCCTCCGGTCGCTAAAATGTGAATTCGTGTAAAGGAAATGTCGTACACGTCGACAGGTGTGTCGTCGTCGGGGTTTGACATCGTGTCCGGTCGCTCGCGAAAATCGCTCTTTTATCGCGGCCTTCTTGCGTAAACGTTTATCGCGACCTACTCGCGCAGCACTTTGACCGAGTGTCCGGCTGTGACGGCAACGATCGATACGCCTCGTCCGACTGCCTATTTAGCCTATTATAGGTATTTACCTGGCCGAAGCGTGTGTATCTTACGTTTACTCGTCGCGGCCAATACGATAATAATCGTAAGTTCATGACGTTCGGTTGTTTTTGGCATTTCGACGGATTCGAGTTTCTGTACGGATTCGTTAACGTTTGCACACACCGGTCGTACCGTAAGTCCCGAGGAAAACTTCAGAGTACGCGCCCCGCGGTAACGGAACTTTCGCGAGAAATCATGACTACTGCACAGCGGCCGCGTCACGCGACAAGTGTTATTTCACATAGGTATACGTATATTATTGTAAAACTATAGGATGTTAAAAAAGAAAAAAAAAAACAAACACTATTAGACTATAAAAAGTACTAGTTTTTTTTAAACGATAAACATAGCCCCGCAGAGTTACTACAATATTTTTCTATTTTTATGCGAATAACGAACCCTACCCATACGATAAATAAACATTGAAAAGAATTCGTCGAGTATTCGATGTGTCTCTTGTCTAGTTGGTATGTCTCTCGTCCGACACCACCCGACGAATGCCAATCGATAAAAAAACCATACTCAAAAGCTTAACGACACCGTCCCGTTTGGGGTTACTTTAAGAGTCCATTCTTTGTTCTGACCCCTCCGCGTCATAAAATAAGCGAAATCCCAGTCATAAAGTCGAAAATGTTCCTTCGATGTCTAACAAGTTCCGTTTCTCGATTTAAACAATAAACAAAAACTTTAGAAAACTCGAAAGCTTTATATTATCTTTATAGAATTTCACCGTCTTTACAAATTATTTATTCATAATTTTATAATTGTATGCGCAGAGCATAATATTATCTTAAAGTCAACATTAACACTATTATTTTAATCGAGTTGAACTTTCACAGAGTCCGTACAAAAAAACAAAATTTGACAACGTAAAGAAGGGAATTTTTCTTTTTTCCCACCAGTAGAAAATAATAATATTTAAAGAAATGTTTTTTTTTCCTTTCAAGCTTTAACTCGTATTATTTCTTTGAAATATTCTATATTATAACCGACACGAGTAGTACTTCTATACCGATTTGTAATTGATATTGCGTTGTAAATATTATAAATTTTACATTTTAACGATTTAAACAATAATTGAATATTTAAATTTCTAAATAGATTTATTACAAATAATACAGACCAAACCAATGAAACGCATAAGTAATTATTAGTTAAAGAACGCGATGTACGGGATATTGTAGGTAAGTCGCTACTGCTTAGAAATTATTTAAAAAACTGTATAAATAATGTCTCAACGGAATCATCATTTAAAACGGTTTACTGATATAAGAATATATCAGTCGTTTTTTTTAGTATTATCAATAAAAACTCGCCCACCCGCACTGTTTAATTAATACCTATCGATCGATTCGATAATTTGTCGATTGTTTTCATTTTGTAATATATTTTATTTTGTTTCCCTTTTTGTAGTATCTCAATGCCGTTCACGTTCAACGTCGTCGTATTGGACACGAGTCGTATAGACGAAACGTCAACGTAATGATTGGCGCAAAAAAAAAGAAGATACGTCTCTCTCTCTCTCTCGGAGCTGAAAATAAAACCGCATCGAAGTAGTACGTTTACGGGCACTTTATTTTATCAAACCGTCTGCAGGTAAGTTTTTTGTTTGTTATTCGCTTCTTATTTTACGTGTACTGACAGTAAATAGGTTAGGTTAGTTAACTAATGAAAAATTTTAATTCAAGTACGCGAATAAAAAACGCGTTTCTGTCGTCCGATCAATATTCCTAATGTTCGCGTGGGTTGACGGACGGATTCGGTGTGTTTAACATACACACGTTGTCGTATGAATAGGCCGCGGCGGTAAAATGTCGCGCGAAAAATCTCAAGCACAAATCTCAGTCGCGAAGCATAAAATCCATAGTGGATCGTATGAAGTGTTTCGTCATCGAAAAATCTCGTTCGGGGGTGCCACGAATACGTCATAGAGGAATTCGAGCGCGTAAAAAATCGTACCGAACGCAAAACAGCGATGTGGACGCGTTTTTATGGAAACTGGAATAGAACCGTCGTCGTCGTGGTTGTATACGCCGAAAGAAAAGGAAGAAAAAAAAAAACAAACTCAGCGTTATGACACGCGTGTCCTGTTTACCGGACCGGTTTAGGGATTTTATTAATATATGAACGTTTTAAGAAGTGTTTTCGGCGAACGGTTTCGTATGGTTATTACGGCGGCGACGACGAGAAGACCGCGGCCGGGAAACGTCGCTTTTGGTCTCGTTTACGCGCGGGCGCGCGACAGTTCTCTATGATTTATGGGCTGCCCGGCACTCTATTCGTGTTGGTTCACAAATATTTGCGCACTCCGACGATATGCAGAGCCGAGAGGACGATTTTTGAGACGCGTTTATAATCCTTCGCGAGACCGCAAGCGAACGGCTCCTGCGTACCAAGGACTCGCAGTAGCGTGTTGACGGGGTAGGAAAGATTTATCTTCTTTTTTTTTCTCTTCTTATCTAGTGACATAATAACGAGCTTATACATATATACAAGCATAGCGTAAAAATACATAACAGTATCGGAGAATATTTTAGTCCATCGTCGCATGCGTTACGCCGTGATTTTTTTTTCGAATCGAGCTCGACCGATTGTTTGTTTTGAGACGTTAAATATGTACATCTAAATTAAATCGCCATGAAAAATCCACTTGTTCTAAAGTCGATACGACTTGGAAGACTAGTATCGAATACGTATCGTTGGAAGTCTAGTGATGTCGTCTCTCAGAGTGAGTAAATCTATTCTCGTTTCGCCGTTGTATTATTCTAGCTTCGACGAGTCACCGGAAATGGACATTTTTCTAACGATTATCTTTTTTTCTCAACGTGTGATCACACGTAAAACATTGTTCTGATACATTATCTACGTATCCCGCCCCCGTAAAAAATTACAGAGTATATTTATGTGATTTTATTGATATAATCTATGTGCGCGTGCGTGTGACCGTGTGGAAATCGTACGTTTCATATTTTTTCTTCACACGAGAGGGTCGATGATTGCGAAGCGCGTGTGATTTGTTGTACGTACAGTTCGTACTCGCGTTCAATCGGATTAAAGCGTGTGGCATTGTCGGCCAAACACGCTTACAACAGCAACCGTATACAATCATAATCCGACCCGGACCGATTCGAATTATTATCGTCGTCGTCGTCGTCGTCGTCATCAAATCCCGGCGATTTTTCGTTCAAATACGCTTCCCCCTGCCCCCTCGGTTTTCTCCGCCCGCGGGTACCATTGTACCGCCGCCGCCGCGGTGTTTACGAAATACGCTACCCCGACCCGCGACGTGGCCGCCGGACTCTCACTTCTCTCCCGAACAAATCGTTCGTCGTTCCCAATATGCGTCGGCATTTTTTAAATTTTAACGTGCGCGTAACGTAGTGCGAACGGCGAGACACGGTGCGCGTGACGATGTCGATTCTCGACTAAAAACACTAACGCTAATTTATACGTTCAGAACACATCAGACGATTCGGACGTAAAGTCGACCACACGTCCAACAGTTAAATATTATCACATTTATTTATAATTTGAGACGTACAATATTATTACAATATAACATGGTCGAGTATATTATAACACGTACGTGTTGTAATTAAAACAAACAGCTGTTAAATAGTCACCCCAAACTATGGGCTTTAAAGTCTGCGCGCATTATGTATATATTATACGCGTCGGCCCTATCCACACTACCGAGCATATGGTCAATTATAAATAGAATATAGTATTGATGAATCTATCCGGACGATTTTTTTTTCTTTTTTTTAATTAATTAAAACGACAAATTATATCCTAATGTCTACGTTTTCGTCGGAAACGTGTTTATTGTCATATGTTAATAAAAAATCATATATATATATATATATGTATAAGACAAATTTACCGCGAATGGTATTAAAATTACAATATCGTATAGAACCAAGCACACACACATATAAAAAAAAGAATCGTGCTTTTTATTTGTTGATCGTGCTCGAACGGTTAAATAGACTGTCATTAATGTTCCACCACGTGTGATGGTAATTTCGAGGATATCAAAGAAATACTCATGCACGCGAGTGTGCGTATATATAAATACCTACCTACGTTATGAATAAAAAGTATTTTATAGCTCGTGTGATGTGTATGCTCTTTTTTCGGAAGGCTTTACGAGTAGGAAGAACATAAAGCATATAATATGTATATGTATAAATATAATACGTCAGCCGTGTTGAAAACGATTTCACCGGGTTTTTTTTTTTTTTTTTTTATTGAACTCATAAAAACTTATTATTATGAAATGGTTAAACACTTCTCGGGCAGCTCGTATAATTAACACATGGCGTAATTACGCGTGCTCGTGTAATCGCCCGGATACTCTATACTTATCGACCGTATTATAATATGTAGAATTCAATACGTCATATTCGATTTTGTCGCAAAGTCTTTTGGAATTGAAATCTATTAATTATTATGTGTAATTATCACGGTATCATATAACAATGTCAGCGTTGTATGCACAATGGTATTGGTACACTCAATTCACATGGCTCAAACCATAAAAGAATAAAACGTAATATAGCGCCGTACTCACCTACGTATAACAGTTTAATAATTGACTCGAGACGAATTATTTTAACACTCGTATATTAGTCGTATTCCATTATGGCCGTCCGAATGTACTCGTATAATATTATTATTATAACGCGAACGCCACGTTTTTTTTTGTACAGTTTTCGTACGATTTATTGTTCAAGAGTCCCCGAACCCTTTACAGTATATTAAAAAATCGTTATCTGACCGTAAAACGAGGGGTTTTTTTTTTTTTTTTTTTCGTTCATACCAATAGCGCGAGTGGACGGGCTGTAAGCTTTGCGAGAAGAAAAAAAAAAAAAACACCATTATTTAGGACTTTGTAAAACGGAAAAAGAACATCTAAGCCAAAACGTTGTATATAAGACTATTATACGGTCGCAGTAACGCAGTACTTTTTTCTTTCTTTTTTTTTTTTTTTTTCGTGAATCAAATAAATATAAATTTCTATATCACTATCGTGACCTGATATAATTCTTTCTCGTTTACACACGGACCATGGCGAACGCCTTCTCTCCCCGTGTCACTATTGTGTCCGCTCGGAGAAAGAAAGAAAGAAAGAGAGAGAGAGACCGTGATCCGAAAAGACATGATTTATCGTATGTTGTTTTTTTTTTTTGTCCACGGATGTATTGTATATTATGAGAAGAGGGCGAGGAAAAAATGTACCTACACGGCGTATAGAACGGGTAGCGCGCGTGTGTGTACGCATTTCAGAAAAACAGCTCAAGTCAAAACACAAACCGGTGCTAATCTTTCATCTGTCCCCGCGTGCATATAACACACGGCTGACGTGCGGACAACGGGGCGGTAAAAGGAAGGGGTTTCGGATTTAGAAAAAGGAAAAAATTATACAATTAATTTTTCTCGTCCTTTCTGTTCCTGTCGTCGTCGTCGTCGTCGACTCACTCTCTCGCCCGCCCGTAGTCCGGTGACGACGACGACAGCGATAACGACAGCGACGACGACGGCGACCACCACCAATTAAACGTTATAGTCATCAACAATATTATATACATATTCGTCGTATAAATTACGAACTAATTGGGTACCTAGATGTCCATCCGGTGTCAATAGGTTATCTACGGTCGGTCAAAATACACGTGCACGTGTTTTATATAATAATATTACGTATATACATATATATATATATATTATTCGTTATTTGGACGGAATAACTAAAAACGTTATTTTCAATTATCCAACACTAACACGACGTTAATTCGACGTCAAAACCGGAAAAGACACACTGGAATACAACCGCACCGTGTCCCGTCGTCAACCTCATACGTTCGATCGTTCGATAAAATTCGATGCCTAAGTGCTGTATTGTGTTCCCGTATTAAATGTACGTTCTATAGGTGTATACATAGCGTATTATATCGTCTATGCGCGTCGTCCGATGTAGACAACGATTATTATCACTACGATGGCGAAAGTCGTATGCAAATGTTCCGTGACAGTCGAAACGCTGACAACGATCTCCTAATGAATTCGTTGTTCTTTCTTTCTTTCCTTCTTTCAGTGTCTTTCTTCCAGTCGACGGTTTGTTTGTTTTTTCTTCAGTCTCCGTCTCGAGGGCAAACGATCCGGGCCGACTTTGTAGCAACAACAACGACCGTCCGAATGGCTACGAGACAAACCCGTCGGACTCAAATTTCATTGACCGTTTTCTCGTCCGCGACGACTGCAGCTATATAACGACGGGTCCGATCGATACGACGCGCGTATATGTATACGTATAAATTTACGCGCGTTATCGAAAATCTGACGTGGCATTTCGGTGTCACGGTCGTGTCGGTCGGACGTGGTTTTTTATTCACAGTTATTTTGGAAAAAAAACGTTAATTCCACCCATAATATAATATCGTGACAGTAAATTAATTTTTTTTTCTCCGTACCCACTCGTCGCAGTTGCGATGCGTTGACGAATACGTTGACGATTCTCCGAGACCAAAGAATTACTCTACATTTATCGTGGGCGGATAGATCCATTTCCTCTCCGAAAACTTTCATTGGTGATATTATGCTAAATCCACATATCTTTGGAATGTCTAAAATTATCGTACAAAAACCATTGGGATACCCACAAATAGACGATTTACGATGGAATCGTGTTTACCGTTCGTTTTGCGATTTCACGTCTAACTTTTATCTAAATTAACAAAATAAAAATGAAGTACACGTGTTACATACACGAGTTTGGAGGTGGGAGGAGGGATGTTTTTAAATTTCAAAACGATGATAAAATATACCGTCGTACAGATCGTACGGAAAATAATATAATATTACTCGAACACTTTTCATTATTTTGCCAACGCGTTGTAAACGTTCAAATTGAACCATATCGAATGACCGAGTTTTTGTGAAAGATATATTTTCAGAACATATTATATTATAAATGTTATGTTGTACAATGCAATATAAATATAATGATCAACCCACATAAAATCAATAACGCAATTATAATTCAACCGATTTCCTGTTTATTAAAATAAATACAAAAAATGTCTTATATAGTTGGTTCAAAAAAAAAAAAAGAAGGTTTTTAAAAATAATACCATATAAATTTACAAATAATTTGTATAAAGCGCATAGGTATACGATATTCTTTAAAAAGTCCAAATTTCTTGGACGGTTATAATTTAAAAACAAAAAAACCAGACGCTAAGTACAGCTTTTCGATAGACGTCCGACTTTTGAAACGCCGTTTCTACTCAAATAATACACAATACAAGTTAAAAAAGGAAGAAACACCAACACCAAGGTAGAAAAAAAGGATTTTCTTCACCCGGGAGTTTAGCAACAGGATCTAAAAACATATATATCTACTTATCTATATTCAAACATCAAAGATCTGCGTATAGGTACTGCGCGAATGGCATAGTTAAAAACCGCGCGTACACGTTTCAATCTAAATTAAACTATTGTCATTGTTGTGCAACATGTAGAACTGCCCGTTAAGCGGAGAGTGTTTTGCGTTACACGTGTTACTATATACAATAATATAGGTCATAAATCATTTGATCGCACCCTTGAACCATATTATACGACGTAGCATGTATATTTTTAAAATCGTGTACTTTTCAAGGTCAACAGAAATATAATGGTATTTATTGAAGTTTAAAGCAAACGTCTATTTGAAAAAAAAAAAAAAAAAAACATTAATCATTTGAAATATTCATCATAGTAGTAATAATAATCAAATAACTCTCCGCAACGAGTCGAATTCAAAGACCAAAACCTATGATGCAACTTAATGTTGTCTATTATCTATTATCACATTTTGTTTTAATCGAAGCTCGCACTTCGTATTGTATTTAAAAACGAAATTCGTAAGCGCCAATTCTAAATCGTTTGTAAACATATATTTTTCACTGAAAATACGACGACGAATATTATATCTAGAAATTAAAACCAACCAACCATTACAACATCGAACGTTTTCGATTTTTTTTTGTTTGTTTTGCGTTTATACGTATTATACTGCGACACAAATTAGATGTAATTTTCAGCGCGTGGATTAGCGTTAATAGTTTCCAGAGAATCGAATCGCGGGGTACTTAAATCGAAAGAACATATACGGCGTTTATGTATTATTCCCGCATTAAAATACTAACACTAATAAATATCAAATGGCTTTGGTCAACACGCGATGTAGGAAAAGATAATATAATATTTATTTACTTATTTCACTCGTATCGTTTCGTGTGTCATTAAATACACGTCTCTCGATGTGTTCATCATAAACGTATTTATTTAAAACATAAAAATTTAAAAATCTTACGTTGTAATGTTTTAATTCGTTTGAGCGTGCGCGCACGGTTCTTTAAAAAAAAAAAAAAAAAAACCGTATAAATCTGTCGTTATCGTAACTCCGAGATGGTTATTGTGTACGTATAGTGTTTTAGATAGTCGCCACGGCGAGGACTGAGGACACGACGCGGCCGAAGGCTGGTCAGATATCACGGTCGGTTCGTTTAGATTTTATGTCCGAGCTGTCACTAGCATAATAGTAATACACTTGGTGTGCGATAAAATCCGACGACTTAATAATATAAAATCGAAATAAAATCGCGGCCGAAACGAATAAACTCGTCGGAAATCAAATCCACGTTCAATAGTAATTTTTCCGCCGCGTGTTTTCCGCCGCGGGCGGGCGCGTCTCTGCGTTTTCAGACGCGCGCGTTAAGCTACGCGTTTCAAATCAAATCGGCAGTGAACGAAATCGTAAGCGCCTCCTACGGTTCGCACGGAGCGCTTACATTTTGTTATTAATTTTAATTGTAAAACGATTGGTTTACAGAGGCAAAAGTCGAACAGTACCCAATAGTATTGGCGGAGGGCGTTCGTTTTCCACTAGTTCACTAGTCGTTTTCAATATTGGCCGACAGAAATAATTATTGCTAATCTCCCAGCGGAGAGGGTTCCGGTGAGGACGGAGTAGTACGATCGGAACGATGGATCGCTCGCGTCGAGGTCAGTTGCACACAAACGTGGCCGAAATATTGAATAATTTTTTTCTTTCTTTTTAGACGATTTTTCTTCTTCGAATTTCACTCTTCGACGTATTGCCGAGTAAAAATATATTCAATCGTATTCAAAGTGTAAGTAAACAAACAAAATGAACGTGGTTGTTATATATTGTCTGTACACCGACAATTACTTGGCCGGACAATGAGGTGAGGGGTCGCGCTCAGAGTTCAAATAAACAGAGTGAAATCTCTTATAATTGTTACACGGCATGTTACCTAAAAATACAACAGTGGACTCGGAAATAGAGACAATGAGGCAAAATCGAGTCGAGCAAAAATCGTTGGCTCTCTCTCTATAATCAGTCTTTGTCGTTTCAGTCTTGTTCGGTTCGTCGTCGGATACGGTCGTCCGAAATATTTTGTCGACTTATTCGCGTGCTTTGTAGTTTCGTTTTACTAAGCTCGACCGATCGATTTCATTCGTTTTAACAGCGATCGACATCTAAATTAAATATTATAATTATAAATGTAAATCTAGTTTCGGTGAACGTCACGGTCGTATTGTTTGTAATACATTATATATTTATATAATACATATAATTATGCTGTCGGTATCGACTTCTACACAATATCGTTATTGTAATTATTCTACGCGCGCAACGACAGCGGTCTTTCGGTTTTCCTCTCCGCCAACACAACGATCGATACACCTCATCACGCCTTCGCGGTTCCAAACGGACCGAATAATATCGATCGGAACAGTTTGGTACCACGGACGTACGTCGTATAGGTGCTATTCGCCGTCCTTATACGCGCGCACAATATTATAATAATATATACACCGTCGTCGTGACGTTATTATTATCGTAATCATCGAAACGTCTCGGCCGCGTATACGTCATATTGTATTTATTGTAACGGACGAATCCGTCGTCGCATGTAACAAACAACGCGCGGCGGCGTAATAATCACGCGCGACACCGAGCGGCGGCGACGGGTAACTGTATATAGCAGTCGTGCGTGTGTTAAATAATTAATGATCCGTTCGGTGAATCCTTCTTTTGCTTCTAATTCGGAACAGACGGCTGCAGCAGCGTCGTCCTGCATATACAACAGCGCGCGTATATACATAATATAATAACGAGTAAGTATATATACGCGCGCGCGCGCGTGTGTGTGTGTTATGCGCGCGTGTATAAAACGTCTTCATTAACACAAAAGCTCCGAGACGGTTTCGGACGAGGCGTCGTCGGGGTACAGCGTATAATATATTATTATATATATACGTATTTATATAAAGGACAGGTGCGCGGGATCGCGGCGGCGATGGATTAATTTAGTAGTCGTTGTCATTGTGACGGGCCCGCGCGCGTTTGAGGTGGTGGTGGGTACCCGGGGCACCGCTAATCAACGGTGATTAATAACGCGATTCCCGCCGACCTGCTCCTCTCCGCTCCTCGCCGGACGGACGAGAAGTGCGCGCGTGTATATAGGAGTTTTGAATGGTAAAAAAAAGAAAAAAAAAAACAGTGTGCCACAGCACTGCCGACGGACACGGGAGAGCGAGCGAGAGAGAGATGAAGAGCCGAGCAGAGAGATCCAGGGAGAAGCAGAGGCTGAGGAAGGACGAGAGAGAGAGAGGAAAGGCAGAAAAAAAAATGTATGAACTAATAAATAGACCGGCACCGGTGGCAGTTCAATGGTAAACCGATGAGGCATTTTTTTCCACACACACACACACACACACACTCTCTACCGAACACACTCTCCTCCGTCTGTACACTCTTCGTCTGCTGATGGTAAGTCAGGTAATTGATGAAGGGCCCGAATCATCAATTCATGTCAACCGGAATCCGAGCGCAGACAAGGTTTACCCCCGTGCTAGCGGGAAAGCGCGCGGTATATAAATAAATAAATATATATACGTATACGTACTGCTGCTGCGACCGTATTATATACGCCCCCGCGCCGCTCCAGTTTTCGGGCCCCCTTATATAGACACCTTATGGTAAATCGTTTTGTATAATTGTTGTTCGGCGACATTGCGCGCGGTGGCGGTTAGGTTAGGCCGATGAAAAATGACGAGCGGCGCGCTATATATTACACCGTTTGGCGGGGCGGCGGCGGCGGCGGCGAAAACCCGTTCCACTACGACACTTCTTCCGTCGAATACGGACGTGTCGCCGATTCGGGGGAGAAAGAAATAACAGTTTCCGAGCCCGCGTCGAGAACCGAAGACGATGTCTTCTTTTCCGCGGTCATTTCGATAATATAATATACTCGTGTTATACGCATTATTACGCTCGATCCGATGTATATATGAGCACTGAGCAGTTTATGTTGTCTATAAGCAAATAATTTTCTCGGCGCATAATGAGGTTCAAACGGGCGATTGATCGTAACGAACATTGCACGACAGTTGAAATTCAAACCCACACGAAAATCCAAAATCAACTCACATATTCTCGTGCACCCCGCTGCAGGTAACTTATACGGTTTGGCAAAAGACATTTGTTTCCAGAGTTTTTCGCAGTTATAATATCATGACTATGGTCTTTAATAGAACCGTAGTATTTACAACCATAACGAACAATTATGAATACACTTATTCAATACACAATGATTTCGTTTAAACGTACCTACCGTATATATATATATTTCCTTTAGGTTTTCGAAAGATTTATTCTTTATTCGACATTGTATTGTAATGTTATATCATCGTGAGCTATAATTTCGTCGTTATTGTAGTGTCATTGATACCTCAGAACCGTCGTCGTATAGAATGAGTCATAATTATTTCTTTGTGTTCGTGGACTAATGAAAACACCAGTTTATTCGGTGTTCTGGCGTTTGTATGTATTTAACATCTTTTTCTTTTTTTTATGTCTATTGTACTTAATAAGACTCGCGGTAACCCTTTTGCCTGTAGTTCTTAATTCAAAGTAGACATAAAAACCAAGGGTTTTATGCGTTCGGTCGTGGCGCGGTATGTCGAAGATATTTTTCTATAGGTATAAAGACTAAAGAGAAAACAGTTTAAAATAGTCGTCACAACACAAACGCAAAACATAGTTGTTTAATATCAATGTAGGTACATGCATTTTTATGTTTACGACGTATATAATAATAATGTTACACGTTACACATTTACAGTTCGTCGATAGGAGGATACGAGTACTTAAAATTAAATAAATTATTTCGAATTCAGCAAAACGGTTTGGTATTTCTGTTGTTTGTAATTTTATTGTTCAAATCAAATCGTGTGTCGGATCAAAATGGTTTTGGAAACTATCTTTCGATAACTTAACCGAGGCGATCTTC